>OZ024828.1:74744868-75344868 GCA_964016985.1 Anodontia alba
CTCAAGTTCTCTTTTAGGCGTCTCCCCCCGCGACCGTTCTGTTCTGCTGTTCTGTGGTTACTCCCGAGCGAATATTCTTGCGTAGGTAGGTAAGGGTTAAGCGTTTCTTCGACCGTCTTCTCTCAAGTTCTCTTTTAGGCGTCTCCCCCCGCGACCGTTCTGTTCTGCTGTTCTGTGGTTACTCCCGAGCGAATATTCTTGCGTAGGTAGGTAAGGGTTAAGCGTTTCTTCGACCGTCTTCTCTCAAGTTCTCTTTTAGGCGTCTCCCCCCGCGACCGTTCTGTTCTGCTGTTCTGTGGTTACTCCCGAGCGAATATTCTTGCGTAGGTAGGTAAGGGTTAAGCGTTTCTTCGACCGTCTTCTCTCAAGTTCTCTTTTAGGCGTCTCCCCCCGCGACCGTTCTGTTCTGCTGTTCTGTGGTTACTCCCGAGCGAATATTCTTGCGTAGGTAGGTAAGGGTTAAGCGTTTCTTCGACCGTCTTCTCTCAAGTTCTCTTTTAGGCGTCTCCCCCCGCGACCGTTCTGTTCTGCTGTTCTGTGGTTACTCCCGAGCGAATATTCTTGCGTAGGTAGGTAAGGGTTAAGCGTTTCTTCGACCGTCTTCTCTCAAGTTCTCTTTTAGGCGTCTCCCCCCGCGACCGTTCTGTTCTGCTGTTCTGTGGTTACTCCCGAGCGAATATTCTTGCGTAGGTAGGTAAGGGTTAAGCGTTTCTTCGACCGTCTTCTCTCAAGTTCTCTTTTAGGCGTCTCCCCCCGCGACCGTTCTGTTCTGCTGTTCTGTGGTTACTCCCGAGCGAATATTCTTGCGTAGGTAGGTAAGGGTTAAGCGTTTCTTCGACCGTCTTCTCTCAAGTTCTCTTTTAGGCGTCTCCCCCCGCGACCGTTCTGTTCTGCTGTTCTGTGGTTACTCCCGAGCGAATATTCTTGCGTAGGTAGGTAAGGGTTAAGCGTTTCTTCGACCGTCTTCTCTCAAGTTCTCTTTTAGGCGTCTCCCCCCGCGACCGTTCTGTTCTGCTGTTCTGTGGTTACTCCCGAGCGAATATTCTTGCGTAGGTAGGTAAGGGTTAAGCGTTTCTTCGACCGTCTTCTCTCAAGTTCTCTTTTAGGCGTCTCCCCCCGCGACCGTTCTGTTCTGCTGTTCTGTGGTTACTCCCGAGCGAATATTCTTGCGTAGGTAGGTAAGGGTTAAGCGTTTCTTCGACCGTCTTCTCTCAAGTTCTCTTTTAGGCGTCTCCCCCCGCGACCGTTCTGTTCTGCTGTTCTGTGGTTACTCCCGAGCGAATATTCTTGCGTAGGTAGGTAAGGGTTAAGCGTTTCTTCGACCGTCTTCTCTCAAGTTCTCTTTTAGGCGTCTCCCCCCGCGACCGTTCTGTTCTGCTGTTCTGTGGTTACTCCCGAGCGAATATTCTTGCGTAGGTAGGTAAGGGTTAAGCGTTTCTTCGACCGTCTTCTCTCAAGTTCTCTTTTAGGCGTCTCCCCCCGCGACCGTTCTGTTCTGCTGTTCTGTGGTTACTCCCGAGCGAATATTCTTGCGTAGGTAGGTAAGGGTTAAGCGTTTCTTCGACCGTCTTCTCTCAAGTTCTCTTTTAGGCGTCTCCCCCCGCGACCGTTCTGTTCTGCTGTTCTGTGGTTACTCCCGAGCGAATATTCTTGCGTAGGTAGGTAAGGGTTAAGCGTTTCTTCGACCGTCTTCTCTCAAGTTCTCTTTTAGGCGTCTCCCCCCGCGACCGTTCTGTTCTGCTGTTCTGTGGTTACTCCCGAGCGAATATTCTTGCGTAGGTAGGTAAGGGTTAAGCGTTTCTTCGACCGTCTTCTCTCAAGTTCTCTTTTAGGCGTCTCCCCCCGCGACCGTTCTGTTCTGCTGTTCTGTGGTTACTCCCGAGCGAATATTCTTGCGTAGGTAGGTAAGGGTTAAGCGTTTCTTCGACCGTCTTCTCTCAAGTTCTCTTTTAGGCGTCTCCCCCCGCGACCGTTCTGTTCTGCTGTTCTGTGGTTACTCCCGAGCGAATATTCTTGCGTAGGTAGGTAAGGGTTAAGCGTTTCTTCGACCGTCTTCTCTCAAGTTCTCTTTTAGGCGTCTCCCCCCGCGACCGTTCTGTTCTGCTGTTCTGTGGTTACTCCCGAGCGAATATTCTTGCGTAGGTAGGTAAGGGTTAAGCGTTTCTTCGACCGTCTTCTCTCAAGTTCTCTTTTAGGCGTCTCCCCCCGCGACCGTTCTGTTCTGCTGTTCTGTGGTTACTCCCGAGCGAATATTCTTGCGTAGGTAGGTAAGGGTTAAGCGTTTCTTCGACCGTCTTCTCTCAAGTTCTCTTTTAGGCGTCTCCCCCCGCGACCGTTCTGTTCTGCTGTTCTGTGGTTACTCCCGAGCGAATATTCTTGCGTAGGTAGGTAAGGGTTAAGCGTTTCTTCGACCGTCTTCTCTCAAGTTCTCTTTTAGGCGTCTCCCCCCGCGACCGTTCTGTTCTGCTGTTCTGTGGTTACTCCCGAGCGAATATTCTTGCGTAGGTAGGTAAGGGTTAAGCGTTTCTTCGACCGTCTTCTCTCAAGTTCTCTTTTAGGCGTCTCCCCCCGCGACCGTTCTGTTCTGCTGTTCTGTGGTTACTCCCGAGCGAATATTCTTGCGTAGGTAGGTAAGGGTTAAGCGTTTCTTCGACCGTCTTCTCTCAAGTTCTCTTTTAGGCGTCTCCCCCCGCGACCGTTCTGTTCTGCTGTTCTGTGGTTACTCCCGAGCGAATATTCTTGCGTAGGTAGGTAAGGGTTAAGCGTTTCTTCGACCGTCTTCTCTCAAGTTCTCTTTTAGGCGTCTCCCCCCGCGACCGTTCTGTTCTGCTGTTCTGTGGTTACTCCCGAGCGAATATTCTTGCGTAGGTAGGTAAGGGTTAAGCGTTTCTTCGACCGTCTTCTCTCAAGTTCTCTTTTAGGCGTCTCCCCCCGCGACCGTTCTGTTCTGCTGTTCTGTGGTTACTCCCGAGCGAATATTCTTGCGTAGGTAGGTAAGGGTTAAGCGTTTCTTCGACCGTCTTCTCTCAAGTTCTCTTTTAGGCGTCTCCCCCCGCGACCGTTCTGTTCTGCTGTTCTGTGGTTACTCCCGAGCGAATATTCTTGCGTAGGTAGGTAAGGGTTAAGCGTTTCTTCGACCGTCTTCTCTCAAGTTCTCTTTTAGGCGTCTCCCCCCGCGACCGTTCTGTTCTGCTGTTCTGTGGTTACTCCCGAGCGAATATTCTTGCGTAGGTAGGTAAGGGTTAAGCGTTTCTTCGACCGTCTTCTCTCAAGTTCTCTTTTAGGCGTCTCCCCCCGCGACCGTTCTGTTCTGCTGTTCTGTGGTTACTCCCGAGCGAATATTCTTGCGTAGGTAGGTAAGGGTTAAGCGTTTCTTCGACCGTCTTCTCTCAAGTTCTCTTTTAGGCGTCTCCCCCCGCGACCGTTCTGTTCTGCTGTTCTGTGGTTACTCCCGAGCGAATATTCTTGCGTAGGTAGGTAAGGGTTAAGCGTTTCTTCGACCGTCTTCTCTCAAGTTCTCTTTTAGGCGTCTCCCCCCGCGACCGTTCTGTTCTGCTGTTCTGTGGTTACTCCCGAGCGAATATTCTTGCGTAGGTAGGTAAGGGTTAAGCGTTTCTTCGACCGTCTTCTCTCAAGTTCTCTTTTAGGCGTCTCCCCCCGCGACCGTTCTGTTCTGCTGTTCTGTGGTTACTCCCGAGCGAATATTCTTGCGTAGGTAGGTAAGGGTTAAGCGTTTCTTCGACCGTCTTCTCTCAAGTTCTCTTTTAGGCGTCTCCCCCCGCGACCGTTCTGTTCTGCTGTTCTGTGGTTACTCCCGAGCGAATATTCTTGCGTAGGTAGGTAAGGGTTAAGCGTTTCTTCGACCGTCTTCTCTCAAGTTCTCTTTTAGGCGTCTCCCCCCGCGACCGTTCTGTTCTGCTGTTCTGTGGTTACTCCCGAGCGAATATTCTTGCGTAGGTAGGTAAGGGTTAAGCGTTTCTTCGACCGTCTTCTCTCAAGTTCTCTTTTAGGCGTCTCCCCCCGCGACCGTTCTGTTCTGCTGTTCTGTGGTTACTCCCGAGCGAATATTCTTGCGTAGGTAGGTAAGGGTTAAGCGTTTCTTCGACCGTCTTCTCTCAAGTTCTCTTTTAGGCGTCTCCCCCCGCGACCGTTCTGTTCTGCTGTTCTGTGGTTACTCCCGAGCGAATATTCTTGCGTAGGTAGGTAAGGGTTAAGCGTTTCTTCGACCGTCTTCTCTCAAGTTCTCTTTTAGGCGTCTCCCCCCGCGACCGTTCTGTTCTGCTGTTCTGTGGTTACTCCCGAGCGAATATTCTTGCGTAGGTAGGTAAGGGTTAAGCGTTTCTTCGACCGTCTTCTCTCAAGTTCTCTTTTAGGCGTCTCCCCCCGCGACCGTTCTGTTCTGCTGTTCTGTGGTTACTCCCGAGCGAATATTCTTGCGTAGGTAGGTAAGGGTTAAGCGTTTCTTCGACCGTCTTCTCTCAAGTTCTCTTTTAGGCGTCTCCCCCCGCGACCGTTCTGTTCTGCTGTTCTGTGGTTACTCCCGAGCGAATATTCTTGCGTAGGTAGGTAAGGGTTAAGCGTTTCTTCGACCGTCTTCTCTCAAGTTCTCTTTTAGGCGTCTCCCCCCGCGACCGTTCTGTTCTGCTGTTCTGTGGTTACTCCCGAGCGAATATTCTTGCGTAGGTAGGTAAGGGTTAAGCGTTTCTTCGACCGTCTTCTCTCAAGTTCTCTTTTAGGCGTCTCCCCCCGCGACCGTTCTGTTCTGCTGTTCTGTGGTTACTCCCGAGCGAATATTCTTGCGTAGGTAGGTAAGGGTTAAGCGTTTCTTCGACCGTCTTCTCTCAAGTTCTCTTTTAGGCGTCTCCCCCCGCGACCGTTCTGTTCTGCTGTTCTGTGGTTACTCCCGAGCGAATATTCTTGCGTAGGTAGGTAAGGGTTAAGCGTTTCTTCGACCGTCTTCTCTCAAGTTCTCTTTTAGGCGTCTCCCCCCGCGACCGTTCTGTTCTGCTGTTCTGTGGTTACTCCCGAGCGAATATTCTTGCGTAGGTAGGTAAGGGTTAAGCGTTTCTTCGACCGTCTTCTCTCAAGTTCTCTTTTAGGCGTCTCCCCCCGCGACCGTTCTGTTCTGCTGTTCTGTGGTTACTCCCGAGCGAATATTCTTGCGTAGGTAGGTAAGGGTTAAGCGTTTCTTCGACCGTCTTCTCTCAAGTTCTCTTTTAGGCGTCTCCCCCCGCGACCGTTCTGTTCTGCTGTTCTGTGGTTACTCCCGAGCGAATATTCTTGCGTAGGTAGGTAAGGGTTAAGCGTTTCTTCGTCTCAAGTTCTCTTTTAGGCGTCTCCCCCCCCCGCGACCGTTCTGTTCTCCTGTTCTGTGGTTACTCCCGAGCGAATATTCTTGCGTAGGTAGGTAAGGGTTAAGCGTTTCTTCGTCTCAAGTTCTCTTTTAGGCGTCTCCCCCTCCGCGACTGTTCTGTTCTGCTGTTCTGTGGTTACTCCCGAGCGAATATTCTTGCGTAGGTAGGTAAGGGTTAAGCGTTTCTTCGTCTCAAGTTCTCTTTTAGGCGTCTCCCCCCCCCCCACCCCCCCCCCGCCGCGACCATTCTGTTCTGCTGTTCTGTGGTTACTCCCGAATATTCTTGTGTAGGTAGGTAAGGGTTAAGCGTTTCTTCGACCGTCTTCTCTACTAACCGCCCTAGCGCCCGTCTCAAGTTCTCTTTCTGCGTCTCCCCCTCGCGACCGTTCTTTTCTGCTGTTCTGTGGTTACTCCCGAGCGAATATTCTTTCGTAGGTAAGTAAGGGTAAAGTGTTTCTTCAACAATTTTCTCTACTAACCGCCCTAGCGCCCATCTCAAGTTCTCTTTCTGCGTCTCCCTTTCCTGCGACCGTTCTGTTCTGCTGTTCTGTGGTTACTCCCGAGCGAATATTCTTGCGTAGGTTAGTAAGGGTAAAGCGTTTCTTCGACAATTTTCTCTACTGACCGTCCTAGCGCCCGTCTCAAGTTCTCTTTCTGCGTCTCCCCCCGCGACCGTTCTGTTCTGCTGTTCTGTGGTTACTCCCGAGCAGATATTTTTGCGTAGGTAGGTAAGGGTAAAGCATTTCTTCGACAATTTTCTCTACTAACCGCCCTAGCACCCATCTCAAGTTCTCTTTCTGCGTCTCCCCTCCCCCCCCCCCCCACAGCCGTTCTGTTCTGCTGTTCTGTGGTTACTCCCGAGCGAATATTCTTGCGTAGGTAGGTAAGGGTAAAGCTTTTCTTCGACAATTTTCTCTACTAACTGCCCTAGCGCCCGTCTCAAGTTTTCTTTCTGCGTCTCCCCCCCCGCGACCGTTCAGATAATTTCAGATAATTCACCTCAGGCTCATTTTCAGATTATTCAACTCCTGCTGGGCAAATTCTTGCATGAGACTTCTAATCTGAAAGCTTGCCTGAGAATTCATCGACTCGGTCTTAACACAATCATAGTTTCAACTAATCTCAACACCAACTGATGACAGTGTGTTAATAGTAGAACTGAATACATATATTTCTAAATATTTATCAACCCTAGATCAAGGTGAAATAAAATGGACAACACCCCCAGGTCCCTAAAAATAGCGCTTCCAGATACATTACGGAAACACGCCTATTTAAATATATAGAAAATTTCACCTCCAAAAATGGTATATTTTCAGATAAAAACTCTGATATTTCTCATATTTCTGCTCAGAACATAGATTGTGGGTACTTGTTAGAACCGCCTCAATGAGGCGGTTCTAACGGATACCCACAATCTATGTTTTTGAGCAGAAATAAGAAAAATAATGTATACCCCTGTGAACCCCATGCAGTTTTACTATATAAAAGTGGGGTTTAAGGGGGTCAAAATTATATAGGTGTGTTTTCGTGATTCAAGGTTGAGTAGTTGTGTTTGAATTTTTCTTCTTTCTTTGGCGATGGTCATCTGATAGATAAAAAACAAACAGCGACAAAGTATGAAATTTTTTAGTAGATTTTTGATGCCAAACAGATTTTTGATGCCCAAACAGATTTTTGATGCACAAACATTTTTTCAATGGAAAAGCACACAGGAAAAATAACCATGTATTCAATTCAATGCAAAGTGTTATACTATGGCAAGCCGTTTTACTATTTATTCTATAAATCAGATATCTGATTTAATATATCAGATATCTTATATAATATTTAAGATATCAGATATATTATATAAGATATCTTATATAAATAAGATATCTTATATGTCAATTTAGATATCTTATATGCTATATAAGATATCTGATATGCTATATAAGATATCTTAATTGGCATATAAGATATCTTATATGTTATATAAGATATCTGATATGCTATATAAGATATCTTATATACGATATAAGATATCTTATTTACTAAAGAAGATATCTCATTTGTTCAATTAAATAAGATATCTTATTTAGTATATCAGATATCTTATTTAGTATATCAGAAAATTATATTAATATATTAGATATCTTATTTAACAAATAAGATATCTTATATAGTAAATAAGATATCTTATATGTGGAATTAAATAAGATATCTAATATGGTATATCAGATATCTTATATAGGATATATCTGATAAACTAATTCAGATATCTTATATCCTATATTAGATATCTTATATCCTATATAAGATATCTGATATACTATATAATAAATAGTAAAATGGCTTGCCAGAAAGCCGTTTTACTATTTATTCTATAAATCAGATATCTGATTTAATATATCAGATATCTTATATAATATATAAGGTATCTGATATATTATATTAGATATCTTATATAAAATAGATATCTTATATGTCAACTAAGATATCTAATATGCTATATAAGATATCTGAATTGACATATAAGATATCTAATATGCTATATAAGATATCTGATATGCTATATAAGATATCTCATATAGGATATAAGATATCTTATTTACTAAAGAAGATATCTCATTTATTAAATCAAATAAGATATCTCATTTAGTATATCAGATATCTTATTTAGTATATTAGATATCTATATTAATAAATAAGATATCTTATTTAACAAATAAGATATCTTATATGGTAAATTAGATATCTTATATGCGGAATTAAATAAGATATCTCATATATTATATCAGATATCTTATATAGGATATAAGATATCTAATATAGGATATAAGATATCTGAATTAGTATATCAGATATCTTATATCCTATATTAGATATCTTGTCGGCCTCAGTGGCTCAGTTGGATGCGCCGTCCGACTGGAGACCAGGAGGTCGCGGGTTCAACCCCCGCCGAGGTCGGCAACATTCTTTCGTGGAGATTGATCATGAAATATTTTCTACTGTCATTCTCTCCCTTCCGCTGATTCAAGAAGGGCAGTTGTCAGTTTCTGGCGAAAGAATGTGCACAATACTGGTTAACCGCTTAGAGGACTAAGCCTGCCCAGTAAACGTGTGGTTAGGTAAACTGACCGCGCTCGACATGACCTCATTGGGTTGACTGGGCCGTAAAACCTCAACACAAACAAATATTAGATATCTTATATCCTATATAAAATATCTGATATAATATATGATATCTATTTTGCTTAATAAATAGTAAAACGGCTTGCCATATTATACAGATTTTATTATGCCACTGAATAACATTCAGTAACAGACCATCACCATGGAGTCGAATTGTTTTAGGGTTCTAATTTATGTTCTGAAAATAAGGCTACAATGAGTTAGGTGCAACCTAATGATACCCCTGCCTGAAAAATGAACTACCGATAGATAATATCAGATTTTTTATCATTTCAGAAAAAGTTACATTGGATTATATAGCTTTTCGTCAGTATTTAAATTCAACAAAAGATACTGGGAAATACCTTGGCATATACAAGCAGTTTCTCATGCATGTAATTATCATATATAGAGCTCTGTACATACAGTATGATGTGTTAAGGTAGAGAGCAAACTGATCTGAAGAAGTTATGTTCTACGTAATATTTTCCCACGAACACAACAAACTGTATAGTGGTGAGTTGCTAGTAATAACTAAGTTTTGATCTTCTGGGGATACTGTTTTGGCTTATAACTAAGCATTTAAGATTCTGCTGATCGATTTAAAAAACAAAATAGAACATTAAATCAGATGACTATTTCAGAATGAATGAATTTTATGGGTTCATTACAGTGAGCCTCCCTGATCATCATAGCTGCATCACATTATGCCAGACTCAGTATCTTTTACCTTTACAAACTATAGATTAGGAGGATGTTTCAAATTAACTTTGAGAATGTCTTGTTCATTTTTCTCTCGAGCAGCTAATACAGCTTGTTCTATATCAAAGACATGCAAATTTAACAGCAGTCAGATATTTAATATTTTGGAAAGCATATATCAGTCTGAGGCAGCATAGTAACTATTGTGTTAACTTAGTTAATTCCACCAAAATGGAGGGAGATATTCTTTAATTTGGTGTAGTTCTCTGCAGAGGATTCAGTATCTTGCTTGTCTGCATGATATCTTGTAAACTACATATCTGATTGTAAACATTTCTTTCTGGAAGACAGTAGTTTTACTCCAGTTTTTAAAATCCAAGTGAAAACCTTGATACCAAGAGGGACCAGAGTCCTCATTTGGGGACTTTACATGTTTTTTTTTTTTTTTTTTTTTTTTTTTTTTTTTTTTTTCCAGCTCAACCAAGTACTTAAATTGCTAAGCAAGAAAAAATACTGGTTGTTGCTCATGCTTCATATATCAAAAACAAGGGGCCCATGGGCCACAATTCGCTCACCTGCATATTTGCAAATGCCATGCAACAGTCCTCCAGTATTGCCACAGCAACTGGGACACAAATTTTTCCATACCATAAAAAAAGTCAGAGGTCATCCTAGTCTCATCATTTTAACAAAGTTGGTAGACCTTGAGTCCCCGATACTGTATACCAAGATTCAGCCTCAAAGCTTTTTTAGTACTGGAGAAGATTGTAAAGTGTTTTTACCATATATGGCCATGGCACCCATCTTTTTCAATGATGCAGAACCATTTGAACAAAGGATCAACATCCCTTCGACAGAAGGCGCCATGTGAAATCTGGTGAAAATTGGGCAAGTGGTTTAAGAGAAGACATTTAAAGATTTCATATAGCACAGGGGCATAGGGCAGATAACCCCAGGGGCAAAATTTTGATCCTAGCTAAACATTTTAATACTTTAATACAGTGTAAGTTTCAGCCATTAGTCTTAAATACATATTGAAAAAAATGATTTACCACATTTTCAATGTTATAAGCGAGCCTTCAGTCGTGACAAAATCAACAATGTAGTCTGTGTTCCCATCACAGACTCTGATGCACTCTACTAGACAGCTAAGGACCCTAGTTTTCTTCAAACGGACAGTTAAGATGCTGATCAGACTGGGTGGAGGCCAAGGCTGATCATACTCTTTTCGTGCCACCCAGACAACAATGTTGGTTTTGTCACATGGAGGCTCTTATATTATATCTTGTTATCGATGTAGGTTATTATTATGATGACATTATTTTTCTCTGAAAAAAAAGAAAGAAAGAAATATGCTGTTTTGGGTTTATGAAATATGCTTTCAAATATTTTGAGAAAAGAACAAGCTGGGGGACCTTAAAGCATCAGAACAGGAAAAAAAAAAGAGACGTTGCTTATACTGAGAATTTTAGGAATTTAACAGTTTCTTTTCAGCAATTATGTCACGACCAAAACAATTGACACACAAAAATTGGTATGAGACAGTAGCCAGCTCCACCACCAACCTATGACTCAGTATGAGAGTGTAGCCAACTCCACCACCAGCCTATGACTCAGTATGAGACAGTAGCCAGTTCCCCCACCAGCCTATGACTCAGTATGAGACTGTAGCCAGCTCCACCACAATCCTATGACTCAGTATGAGACTGTAGCAGACTCCACCATCAGCCTATGACTTAGTACGAGACTGTAGCCAGCTCCACAGCCTATGACACAGTGTGAGACTGTAGCCAGCTCCACCACCAGCCTATGACTCAGTATGAGCTCCACCACCAGCCTATGACTCAGTATGAGACTGTAGCCTGCTCCACGAGCAGCTTATGACTCGGTATGAGACTGTAGCCAGCTCCCCCATCAGCCTATGATTGTGTGCATTTGATAGCTAGGTACCCTTGGTACATCCTGGGTGGGAGTAGATCCCGTCACATTCCCTGGTATGGGGGCTACAGGGGGCCAATATGTTGAAAATAGGTAAAAAATTAAGGAAAATTATTTTTTGTCTAATTTCAATATTTTCTTTCGGTGTTTCAGCCTCTTATTTTCTTAAAATGATTATGTGCATTTAATATCTAGGTACCCTAGGTACATGCTTGGTGGGGTTAGATTCCGCCACATTTCCCTGGTAGGGTAGGGGGCTACAGATAGTCAGTCTGTTGAAAATACACCAGAAATATCGTAAAATCAAGGGTTGTCTAATTCCAATACTTTTTTTCGGTGTTCCACCCTCTTATTTTCTTAAAATGATTATGTGCAGTTGGTAGCTAAGTACCCTTGGTACATCTAGTGGGTGGAAGTAGATCCCGTCACATTCCCTGGTATGGGGGCTACAAGGGGCCAATATGTTGAAGATACGTCAAAAATTTAGGAAAATCAGTTTTTGTCTAATTTCAATATTTTTTTTTTTTTTTGATAGTCCAGCCTCTTATTTTCTTAAAATGATTATGTGCATTTAGTAGCTGGGTACCCTGGGTACATCATGGGTGGATACAGATACCGTCACATTCCATATTAAGGGGGCTATAGGTGGCCAATATGTTGAAAATACGCCAAAAATATTGAAAAAAAAAAAAAGGTTGGCTAATTTCAATATATTTTTTCGGCGTCCCAACCTATTATTTTCTTAAAATGATTATGTGCATTTAGTCACCCATGTACATCATGGGTGGGGATAGATTCCGTCACATTCCCTATTATAGGGAACACGTGGGGGGGGGGGGGGGGGGGGGGGCAATATGTTGAAAATGCGTCAAAATACTGAAGAAAAAAAAACAAAACAAAAAAACAGGTTGGCTAATTTCAATATATTTTTCGGTGTTCTAACCTCTTATTTTCTTAAAATGATTTTGTGCATTTAGTAGCTAAGTACCCTGGGTACATCCTAGGTGTGGGTAGATTCCGTCACATTCCCTATTAAGGGGACTAATGGGGGCCAATATGTTGAAAATACAGTGGAACCTCGATAATTCAAAGTCCAAGAGACCAAACAGTTTTGTTTGAATTATTGTGACTTTGAATAATTGAGGGTTAAAATGCATACATATATTTCAGTTGGGACTTCAAAATGATTTTGAATTCTTGAGAATTTTGAATTATTTGAGTTCTACGTACTGTACGTCAAAAATATTGAAAAAAAAAAGAGGTTGGCTAATTTCAATATATTTTTTCGGTGTTCCAACCTCTTATTTTCTTTAAATGATTATGTGCATTTAGTAGCTAGGTACCCTGGGTACATGCTGGTTGGGGTAGATTCCGTCACATTCCCTGTTATAGGGGCTACAGGGGGGGCAATATGTTGAAAATAGTTTAAAAAAAATATAGGAATAACATTTTTTTTGTCTAATTATGCCCCCAACTTTGAAAAAAGTTGGGGGCATATTGCTTCTGGCTTTTCTGTTCGTTCGTTACGTTCGTTCGTTCGTCACGCTTTCTGGTGCATTGCATAACTTTAGAACCATATATGCTAATGTTTTGAAATTTCATATATGGATTTCTCATGAAAAAATAGGTGACCCGAATTTTTTTATCCGAATTTTCTCCCATTTTAGAGTTAATGCCCTTTAAATTAGAAACATTGAAATCTCGTTAGCAAGCTATCTAAAAAGTATTTGAGCTAGAGTCTTGATACTTTGTATACTGATTGGGGCTGAGGAGGAGATCACCTGATTAAGTTTTCAACCAATTTAATGAATTTATTTGGAGTTATGACTCTTTGCAATTTTGGCCATTTGTTGCTTTCATGTGCATAGCATATGTTTAGAACCATGAATGCTAATACTTTGAAATTTCATATATGGATTTCTCATGAAAAAATAGGTGACCCGTATTTTTTTCTTGTCCGAATTATCTCCCATTTTAGAGTTATTTCCCATGTAATAAAATAGCATTGAAATCTCGTTAGCAAGATCTCAAAAAGTATTTGCGCCAGAGCCTTGATATTTGGTATAGTGATTGGGACTGAGGAGGTGATATTTGGTATAGTGATTGGGACTGAGGAGGAGATCACCTGATTTAATGAAATTTTGTTGGAGTTATGGCCCTTTGCAATTTCTGGCTATTTAATCCTGTTGCTTTCATGTGCATAGCATAAGTTTAGAACCATGTAGGCTAATGTTTTGAACAAATAAAAAAAAATAATTTAAATACATTGAAATCTCGTTAGCAAGATATCTCAAAAAGTATTTGAGCTAGAGTTTTGATATTTGGTATACTGATTGGGACCGAGGAGGAGGAGATCACCTGATTAAATTTTCAACCTGTTCAATGAAATTTTGTTGGAGCTATGGCCCTTCGCAATTTTTGGCCATTGTTGCTTTCATGTGCATTGCATAACTTTAGAACCATGTATGCTAATGTTTTGAAATTTCATATATAGAATCCTCATGAAAAAAAAATGGTGACCTGTATTTTTTCCTTATCAGAATTATCTTCCTTTTTAGAGTTATTGCCCTTTTAATAAAATAACATTAAAATATCGTTAGCAAGATATCTCAAAAAGTATTTGAGTTAGTTCTTTTATATTTGGTATACTGATTGGGGCTGAGGAGAAGATCATCTGATTAAATTTTCAGCCAATTTAATGAAATTTTGTTGGTGTTATGGCCCTTTGCAAGTTTTGGCCTTTTGTTGCTTTCATGTGCATAGCATAAGTTTAGTACCGTATATGCTAATGTTTTGAAATTTCATATATGGATTCCTCATGAAAAAATAGGTGACCCGGATTTTTTTCTCGTCCGAATTATCTCCCATTTTAGAGTTATTTCCCTTGTAATATAATAACATTGAGAAAAAAAAGTAAGAGAAAAGTCCGGGGAGTGCCACAATCATAAACCGCAGCCCTTCCCAGACCCCTAGAGGAAGAGGAAACCGACAAATCTAAACAAGCACAAACCGAACAAACGTACGAAAAGCACTAAGATTAGCTCTCTCTTCCCCAAGCGAGGTAATCGCAATACTAAAAGGACTGAAAAACACAAGAACAAAATGATGCACGGAAAGACATACAACAAATCGCCTCGTAGAATAAACCACAGAGCAACAAAGAGTAAGACTAACACCGGGACCACCGCCTTAGAACGGTCGGTAGAGCAAACCACCGGGGGGGGGTTTAAAGCACTTTTACAGCTAGCTAACTTCACCCTGGGTCCCGATGCTACTCTTAATACAGAAATACATAAAAATTCGGTTCGCATAAAGGCTCCCAACTCAGTCAATGCATCTAAGCGAAATCTCGTTAGCAAGATCTCTCAAAAAGTATTTGAGCTAGAGCCTTGACATTTGGTATAGTGATTAAGACTGAGGAGGAGATCATCTGGTTAAATTTTCGGCCAGTTTAATGAAATTTTGTTGGAGTTATGGCCCTTTGAAATTTCTGGTTATTTGATCTTGTTTCTTTCATGTGCATAGCATAAGTTTAGAACCATGTATGCTAATGTTTTGAAAATTCATATATGAATTCCTCATAAAAAATAGGTGACCCGTAGTTTTTTCTTATCCGAATTATCTCCCGTTTTAGAGTTATTGCCCTTTTAATAAAATAACATTGAAATCTTGTTAGCAAGTTATCTCAAAAAGTATTTGAGCTAGTCTTGATATTTGGTTTACTGGTTGGGACTGAGGAGGAAATTACCTGATTAAATTTTCAACAAATTTAATGAAATTTTGTTGAGCTATAGCCCTTTGCAATTTTGTTCATTGTTGCTTTCATGTGCATAGCATAAGTTTAGAACCATGTATGCTAATGTTTTGAAATTTCAGATATGGAATCCTCATGAAAAAATACGTGACCCGGATTTTTTTTCTTATCCGAATTATCTCCCATTTTAGAGTCATTTCCCTTGTAATAAAATAACATTGAAATCTCGTTAGCAAGCTATCTCAAAAGCTATTTCAGCTAGAGCCTTGATATTTGGTGTACTGATTGGGACTGACAAGGAGATCACCTATTTAAATTTTCAGCCAGTTTAATGAAATTTTGTTGGAGTTATGGCCCTATGCAATTTTTGACCATTTGTTGCTTTCATGTGCCTAGCATAAGTTTAGAAACATATATGCTAATGTTTTGTAATTTCGTATATGGATTCCTCATGAAAAAATAGGCGACCTATAATTATCTCCTTATCCGAATTATCTCCTATTCTAGAGTTATTTCCCTTGTAATAAAATAACATTGAAATATTGTTAGCAAGATATCTCATCGAAAAGTATTTGAGCTAGAGCCTTTATATTTGGTATAGAGACTGAGACTGAAGAGGAGATCACCTGATTAACTTTTAGCCAGTTTAATGAAATAATGTTGGAGTTATGGCCCTTTGCAATTTTTGGTCATTTTTTGCTTTATTGTGCATTACCGTCATTGGCAAGCAGTGTTGGAGTCAAATTGTGTTGGAGTCAGGCAGTGTTGGGGGCATAGTGTTTTACAAACACCAATTCTAGTTTCAATATTTGTTTTCGGTGTTCCAACCTCTTATTTTCTTAAAATAATTATGTGTATTTGGTAGCTAGGTACCCTTGGTACATCCTGGGTGGGAGTTGATCCCGTCACATTCCCTGGTATGGGGACTACAGGGGGCCAATCTGTTGAAAATACACCAAAAATATCGAAAAATCAAGGGTTGGCAAATTTCAATATTTGTTTCGGTGTTCCAACCCCTTATTTTCTAAAAATGATTACGTGCATTTATTATAGTAGCTAGATACCCTTGGTACATGCTGGGTGGGGATAGATTCCGTTACATTCCCTGGTATGGGGGCTACAGGGGGCCAATATGTTGGGAATACGTCAAAAATATAGGAAAAACAAGGTTTGGCAAATTTCAATATATATTTACGATGTTTCAACCTCTTACTTTCTTAAAATAATTATGTGCATTTAGTAGCTAGGTATCCTGGGTACATCATGGGTGGGGGTAGATTCCGTCACATTCCCTGGTATGCGGGGCTACAGGGAGAGCTAAAATGTTGAAAATATGTCAAAAATATTAAAAAAAAAACAAAAAAAGAAAAACAAAAAACAATGATTGGCTGATTTCAATATATTTTTTCGGTGTTCTAACCTCGTTTTTTCTTAGAATGGTTTTGTGCATTTAGTACCTAGGTACCCTGGGTACATCATGGGTGGGGGTAGATTCCGTCACATTCCCTGGTATGGGGGCTACGGGGGGGGCACTATGTTGAAATTACGTCAAAAATATCGAAAAAACAAAGATTGGCTAATTTCAATATATTTTTTCAGTGTTACCTCTTATTTTCTTAAAATGATTATGTGCATTTAGTAGCTAGGTACCATGGGTACATGCTTGGTGGGGTAGATGCCGTCACATTACCTGGTATTGGGGCTACATGGGGCCAATATTTTGAAAATACGCTAAAAATACAGGAAAATCAATTTTGTCTAGTTTCAATATTTTTTTTTCGGTGTTTCAACCTCTTATTTTCTTAAAATTATTATGTGCATTTGGTAGCTAGGTACCCTTAGTACATCCTGGGTGGGAGTAGATCCCGTCACATTCTCTGGTATGGGGGCTACAGGGGATGGAGGGTGGGGGCAATATGTTGAAAATATGTCAAAAATAGAGGAACATAAATTTTTGTCTAGTTTCAATATTTGTTTTCGGTGTTCGAACCTCAAATTTTCTTAAAAATTACTGTGTGCATTTGGTAGCTAGGTACCCTGGGTACATCCTCAGTGGGAGTAGATCCCGTCACATTCCCTGGTATGGGGCTACATGGAGTCAATATGTTGAAAATACGTCAAAAATACAGGAAAATCAATTTTGTCTAGTTTCAATAATATTTTTAGGTGTTCCAACCTCCTAATTTCTTAAAATGGGTATGTGCATTTAGTAGTTAGGTACCCTGGGTACATCATGGGTGGGGTAGATTCCGTCACATTCCCTATTATGGGGGCTACAGGGGGCCAATATGTTGAAAATACTTTAAAAGTATTGAAAAAAAGGAAACAAAGATTGGCTAATTTCAATATATTTCTTCGGGGTTCCAACCTCTTATTTTTAGCTCACCTGAGCTCTGCTCAGGATGAGCTATTGTGATCACTTTTCGTCCGTCGTCCGTCCGTGCGTCCGTCCGTCCGTCCGTCCGTGCGTCCGTCCGTTAACATTTTCAAACGACTTCTCCTCTGAAACCGCTGAGCCAATTTTGCTCAAATTTCATATGGAGCCTCCTTAGAGTGGGGGAACGAAAAATTGCTAAAATGGTCGCGGTCCGTTGACCAAGATGGCCGCCACGCCCATATATGGTAAAAACCTTTAAAAATCTTCTCCAGAACCGAGAATGCCTTGGGGCTGAACCTTTGCAGAAATCATCGGGGACGGGAGGTCTACCAACATTGCTAAAAGAATTGTCGTACGTTGACGTTTGACCTTTTTACGGCAAGGTCAAGTTTGCTTCCCTATGCATTTGATGGAAAAAACCTTTAAAAATCTTCTTCTCCAAAACCGAGCATGCCTTATGGCTGAATCTTTGCATATATCTTTGGGAACAGGAGAGCTACCAAAATTGCTAAAATAATGGTCGTACATTGACATTTGACGTTTTTACGTTAAGGTCAATTTTGCTTCCTTATGCATTTGTATGGGAAAAATGTTCAGAATTTCAAACAACTTCTCCTCTGGAGCCTCTGGGCCAATTTTGCTCAAATTTCATATGGAGCCTCCGTAGCGTGGGGGAACGAAAAATTGCTAAAATAGTCGCGGTCCGTTGACCAAGATGGCCGCCACGCCCATATATGGTAAAAACCTTTAAAAATCTTCTCCTCCAGAACCGAGAATGCCTTGGGGCTGAACCTTTGCAGAAATCATCGGGGACGGGAGGTCTACCAACATTGCTAAAAGAATTGTCGTACGTTGACGTTTGACCTTTTTACGGCAAGGTCAAGTTTGCTTCCCTATGCATTTGTATGGGAAAAACCTTTAAAAATCTTCTTCTCCAAAACCGAGCATGCCTTATGGCTGAATCTTTGCATATATCTTCGGGAACAGGAGGGCTACCAAAATTGCTAAAATAATGGTCGTACATTGACATTTGACGTTTTTACGTTAAGGTCAATTTTGCTTCCTTATGCATTTGTATGGGAAAAATGTTCAGAATTTCAAACAACTTCTCCTCTGGAGCCTCTGGGCCAATTTTGCTCAAATTTCATATGGGGCCTCCTTAGGTAGGGGGAACAAAAGATAGCTAAAATGGTCACGGTTTGTTGACCAAGATGGGCGCCATGCCCATATATGGTAAAAACCTTTATAAATCTTCTTCTCTAGAACCGAGGATGCTTTGGGGCTGAATGTTTGCATAAATCATCGGGGACAGGGGGTCTACCAAAGTTGCTAAAATAATGGTCATACATTGACATTTGACCTTTTTACGGCAAGGTCAAGTTTGCTTCCTTATGCATTTGCATGGGAAAAAACATTTAAAAATCTTATTCTCCAAAACCGAGGATGGCTTGTGGCTGAATCTTTGCATATATCATCTGGAACAGGCAGTCTACCAAAGTTGCTAAAATAATTGTCATACATTGACATTTAACCTTATTACGGCGAGGTCAAGTTTGCTTCTGTATGCATTTGTATGGGCCCCATACATTTGTATGGAAAAATATTGATAATTTCAAATGGCTTTTCCTCTGAAGCCTCCGGGCCAGTGTCGCTCAAATTTCATGCGGAGCCTCCGTGGGCAGGACAATGAAAGATTGCTAAAATGGGTATGGTCCATTGATCAAAATGACTGCCATGCCCATATATGGTAAAAACTTTTAAAAATCTTCTTCTCCATAACCAAATAAGCCCTGGGTCCTAATCTTTGCACAAATTACGGGGGACAGGAGATCTACCAAAATTGCTCAAATAATGGTTCTATGTTGACATTTGACCTTTTTGCCTCCAAGGTCAAATTTGCTTCCCTATTTGTGTGGGCCATATACATTTATATTGAAAGTATCGAAGTGACTTGTAGATCAACAGTAGTTAAAATTGTTCTGATTGGAAATCTAAGATGGCCATCATCTGGTTTATATTTATAATATTTCCCTGCAACTGTGCTCTTTACATGTATAAAATCATGATTCTTCAGAAACCACTTAGCCAATTTCCACCAAATTTCACATTGATCCTTCTGTTGAAATGTAATTGATAGTTTATTCAAATGATCATGCTCCATTGACTGTCAGGCCCATATATTCTTCTTCAAAACTAAGAACTGCTCAAATGATGATATTTTCATTAGTTGCGATGATAGGATTGGAAAAATGTTGCATAACATCTGCATGTCTGCAGTGGCTATGTCACTCAGGTGAGCGAACCGTGGCCCGTGGGCCTCTTGTCTTAAAATGATTATGTGCATTTAGTAGCTAGGTACTCTGGGTACATGCTGGGTGGTGGTAGATTCCGTCACAATTCCCTGGTATGGGGGCTGCAGTGGGGATGGGTTATATGTTGAAAATACGTCAATAATATGTAGGAAAATCAAGGTTTGGTTAATTTCAATAATCTTTTTCGGTGCATTTGGTAGCTAGGTATGTACCCAGGTTCCTGAGCACAACGTAATTAAGTGTTGAGAGGTTTCGTGACATGCCATGTAATATATAGTCACACGCCCGTAAGGGGGTGGCGTAGGATGGTGTGCGATGGTTGCAAACGCACCCCCTCCATAGGCAAATTATTTAAATTTTTATTCATGCAGTTTTTCACCAGAAATCCATTTTTACCCCTATTTTCGACCTCCCAAATTAGCAATTTTTTAGTATAAGTACCCTCTTTTCAAAATAACCCCCTTTTCGAAACTCTGCGTACGGGCCTGCATTTAGCCATTGCCTGGCAACCTTTCAAGTAGACTCCGTAGCATTGGGGAAAACCCGATTCTCACCAAAACATCAATTATAAGAAGCAAAACAATAAAATATCAATAAGAAACACAACAACGTTTAATTTTAAAAACTATCTGTCAAAATACATCGTATTGATTCATTGTATTATAATAGCAGTTTTATGACAATTATTCTGTTAAAATAATTCGTCTATGAAAAATCCGGGTTTTTGAGTTACTGATCGCTATTGCTTGCAGCTTGCATTTGATCGCGCTAATGATCGCGGACTTGATTTTACCTGCTTGTTGTATATCCGCAAGGCCAGGTAAAACTGGCTCCAGTCTCCAGTGACTATAATCCTGTTTAATAATCCACTAAAATAAAACTAAAATAATATCATGACTATAAAGGATGGTCACTATAAGGACCAGTTGCACACATGCGTAACAGTAACATATACATGTATATATGAGAGGCACATGTCTAATTTTACACATGTGCAAGCAATACGAAATCATAACATAATATAAAAGAGCAAATGAAAATCGACGCTGTTGGATTGCGTGGAACAGACGGTGACGACTGACCAGGGTCCACACTGTTTGCCTTTCATTTGGTCCCATATCACTCTTAACATTGTAAATACCGATCAGATGCTATGGTTGCAAAATGACAGTTTATCTGGATCTACACTGCTCTCATGTCACTAATGATGTTTTTTTTTTTTTTTTTTTTTTTTTTTTTGCAGTCCTGACATGGCTCATATATGAGCGTATGCCATCTTCTGGACCACAAGAGATCCATGTATCCATTATGTCGGTTAACCCTTAAAGCCCCAAGAAAAACTGCATCTGAAAATGTCGTCTGTTTATGTCGTCTGCTGAATATTCTTGCAGACTTTTCAAACCTATTTTTGCACATAGGCAAACAGTGTGGACTCTGATCAGACTGCTACTAGAGGAGCTGTCTGATCTGGGTCCACACTGTTTGCAAAAAATGACTTTTAAAATCACAAGCAGATGACAAAGCAGACGACAATAGTTGTGATTGGCGCTATTAGGGTTAAAGTGTACCAATAGCATCATTTACACCAAACACGGAGACTGATTCTGAGATGCTTCAGCTGCGATTCCCGTGAAGGCCCTGTATGTAAGCTCGGTTTTGTTAGCAGCATCAGACCGAACTTAGTATGTAATGATCAGATGCTACATAATTTATGTGTATGGTTCATACGTATCATACGAAAGCTTCACACTAAATTGCCACATGTTACATATGCGTACAGTTGTACGCAAATGTAACACATTATCATTGCCATGTGTTACATATGCATATACAGTTGTACGCATACGTAACATTTGTGTTACGTATGTAACACATGTGAGTGTTACGTATATGTACAACTGAACGCATATGTAGCAATATGTTACGTATTCTTAGTGTGACATATTCATCACACTTTCAACGGTACTACCACAGTGCTGACAGGTATCTGTTTTAACTCCATCTTGTCTGTCGTGGGCGTTCTTGTATGAGATTTTTTATGTGAAATCCAGCGGCGCTAAGCTCTTGCCTTATTGATCCAAAACAGTTCGTGTTGTAACTAGTCCAATTCAATAAAGTAAGCTAATCCCAGAAACAATCTTAGCTGCAGTGTAAGGAAATCTACATGTGCTTCCAAAGAAGACTCAAATCAGTCTGCGCATCTGCGAAATCTGACCAGTCTTCGTTGTCCACATGAAGAAACTTTACATCCTTGGCTATCCAAACTGCGCCCCGTGAACATTCTGATCAGACTGCGCAGGCTGATCTGAATCATCTCTGAGCGCAAATGTCCGAAAGTAGGTTTTCTTACTTGTGGCCCATTTGCTTTTTCGTTCCACAGAAAGGTATGCTAAAACATAGCATCAGAAAAGAGCCACATATGTTTTTCTTATTTCTCCACAAAAATATATGTTACGGGTACTCATTAGAAGCGCCTCGCCGAGGCGCTTCTAATGAGTACCTGCAACGTATGTTTTTGTGATGTGTGTTTAAACAGGATAAAGCCAGAACATGCACAGTTTTTTGTTGTTCAGCGTGCGGTCACTGCGTACCCAGCTAGCATTCTACATAAATCTACATCGGGCCGTTATCGGCCCGTCAGCTACCCTGACGGGCCGATGATGGCCCGATATAGATTTACGTAGAATGCTGACTGGGTAGAGCTTTTTCATTATCACCACTTCATCGCCCCGATATAACTTAAATAACGTAGAAAGAGACGTAAAAGACCTGATCGGAAAGACGTGGTGACTGATTTGGGCTACACTCTTTGTCACTCATCCAGCAGTTTTAGACATATCAAAAAGTAGTAATCAAAACACTGATAGCACTGGTTGATCGATTGTCTCTTGAGTGTTGGCTGAGAAAATGGTTCGGAACGGGGACTGTTTCATTTACCCCTTAACTTCCTGTAATTTAAGCATACAGTGCAGACCCTGATGAGACACCACGTTCTGATCTGGGTCTGCACTGTTGCTAATGTCCCAGACCGAGTTTTACGGATAATCATCTTCACACGACACTGACCAGAATAGCGCGGCTATAAATAATCGTTATCCGGATTTTCTACAAATGCGCGGTTTGATTTTATTGGTCAATGATAATCATGTGGACAGCAATCTAAAGGAAATTTTGTTGTATGTATATATATTGTTTTCATCCGGGCTACCAACCACGTGATTACAATGTTATGCCACATGACCAAAAATTGTGGATGACAAAAACATTTCCGGTTCCATTGATACCAATTGATTCAAGTCAAATTTTATTTGGAAAATAAATCACTTTTGGTTAATATTAAATTGTAAATTTTATCTAGTGTTTCAAAATACAGCTTTAAGAAGCAATCTGACTGCTTTTCCTAAGACAAATACATGTACTACTGTTTCAGTGATATTTTTCCGATATTAGCAGGCACGCGCGCAACCGTAATATTGCTTTATGATGACCATTTTTACGCCTAGTTTTAGCTTCTATATAGTCAAAATATATGTTAATATTTCTAGTTATGACATTTAAATGATCATTCGATAAGAATCTTTTCTGAAAAGAAACTTTTGACGAATGAAACCGCTTTATTTTCATGAATAAACATCGGAAATTAAACTGTCCGGTAAACGTAAACAACATTTTTCTGCCATCCAATAGGAACGAGGCTTGAACGTATGCTGCGTTAAAAACCGAGAGGTTTCGAATGATGGTTATTATGTGACGTAGTGTTTAAAAAGGTCTATACTTTGGCTTGGTTGTTAACAATCGACCCAATGAACCTGTTAAAATTTTAAAACCAGTTTGGTAAGCACTTAAGAGGGAGGTTACTTTATCGAAATGTTTTTGCTTCCCTTCTTCTAGAAAACATTTTATTATATCAGTTTCTTATACAGTAGAACTTCAATGGCTCGTCCATCTTTTGGACCATGGAAATTTGTTCTAGACATGGGTAGTTCGAGTCACGGAGAGTTAATTATAGCTCCAGGCCAGAAGGCAAATGATAATAATTTAGGGATGTCTTTTCGATCTTCTATAAGGCTATGGTATGTTGTTTGTACTCATTAGAATCGCCTCGACGAGGCGATTCTAATGAATACAAATAACATACATTTTCATGATAAAATATGAAAAATTCCCTTAAATATCCTTAATTATTGTTCTTTTGAGAATTTACTAGGGACTAAAAATACATGTTTTCTTGAATCATCGGAAGAATATCCTAGAGACTCAAAAATGAGTTCGAGTCAGCCACGATAAAGGGGCTGTCGGTGTTCGAGTCATTGAAATTTTACTGTATAAAATTATACACATTAACTTAAGTTTCAGGATCTGACAGTAAAATTGGAGCCTATAAATAAGTCATTTCACGGTACAGTTTATAAATATAGAATATATGTGAACAGCAATGATCAGATTAATACAGATGCCTGCCTTAGAGAGAGAGAGAGAGAGAGAGAGAGAGAGAGAGAGAGAGAGAGAGCAAGTACATATAACAGAAGTCGAGACAGAAACGTGGTTCTTTTGATGGTGGCATGCTATTTAAAAAGCCTCCAAACTCATCCCCGCCCGAAACCATTCTGGACTTCACAATATACCCTGGTCCTTGGATATTTGTGAGAGTCACATTAGACGAGCAAGTTTTTTATCGCTTCTTAGTCACATAAAAGAGTTGCCTCGGAAACTGAAGACTGGAATCGAACTCAGACCTCACACTGACAAATGATTACCCTTTTCACTTGACAAGTCACGCATAACCTGATACAATTACTTCATAACAAAATCACTGAAGTTTAACCTTCACCACTCACTGGGCTCATTCAGCAAACGACAAACCGATAATATTTTTTTTTCCTCAGAAAATAGGCTTTGACATTTCAGGCAATTTGTCTCCAAAGGAAGGAGACAATTTGCATGAACTGCCAATGCCTATTTCTGGCTGGGAAAAATGAGAAAATATATTTCAAAATGTCGCCTGCTGAAATTTTTACCCAGCATGCTAAGCGTTAGTATTTGCAACGTCGCAATTTGTCTCTTACATTGAAATGGTCTCTGATTTCATAACTGCTATAGATACTCTATTTATTTATTTACAGTAGAACCTCGATAATTCAAACTCAATAATTCAAAATTCTCAATAATTCAAAATCATTTTGAAGTCCCTACTTAAATATATGTATGCATTTTAACCCTCAATTTTTCAAAGTCTCAATAATTCAAACAAAACTGTCTGGTCCCTTGGGCTTTGAATTATCGAGGTTCCACTGTATTTATTTATTTTTTTTCATGAGAATTGCCAATAAGTCTTCAAAATATTAACAGACATAGAGACGGTGTTCTACTGACCAGTACAAATGTACAAAAATTCAAAATATATAAGCAACATTGATTTTTTTTTTTTCGCTCAAAAATGTTTCCCTGTCTTATTTTAAGCCTCACATGCTATCACATGGAACCACAATGGGACTTTCCAGTAAGCATTCTACATAAATCTATAGCGGGCCGTTATTGGCCCGTCAGGGTAGCTGACGGGCCGATAACGGCCCGCTATGGATTTATAAAGAATGCTAGCTGGGTTATACATCGACTGTTTATTACTGCAATAGAAAATTCAAACCGCCAATGGCACGGAAATATCAGATTTCTTGAGAAATTAATGAAAATCTGAATTTTGTAAGAGTAGAGTTTGCAAGATGTTTGGCAGAAGCCAAAACTGACGAGAGGTATATACGCCTTCATTCATTGGCAGAAATTTCACTAATAGCAACAACGATGGCGTAATGATATATCACAAGTTAGTCATTATTATTATTATTATTATTATTATTATTATAGTTGTTGTTATACATTTTCATCATGCATGTGCAATCGTCTTTAACTAGGCATTTTTCATTAGATTTATAAAACACTATAGTCACAATTCGAGAGATAATGCTCTTAAACATCAAATAAATATGAGTTTGACTAAATTCATTTGTAAATGCCGCAAAACTTGAGCATAGGTTGCACTTTTTTGTGTGCGGAAGCATGTTCATTGGTGGTGAACGTCACCAACACTGGAAAAGTTGATGGTTAGGACAAATGACAGACTGACATTACACGCTACCACTTTCAACTGCGATGGGACATAGTGCTTAAATACGTCGACTGTTTAATATTGCAATAGAAAATTGATATTTCCATCACACACACACACACACACACACAAAAAAAAAAAAAAAAAAAACGAATCCGCAAGCGGGTGCAACGACGAGCTATCAGTTACATAGTTGCTATAGACATACCAATTGCAGATACATTGGATCAATTTTTACCCTTTCAACCCTGAGTTTCTGAAGTGGACTCTTCCATCTTTGAATTTAGGCATATCCACTAATCAGTTTTTGCAAAAAGGGCATCAGTTCAAAATCAAATCAGAATGGCAAACAGCGACATCCAGATGAGATGGCTCATTATGAGCCATCTCATCAGGATCTACACTATTTGCAAAGATTTATTTTGGTGTACAGGTCTGCAAGGGTTTTAGAACAACATGCGCATGCGCAGACTCGCCTGAACCTTTGCTTTTCGCATATGTTATGAGGGCTCTTTTTCCATGACGAGGCTTTTTGTATAATTGTAATAGAGTACTTCACAATTTCAGCTGCAGGATCCAGGGCGACAGGGCCATTCTAAGGCGGTGGTTTTTGTGTTGTACATTCATTGATGGGCTTTGTGGATACTCTCAGCGGAGCTTTTATTTTTTTAGGCTATGTTCTGTGATTTGTCAACACGCATACTTGTACAGATTTAGTCATCACTTAATTTCATCAAATCGTGTTTTGTTTTGGCTTCAAAATCCACCCTTGTTGAACGTGGCGCTTCGGTACTATATCCCGGGGTCGTTCCCAAGTTCCCGGTGGTTCAGGGTGACAAGTAACTGACAACTGTATCAAAAATCAGTCCAGATCATATTGGCTTTACTTTTGAATCTAGTCAAATTTTAAGTAATCCTTACAAGAATTTTGTGATTTCTAAGGGAGCTGTTAATCAATCACTCAGTCATTCAGTCAATAGAATTCACTGGCAGCTTCTGTAGACGACATTTCTCTCAAGTAGTGGTGGTAGGAGTGTGGATGGGGTGGGGAGTTGTGCTCATCTTAACGTTCTGAATCCAGCAGTAAGCCTACACCTATTTGTGATGCTGCAGACAAGACGGACCGGATACCGCCACGGAAACCGGATCTATCTATCTATCTATCTATCTATCTATCTATCTTTTAGGGTTGGGCGTCTATAAATAAAATATCCATCCATCCATCTATCTATCTTTTCGCCCGTCTATCTATCTATGTATCTATGACTCAGTCATGTCATGTTAGATCATTAATTCACTGTGATCGGTCGCTCATTAGAACTTAACAAAATAAAAAAATAAAAAAAAAAGAGAGAGAAAAAGGTCGGGCATTTAAACTTTTTACAAAAAAACTTATGATATTGATCAGAGGTGTCGCTGGCTGTCTGAGCATGCGCAGTTCACATATACCCCGAACACGTGCCGCTTATTTATTGTAACAAACGGTCGTTGAACCGCAAATCGTCTGTCATGTAATACATCAACATATAATTATTCGTGTTCGATCCCTGTTCAGTAGAAGTAAATATAGTTAACCCTTTAATAACTCTTTCGGTGCCAAATTTCAGACGACAAATGTCGTCTGCTTTTTTATTTTAACAAACTATCGCTTGGAAAGACGTTTATATGTAAAGTTGAACTACTGAATGTCAAACAGCGTAGATTCAGATGATGAGCCGTCTCATCTGGATGTATGCTGTTTGCAAAAGCCTATTATTATCGCCTGTGGCAGTGAAAGAGTTAAAATGCTATTGAAGTAAAAGTGTGACAGAGTGCGACATTCTAATGTTTTGTATTATTTTATAGAGAAGAATAAGACTGTCATGTAAATCGATTGCTAGATTCACACGAAATGTCAAGTTTTATTTTCTCTGAAAATAAAATAAAGATAAAAATAAATAATAAAAAAAAGATAAATCAAAACGTCGTCTGCTGCAGTTGTGATTAACATCCATTGCACGTAGTGGGAGTGGCCGAGGTGTCACTTTTTCTCCGAAAAAAATGGGGGAAAAAAGCATAACCGGACATAATGCTTGATCATTAGGAAATACACAGTGATGTCATATATGGTCACACACTGTCTTAATAAACTAGGTTGACTGAAGGTAAACAACAAACAGTTGGCTGAACTTTGAACAGTGCAATATAAACTTCTAAAACGAAGCACTTTTATTTTCAATATTTGTTACCTATATAATTCATAAGAAATCCAAATTTATTTTTATATATTGTGTTTATACTAAAATGAACATGGAGCTTATTTATAAACTTGTGTTGCTTTTACTGTCTCACATTACAGGTAAGAACTTTAACCCTTAAACTGCAGCAGATAGCATTTTGATAGTTTTCTTTTAATTTTTGTCACTTCATATAAATTGTCTGCTGACAATTCACATGAAATGTCAAGCCTTATTTTATCTGAAAAATAATAATAGAAGAATGTCGTCTGCTACAGTGTTCATAACCTCTTCGTATAGTGTTGACAAAAATAGCAGACGATACGTTTGTCTTTTTTTCTTGTTTTGCTCTGAATTAGGACAGGCTATTTCATGTGAGCCGTCTTCCAAGGAGATGCTTGACATACATGTATATCAAACCCTATTTTCAGAACAAAATTTTCCTTTGATAGCCCCGCCCCCATCTCCACCATTTCGGAAGGAAGACAGATACTTTCAGGTCAAAGAAATCTCTCTTGTAGGCATTTCTTTACCTTAAATAGCCTGTTTCAGACTGCAATTAACAGACAACAGATAAATGTACCTAAGCCGCGCATTCGGAGCATATACGTGCAGTGAAGGCCCAGATCAGTCTGTGTGAATGCACAGGCTGATCTGGGCCTTCACTGCACGCATATGCTTAGGTCCTTCACTGCTCGCTTAAAAAAATTATTAAATTTATTTGGTACTGAAGATTATATTGATAAGCACAAAAAGTGACCAGACAGGGTGGAGGCTTGGCATTGATGGATTAATATAGGCAAAAAAATATATGTATGTGAAGATACCGATTCCAGTGTGTGTGGGGGGGGGGGGGGGATGGGGGGAGGGGGGGGCGGGGGTGCACTCATTATATAAGCATTGGTAGGGATGTGCTGACAAGAGGGGTTTTATTTTCAGAGTCTGTCTGGAATGGGAGTTGGGAGTAGTGGGGGGGGGGGGGGGGAGGGGCGGGGGGGGGGGGTATTTCACTGTAAAAAAATCTGGGAAGGAATTCAAATATGCCTGTCTGGAAAGGGGTTCATGTCTGTCTGGAGTTGGTAAACTACCTTAGCCGAGTCAAAACATTGTATACACCTTAGTTAAACTTGATAACTTGATATTGTGTGATTCTTGTTATGTTTAATATTGATAATATGCAAGTAAATCCTTGTTAAGTTAACTTGCTGAGCAAATGAGTATATATTGTTTGTCTACTATGGGGTATATGTTCGTCTTACTTTTGTCTGGTAAGGGGAGTCTCAATCGTGTCTGGAAAGGGGTGGGATTCCGGGCACATGGCAGCACATCCCTTCATTCTTGTTAGTAAGTGCCCCTCCTCCCCCCCACCCCTCCCCCCCACTCCCTCGGAATACCCATCAAATGCAACAAGCATGAAGCACAACTTCCCCGAGGCACCAGAACAAATAATGACAAAACAAATGCCACATATGAACCCACCGACGCATGCCATCACGAAAACACGCCTATATAGTTTTGACCCCCTTAAACCCCACTTTTATACAGTAAAACTGGGGTTTACAAGGGTATGCATTATTTTTATTATTTCTGCTAAAAAACATAGATTGTGGTACTCGTTAGAACCGCCTCACCGAGGCGGTTCTAACGAGTACCCACAATCTTTGTTTTGAGCAGAAATATAAAAAATATCAGAGTTTTTCATCTGAAAATGTTCAATCTTTGGAGATGAAATTTTCTATATATTTGAACAGGCGTGCTTTCGTAATGACAAAGAAGACTTTCAACAGAGGAACCGCTTTGGAATGGTCAGTGGAAAACTATTAGGGAGGGGGCTTAAACCACTTTTACTCGAGTTAAACACCACCCTTAACACTCACCATGCTATGAGCAGATTCAGCAGACGACCAATTGGTGATATTTTCTTATTTATCCTAGAAAATAGGATCTGACACTTCATGCAAATTGTCTCCTTTACTCCTAAAGGAGACAATTTGCTTGACTTGTCAGATTCAATTTTCTATGAAAAATGAGAAAAAATATTTCAAAATGTCGTCTGCTGAAATGTCATGGGAGGAATTTCGCCTGAATTGTTGTTCGAACCCGCAAGCATTCAAACAGCAGAACAGTCCAAATTTGGAGATGGAACAGTCCATTTTACAGGTGAAAATGTTCAGTGTTTCTCGTTTTTTTTTTTTTTTTTTTTTTTTTTTTTTTTTTTTTTTGTTAACGCTTATCATGCTGGGTAATTCGTTTTAAGCAGATGACATATTGAAATATTTTCTTATTTTTTTTTTCCAGAAAACAGGTTTTTACATTTCATGCAAATTGTCTCCGACTATTTGCATGTCAAATCCTGTTTTCTGGGAAAAAAAAAAATTTTCAATGGGGTGTCTTCTGAAATATCTCAGAATGTGATAAAGGTTTATTTCAGCTCGTAGTCAGCAGGGTCCAGAGATTGTCGGCGAGATAAACAATGATGTAGCTAGGCTGGGCAGTTCGGCCACTCTCAGCTGTATAGTTGCTAACCAACAGACAACTAATCCGGTGAGTAGCATCACGAAAACATAACTGTATAATTTTGACCCCCTTAAACCCCACTTATATGTATTAAAACTGGGGTTTACAGGGGTATACATTATTTTTCTTATTTCTGCTCAAAACCATAGATTGTGGGTACTCGTCAGAACCGCCTCGGCGAGGCGGTTCTAAGGAGTACCCACAATCTATGTTTTGAGCAGAAATATGAAAAATATCAAAATTTTTATCTGAAAGTTTTCATTTTTTGGTGGTAAAATTTTCAGTATATTTGAATAGGCGTGTTTTCCTAATGGTATGCTTGTAGCTTTTTAGACTGGCTCCAGTTTCCAGTGACTAAACATTTATTCTTACATGTATAACCATGTTTGATAATCCACGAAAATAAAACAAAATGATATCATGACTATAAAGTCTGGTCACTAATGACCAGCCTTTATAGTCATGATATTATTTTGGTTTTATTGTATAGTTGAGTATCAAACCGGATTATAGGAATAAATATTTAGTCACTGGAGACTGGAGCCAGTCTAGTAGCTCTCATACATAGACCATCAAGCAAAGATTTTCATATTTTTTGTCGCCTGTCGGTGTACTGGAGAAGATGGAAGGTGTAACCGTGTTTCAGCCGTTCCTCTGTCACATTACGTTAACAAGTCTATGTTTTTTTTATACACCATGTTCTTCCATAATATACAATATTCTTTCGTGGATATTGGTCATGACATATTCTCTATGGTCCGCTGATTCAAGAAAGTCATTTGTCAGTTTCTGGCGAAAGAATGTGCACAAATACCGGTTGATCGCTTAGAGGACTAAGCCTGCCCAGTATAAGTGTTTAGGTAAACTGACCGGCTCGACATGACCCTTATGGGTAGACTCGGCTGTAAAACCTCAACTGAATCAGGCAATTAAAATCCATAATTTACAGTGGAAACAAGGATATGTAGGGTATACAAACTACATCACTACTTCAATTTGTTAATTATGTCTCAATCTTTTGTACCTAAAAATCTGTCATTTTTTTTTTTTTTTTTTTTTTTTTTTTTTTTTTTTTTTTTTTTTTTGCGTGTGTGTGTGTGGAGAAATAAGAAAAGAAGTGAATATTTTTCGTCAAAAAGACTTTTAATTTTTATACATAGCTGTAGCCGGGCCCTATAGCGCAATGGGTAGCGCGTCTGACAGCAGATCCAGAGCTGGCAAGTTCGAATCCCAACTCGGCCATATAATTTTCGTGAAGACTGATTATGAAATAATGGACACTTGTCAATTACTAGAGAAAGCATACTGTGCACAACGTACTGGTAAACCGCTTGGAGGACTAATCCCACGGGACTAACCCTGTCCAGGAAATATGTAAAACGGGTTAACTGACCAGCTCGACATGACCTTAACAGTGTTGACTGGGCCTAAAAACTCAAACTCAAACCAAACCTACATACTTCGGTGTATTACTGTACTGTCTAACCCATTGTCGTCTGATGACCCCTTGAAAATGGGAACTTGGTAAACAGTACAGATCCTGATCAGCCCCGCGTTCTGCGGCGTCTAGTCTGGGTCTGCACTGTTTGCAAATAGTCAACCATTTTTCTCTAAATATATCTAAATCACATAGCTTGACATACCTAAAATCGAAATTAGAATATATATATATATATATATATATATATATATATATATATATATATATATATATATATATATATATATATATATATATAGTGCAGTCTGATCTGGAAATTCTCTGTTCGTTGACATATACCACAATACCCATTGATTCTATAAGCGGGCAAAGAAGACCCTGATCAGGGCCTGCGTTGTCCGCAAATTGCACAAGGGCCCTGTTCGTGCGTTGCGAATCATTTGGTGATCACTTTCCTACAGTCAACATCTTTTCACAACATCCTGTGAACTGCTGAAGCAACTCTGGGAGTTGCCTGTCTCTATTCAGAGTACTGCATACATAAACTCATGAAAAACATCCCGTTAAAATCAAATTCGTTTTCTGAAAATTAGAAGAAATGATGGAAATTACTTAAATTATTAAGTTTCTGTTACTATCAAAATTTTGTCCCCTGGGTGCTTTATTGTCCCCTACCGGTGTCATCTACCTAACCTACCCGGGGCATTATACTTGCATAAAAATCATACAAAAAGTCACATGAAACAGTCATAACTGACTTTTTTTTACTGAAACTTACAACAAATCAAGGAAAGCTTTCAGACGCGATCAAAATTGTGTCGCTTGGACGTTGCTGTCACCTACCGGGGACTATAAACACATCACGAAAACATACCTATATAATTTTGACCCCCTTAAGCCCCACTTCTATATAGTAAAACTGGGGTTTACAGGGGTATACATTATTTTTCTTATTTCTACTCAAAAACATAGATTGTAGGTACTCGTTAGAACCGCCTCGCCGAGGCGGTTCTAACGAGTACCCACAATCTATGTTTTGAGCAGAAATATGAAAAAAGTATTAGAATTTTTATCTGAAAACTTTTAGTTTTTGGTGGTGAAATTTTCAGTATATTTGAATAGGCGTGTTTTCTTAATGACATATAAACACATGAAACAAAAAACATAAATGATAACTTTTTGGTAACTATAAAAAATTTGTCCCTCCGAGGTAAACAGTGCAGACCCTGATCAGACCCCGCTTTACCCATATAAGCCTAGCGCCCCTTTTTTAGGACATTGGCGTCAGCTCAGACGCCGCATAAACCATATAAGCATAGTGTATCTCTTTAGGACATCGGCAAACAGTTCAGACCCCGTTTAGACGCCGCTTAACACATATAAGCATACTTGTATGCCACTTGCTTAGGTTGAAAGGGACAATTTCTGCTTATATGCATATAAAGTAATATAAGCTTTCAGGTGTGGCCCTGGTCTAGAAAAAAAGTCTTATGCAATATGCACAGACGCCCATGCTGATATTAATAGTTTTGATACATTTTAATACTCTTTTGAAGGGCTCATATCAAATTTAAAGTACACTTAAAACTATCTTGGACCGTTCCTGTCGGGCCGATATAGATTTAGGTAGAATGCTATTGATTTAAGTAGAATGCTAGCTGAGTAATGGCTGAACTATGCAATATCAAACCCATACCCCTTTCGCAGATCATTTTTTTTTGTGATGTCGTGGTCGGGAATGCGAGAATAAATATGATACTTGACTGAAAACTGTCGTTTTCACCTGATCTAATACCTAACATTATAGCAGAATTAAATATTTCAAGAACAAGACAAAGACATATCCAATATCTAAATAGATATCATATACTTGTCGCAGTAAGGCATTAAATGAAACGTGATCCTTGATTAAATACAACAGAACCTCGATAATTTAAACTCCAATAATTCAAAATTTTCAATAATTCAAAATAATTTTGAAGTACCAACTGAAATATATGTATGCATTTTAACCCTCAATTATTCAAAGTCTCAATAATTCAAACAAAACTGTTCGGTCCCTAAGACTTTGAATTATCGAGGTTCCACTGTACATGATCGGTACACAATGTGGTTTGACTCGTTATGGCATCTGTGAGATATGGTCTTAAAGGCTTATTCCATGTTTTAAATTTCTCGCCTGACGGCTCGAAAGTTAAAACTATACAATAACCTATGCAAAGTCATGGTTTAAAATACTTTCGGATTCAAGCAATAAATAATGGTGTACATTTTCAGTATAACATACTTTATCCCTAAACTAGACACCTGTGGTCTGAACTTTTCTACAATCCCAGTGAGCCGTGACGTGAGAAAAAGATATCTTCGGAGTAAATACGAACAGTAACGATTCGGATCAGCCGGCGGAGATACAATGTATATAGTCTGATCGGGAGCTTTGCTATACAGTTGAACCTCGATGGCTCGAACACAGATGGCTCGTTTACCATGGCTAATTCGAACTCGTTTTTGAGTCCCTACGAAATTCTTCTGATAGCTCAAGAAAACAAATATTTAAGGAAATTTTGTTACTTTATCGTGAAACTGTATGTTGTGTGTACTCATTACAATCGCCTCATCGAGGCGATTCTAATGAGAACACTCAACATACAAACATTGTGTAGAAAATCGAAAAGATTTCCCTAAATTATCGCTATTTGCTTCCTGAACTGGTGCCATGATTAACCCTCAGTGGCTCGAACTACCCATGTCTCGAACGAATTTTCATGGTCCCAAAGATGTTCGCGCCATTGAAGTTTGACTGTACATCGTTTTCTTCTACAGTACCCAATGATTATATAAGCGGACAGCGGATAGCGAGGGCCCAGATCAGACTGCGCGGACGCGCAGGCTGATCTGGCCCTTCGCTGTCCGCATATGCCCGAAGACGACTTCGCAGGAAGGAACCGTACAGACTGCTGTCTGGCCTATACCAACACTGTAATGAATGGAATATTGAACAGCGAAAATCATGACCGGACTTCGAGGATGCACACGTTACTCGACTTTTTTGTTGTTCGTTCTATTGTGTAAAGTAAGCGTTAGAAAGACATGTCCCTGGTTATTTGTTATATCACTTCAGATACAATCGATCCGACCAGCATACATATCTCAGTACCATATACAGTCGAACCTCAATAGCTCGAACACCGATGGCTCGTTTACCATTGTTAATTCGAACTCGTTTTTGATTCCCTACGAAATTCTTCCGATAGCTCAAGAAAACAAATAAGGAAAATTTTCTTATTTTATCATGAAATTGTGTTGTGTGCACTCATTAGAATCGCCTCATCGAGGCGATTCTAATGAGTACACTCAACATACTATTATTGTATAGAATATCAAAAAGACTTCTCTAAATTATCACCATTTGCTTCCTGACCCGGCGCCATGATTAACCCTCAGTGGCTCGAACTACCCATGCCTCGAACAAATTTCCATGACCCTAAAGATGTTCGAGCCATTGAGGTTTTACTATACCTTTTTTGTTTTTTTTTTTACTTTTTTAATACGAAACAAAATTCAGTCATCAGGTGAACATAATTAAGTGTCCAATTTGCGTGTTACATTCCAAACGGAACATTGCACGAGAAAGGTCTACCGGCTGAGGTCGGTCCTTTCTAAGAGTGTCCTATAATCACCTATAATCACTCTGTGTGTCCGTCCGTTGTAAGTTAAACGCCATCGTGCTTAAACCGCTCGGAATATTTTTTTTTATAAGTTTTGGCATAATGATAGATATCAACAAGATCTAATCATTGCATGCAAGAGAGACAAATCTTAGTTTCTTGTGCAGGCCATAACTCCCATACCGTTTGAGATAATGTGATGATATTTGGTAGGTACATATATCAGGTCGAACAGGACAACTTCATAACTTCTTAATGGTTTGAAATATTTTGGTAATATTTGGTAGAGACATAGATAAAGACCAGTAGTGTGTCAAGTGCAAGAGAGGCAACTGACTTTCTTTATGTACTTATCTCCCCTGAAGCCGAAAGCTTGAGCAGCCCATAACTCCCATGCTCTTTGAGATAATTTGATAATATTTGGAAGGGACATATATCAAGTCAATTAGGAGTGTCGCATGCAAGACGGACAACTTTTGCTTTGTTCTTTTTTATCTCCCCTGAACGAATTTCTTAGCCAAATTCTTTTGCACTCTTTACTTCTTAATGGTTTGAAATATTTATTTAATAATTTGGTAGGGACATATATCGGTTCAAGCAGGAGTTCGCATACAAGAAGGAAACCTCTTGTTTTGTTCTTTTTTTAGTTATCTCCCCTGAACCAAATCTTTGTGCAATCCATTACTTCTTAATGGTTTGAATATCTAGTTTTTAATATTTGGTAGAGACATACATACCCAGTCAGCATTCTACGTAAATCTATATCGGGCCGTCATCGGCCCGTCAGGGTAGCTGACGGGCCGATGACGGCTCGATGTAGATTTACGAAGAATGCTAGCTGGGTAAGGACCAGAAGGTATGTCGCGTGCAAGAGTCCACTCTCACTTTTTTGCTATATACTTATCTCCCTGAGGCCGAAATCTTGTGCAGGCCACAACTCCCATACTGTGTGAGATTATTTGAAAATTGCTGCGGATCTATCAGGTCAAGCAGATGTGTCACATGCAAGAAGGACATCTCTTGCTTTGGGTGTTTTTTTTTTTTTTTTTTTTTCTAGCTAACTCCCCTGAACGGATTTCTAAGCTAAATTCTTGTGCACTCCATAATTCTTGATTCTTGATGGTTTGTTCCCAGTCAGCATTCTACGTAAATCTATATCGGGCCGTCATCTATTGTTCTAAGAGTGTCCTATAATCACTCTGTGTGCCCGTCCGTTGTCAGTTAGTGAAAAATGTCATCGTGCTTAAACCGCTCGGAATATTTTTTTTTTATAAGTTTTGGCATAATGATAGATATCAAGAAGATCTAACCATTGCATGCAAGAGAGACAAATCTTATTTTCTTATGCAGGCCATAACTCCCATACCGTTTGAGATAATGTGATGATATTTGGTAGGGACATATATCAGGTCAAGCAGGACAACTTCATAACTTCTTAGAGGCATAGATAAAGACCAGTAGTGTGTCAGGTGCAAGATAGGCAACTCTGACTTTCTTCGTTATGTACTTATCTCCCCTGAAGCCGAAAGCTTGAGTAGCCCATAACTCCCATGCTCTTTGAGATAATTTGATAATATTTGGAAGGGACATCTATCAAGTCAATTAGGAGTATCGCATGCAAGACGGACAACTTTTGCTTTGTTCTTTTTTATCTCCCCTGAACGAATTTCTTAGCCAAATTCTTTTGCACTCTTTACTTCTTAATGGTTTGAAATATTTATTTAATAATTTGGTATCAGGTCAAGCAAGAGTTCGCATACAAGAAGGAAACCTCTTGTTTTGTTCTTTTTTTAGTTATCTCCCCTGAACCAAATCTTTGTGCAATCCATTACTTCTTAATGGTTTGAATATCTAGTTTTTAATATTTGGTAGAGACATACATACCCAGTCAGCATTCTACGTAAGTCTATATCGGGCCGTCATCGGCCCGTCAGGGTAGCTGACGGGCCGATGACGGCTCGATGTAGATTTACGAAGAATGCTAGCTGGGTAAGGACCAGAAGGTATGTCGCGTGCAAGAGTCCACTCTCACTTTTTTGCTATATACTTATCTCCCTGAGGCCGAAATCTTGTGCAGGCCACAACTCCCATACTATGTGAGATTATTTGAAAATTGCTGCGGATCTATCAGGTCAAGCAGATGTGTCACATGCAAGAAGGACATCTCTTGCTTTGGGTGTTTTTTTTTTTTCTAGCTAACTCCCCTGAACGGATTTCTAAGCTAAATTCTTGTGCACTCCATAATTCTTGATTCTTGATGGTTTGTTCCCAGTCAGCATTCTACGTAAATCTATATCGGGCCGTCATCTATTGTTCTAAGAGTGTCCTATAATCACTCTGTGTGCCCGTCCGTTGTCAGTTAGTGAAAAATGTCATCGTGCTTAAACCGCTCGGAATATTTTTTTTTTATAAGTTTTGGCATAATGATAGATATCAAGAAGATCTAACCATTGCATGCAAGAGAGACAAATCTTATTTTCTTATGCAGGCCATAACTCCCATACCGTTTGAGATAATGTGATGATATTTGGTAGGGACATATATCAGGTCAAGCAGGACAACTTCATAACTTCTTAGAGGCATAGATAAAGACCAGTAGTGTGTCAGGTGCAAGATAGGCAACTCTGACTTTCTTCGTTATGTACTTATCTCCCCTGAAGCCGAAAGCTTGAGTAGCCCATAACTCCCACGCTGTTTGAGATAATTTGATAATATTTGGAAGGGACATATATCAAGTCAAGTAGGAGTGTCGCATGCAAGACGGACAACTTTTGCTTTGTTCTTTTTTATCTCCCCTGAACGAATTTCTTAGCCAAATTCTTTTGCACTCTTTACTTCTTAATGGTTTGAAATATTTATTTAATAATTTGGTAGGGACACATATCAGGTCAAGCAAGAGTTCGCATACAAGAAGGACACCTCTTGCTTTGTTCTTTTTTTAGTTATCTCCCCTGAACCAAATCTTTGTGCAATCCATTACTTCTTAATGGTTTGAATATCTAGTTTTCAATATTTGGTAGAGGCATACATACCCAGTCAGCATTCTACGTAAATCTATATCGGGCCGTCATCGGCCCGTCAGGGTAGCTGACGGGCCGATGACGGCTCGATGTAGATTTACGAAGAATGCTAGCTGGGTAAGGACCAGAAGGTATGGCGCGCGCAAGAGTCCACTCTCACTTTTTTGCTATATACTTATCTCCCTGAAGCCGAAATCTTGTGCAGGCCACAATTCCCATACTATGTGAGATTATCTGAAAATTGGTGCGGATCTATCAGGTCAAGCGGACGTGTCACATGCAAGAAGGACATCTCTTGCTTTGGGTTTTTTTTTTTTTTTTTTTTTTTTTTTTTTTTTTCTAGCTAACTCCCCTGAACGGATTTCTAAGCTAAATTCTTGTGCACTCCATAATTCTTGATTCTTGATGGTTTGTTCCCAGTCAGCATTCTACGTAAATCTATATCGGGCCGTCATCGGCCCGTCAGGGTAACTGACGGGCCGATGACGGCCCGATGTAGATTTACGTAGAATGCTAGCTGGGTTATATTTGGTAGAGACATACATAAGGACCAGCCGGCGTGTCGCGTGCAAGAGAGAAACTCTCACTTTTTGTTAGGTACTTATATCCCATTGAAGCCAAAATCTTGTGCAGGCCATAACTCACATACTGTTTGAGATAATTTGATAATATTTGGGTGGGAATATACCAGGTCAAGTAGGGGTGTCGCACTTAAGAAGGACAACTTATGCCCATACAAAAATAATAAATTGCGCACTCACTGCAGTGCTTTGAATCTGGATCAGTTCCTGAAAAATGTCTCTGAAACTCCACTGTGTAGTTGTGGTAGTATCGAGGATTCGCAGCATTATTTTTTCCATTGCTCACATTACCAAATTCAACGCACAGCTTTAATGAATGCTATTTCTACAGTTCAGACACCTACTTTAAATCTGCTGCTATACGGCAGCTCAAACCTCTCTGTTGACATAAACAAAGCCATTTTTGAGAAAGTTCATAAATTTATATTGGACACTAAACGGTTTTAAATCTGTGGTAAATGCATGTTGCAGGTACAACTTGTCCTGAACAATATCTGCATTGTCTGCCTGTGGATGCAAGCTCAGTTGTTCCTCTCCAAGAATGCCATTTTCATATACCTTGTTATCCACTGTTTGATTCTTATTACTGTTTTCTTAATACAAACACTTATTGAATTATTTATTTATTATTTATCTATTTATTTTCATTTTTTTTTTTTACTTTTTCTTTATTCTTATTTCTTTTTTTATTCTATATTTTTGTGTGTGTTTTGTCAACTAATTTATTTTACCTTCTCACATGAAATGAACCACAACATTTTGCCTTGATCTGTGAAACAATCTGCCTTCAAGTCAACAACGAAATATACACCGTAGAGGAGAAGAACTCTATAAGTATTTATATGCTTTCGTTCTAATCCTATATCGTTTGTATGTCAAATTTGTTACTTTCTTGTACTTGTATTATGTAATAAAATATGTTTAAACCAAATAATAAATTGTCATTTTATTCGAAGAAAGCGCTTGCAACATTTTTTTATCATTTTCATTTCACTTTTACTATGGAGTTTAATTTGGCAAATAAATGTTTTATTTGTTTAAATTAATAAATAAATGGATAAATAAATAAATACTTCTACAGCTATTTTTTTATCGTTTACAAAAAAACGGCATCCTAAATTATGCTATCTCCAGTCATGAAATATAACCCGTGTAGAATCTAAAATAAACCTGTCAGTCAAGGAAACGTGGAATGCCTAAAGGCGTGTTATCGAATCTTGTGTCGGTCACTGTAGTCTCCCAGCTAATACAAGCGTGCTAACTCCCCACGATAAATGAAGTTGACCGAGTCAGAACAAATACAGGATTTATCTCACTTGATTTTTATTTCTGTGCTTGAGGTATTATCTGCCCCTACTGAACGCGAATGCCCTGACAGTGTCAGGTTTACAAAGTCTAGTCTGGATATGCGGTATCCAGATATGATTATTAACATACAGATTTATTTTGAATGAAATAGGTGCAGTGGTTTTTCCTGGAAACAGAAACTGGGGGAGAACTGATCTCTAGCAACGAAAACATTCTTGTAAACAACTCGGAGTGCAAGGAAGGTGTGACGAAATACGACGTCAGAAAGAGGGAGACACAAAATCACGTGACGTACATGTTGGTCGTGAACTGTCTAGAGACAGAGGACGAAGGCAGATATAAGTGTTTCATTCTTATACCAGGAGTCGGACCTCTAGATTTGTCTTCAAAAACTGGCCGTATCATAGTGCAATGTATGTATATTTCAGTTATGCTATGATTTGAGCCGGGGGACAGCATGTGCCGGGGCACAGCATTTCCTGCAAAATAGCACGTCCGCCAAACAGTGATTCAGATCAGTCTGCGCAAATAGTCATTGCTTCGCGCTCTATGTGTAGCCAAACATTCAAGCTTTTTCTAGACGAACGGCACAGGTTCTGCTTAGAAAGTGTGGATGCATGTGTTACACCATAGGCGGTCAAGACGCATGGAGGGTAACTTCCTCTCGGGGGTGGGGTGGGGGCGCGGGGGTAACTTCCTATATATGACATAGTACGGATGTGCGTGCCGAATGGCCCCCTTTTTCAGCGCTGCCCCCTTTTCTGAACAAAAAGTATATGACTGACACTATTTTTCTTCATTCGTATGTGAAAGGCCCTAGAAAGGCCCGAATTTTCTGATATCCTGGTTAATGCGTATATTTTTTCGCTCAGAGATTTGTCGAGGCTGCGTGTTCTCTTGGTATTCAATGAGCTGACTGCTATATTTGTCTAACAATCAGCAATAAATGGGTATAAAAGTCAAAGGGCAGTATATGAATGGGTCTGTTTTTTCAAAGGCCATGTATATGAATGGGGTAGGTTTCGAAATACTGGCTCACACACCCGTACCATATTTATCCCCAAGTTAACCCCCCCACCCCCCCCCCCGCCCCTCGAGGTAACTTCCAATTTGATTACGTTCCGGGTTGGGCGATGCCTAACTATACCACTACACAGAAGACTTTAACAAAGTTAGAATTTTTAACAACTTTTTTTACATATACTATTTACAACATATATAGCACAATACAGACAATACAATAGACAATTTCAAGCAAGTCTCTTCACATTTGCACGGTTGAGGACTTATACTTGGTACCTGGCTTGGTTAATCAATTTTATACATTCAGTATGACCCCAACCAAAATGAGGAAAACTCTGCGCCAATGTGATGCGATTGTCTGCCTTTGATTCTTTCACCCTACCGCAGCATGTTCCTTTTTACTAGCTCTAGAGCTGTCTAATTGTTCATTTATTTAGAGCGCTCATATTTGACGCGTTTTCCCGCGATATGTTTTATTTTCACTACAATCTATTTAAACACAACTTACATGCTGTATGTATTCTAACAGCCATTGAGACCTAAACGTTTCTTGATGCACCTAAACTTCAGAGAAAGATTCTTCAGCGGATTTCTTTGTCGGCCGCTGCTCGACCTCCCGTTCTCTATTTAGGTATTGTACATCAAAATGGAAGAATATTCTTGAAAGGACACAACTACAATAAACAAACACAAAGACAAAGGATATATCCTACAATAATATAAGATAAAATCTGCTGTTATGATTCTACTCATTATTCTCCAATGAGGCACGTCACCGTATAGGGTGAGTGACGTCATTGATGTCGCGGCTGAATCCCCGAAGCCAGGATAGACGCATCACTGACGTCGACGTGTCTCATCCGTGACTTATTTCCCTTGTAATGTCATCGGCGTGGCCGACGGTGAGCGTCGCTAACCGTCGGCAACGTCGCCCACTTAACGTCATATGCAAACTCCATTTCTATATATACGGCTTTATAGTAATTATAATGTCTGAATGACAATCAGGGATATGACTGCGACATTCCACATGTCGTAATCCTAAATGTACCTGACATTACATTTGTCAAACACACCCGACACACCTGCCAGCGCAGCCTGCTCAGCGTTCACAAGCAGCTACAGTTCACGCAACCTGAGAAACCCCGACCAGACTGCACAACCCAGCGCAGCCCGCTCGGTATTCCGAAATAACTCGGGTAACATATGCAGAATCGGATTAGCGTGCGCTGCAATATATAGTTTGCGGGTTTCCTGTTGGGACTCGGACACTTTTCTGTTTCTCGGAATTCACTTTCACGCTTTATGCGCTTTTCACGCTTTTTACGTTTAGCAACCAGTTTAGCCGAATTAAAGTTACTAGTAATAAACAGTAGTACTACAGGTGAAATAGTACCACCCATATTAAAATAGAATGTGGTCAGCTTGCTTCGCGATCTGCTCTGAATCGTAACAGTAAGCTGATCGGAGTTTTCGCTGGGCGCACTAGCAGTCGTGTAGGAAATGCTGTGCGCCCGTCTTTTCATTTGGTAATACCATATTTACCTTAAATATTGGAACACTGAACTCTTTACCATATTTGCTCTAAAATTGAGCTAGTCCATATTATACCTGTTGATGAGTCTAAAAAACTGCTGGATGAGTGGCAAATAGCGTCTGATTGAATAGCCTACTTTTCGAAATACGGTATAAATTGAGTCATTCGTTTGGAATGTTGGTATGAAGGTGTCTTTTCATGTGTTTTGCCACATCCTGTAAATTAAATGTTTGTTATTACATGTGGTTTTCGCATGGCTGAGAATCATTTATAATTTATAAATTAACACTTCCGACAATACACTTTGCATGTCACTTGACACACACGTACTCGCGCGCGCGCGCGCGCACACACACACACATACTAACATCTCACGTATCACATATACCGTAGATAAGATAAGTTTTCGGACAGACATGCCTGAGCAAAAAGTGTAGACCCAGATCAAACACCGCAGAATACGGCGTCTGATCGGGGTCTACACTGTTTGCCACTCATTCAGCAGTTTATACACACACCAGTAGATAGCAAAATGAACCTGCTCAAATTTCAGGACAAATGTGGTAGGGAGGTAAGTTGTCCCAATACTTAGGATAGAAATGATAATATGCTTACGTTTTAAACCGTTTTATTACTTACTAAATGCGAAATTGCTGACAATATATCACTATACCAACATATTTGTCCAATCATAGCTGCAAACCGTAAATAAATGATAAACATGATAAATTACTATACTTGATGAACATCCCTCATATCGTAAAAAAATGTCTTTCGGTATATATGGACTGTGTATGTCCGGTTAACGGTCTAGACATGCGCAATGCCCATTCCAAGCTGACATGCGCAGTGCCAGTCCAGGCTGTGTGCATGCGCATGTGTCCTTTGCGTATTTAGTCTGTGTTACCAAACGTTGCATACTCGAAGTACCGTTTTTACCCTCAGTATTTCGATAGAGTCTAGACATGTCTGTTGTACGGCGTCTGATCTAGATCTGCACTGTCTGCTCTTGCTTGTCGGTCCAATGATACAAAGGTAAGTACGGTAATTTGTTACATGGGCCGCGACATGCGAAAATATGTCTTCGGGCAGCGGAGGCCCAGATAAGCCTGCGCATCCACGCAGTCTGATCTGGACTTTCGCTGTCCGCTAACAAAATCATTGGCTACTACAAAATGTTTGAATGGAAAGCAAAGGCGCGGATGATATTTGCGCTTGCGCAGGATGATCTGAATCTGCACATTTTGCGCATGTTCGAAGGCACTTTTACGCTTGACGCGTCCCACACCATAGCTGGCACATGACGTTTTTACAACGTCGATTGCATTGGTGTTGTATAAACATCTTGTTCCTGCTGGGACAATCCCTTTCAGCTCCTCCAGTAATTACGAGTGTGAATGATTCTGTGGTAGAAGTGGATATAGGACAAAGTGTCACTCTGTTCTGTGAAGCATCTGGTACACCCATTCCCAACGTTACTTGGGTTAGAGCCGATGGCTCATTGCTTAAGCTTCCTAGTGGAGGAAGTGCCGTTCTCAGGGTAAGTTATTATGAGCTGTTGTCAAAAAGCATTCTTGTTTAGCTAATACAGTCAAACTCAATGGTTCGAACATCTTGGGTCCATGGAAATTTGTTCGAGACAAGAGTGGTTCGAGCCACTGAGGATTCATCATAGCGCCAGATCAGGAGGCAAATGGGATTGATTTGGGATGTCTGTTCGATCTTCTATAAAATAATGGTATGTCGAGTGTGCTCATTAGAATCGCCTCGGTGAGGCGATTCTAATGAGTACACACAACATACATATCCATGATAAAATAAGAACGTCCCTAAAATATTCCAAAATATTTGTTTTCTTGAGCTGTCGGAAGAATTTCCTACGGAGCCCAATACGAATTCGAATCAGAGGCCCCGAGATTATAGAACTCTCAACGTATTCAACTCAGCTGAGCATGAAATTTGTCTTGCTTATAAATCTAAAATTACGAACAATTGCACATTCTTTCTTGCTAGACATAGCTGAGCATGAAAATTTCTCTGGTACTAAATATAAAAATGCCAACTGATATTTCTGATCGAAACAATTGTACTGCTTTTGATCTACATGTAGCCTTGATACCTTTTACCAAGTTCAGAGTCAAATGGCCTTTCACCAGCCATGGTGAACGAGCTTGTTTAACTGTATGTGCATGTGGTTTTGGCTTTACCGTCAATTTATTTTTTGTCAGTTTTTTGAACGTAGCTATTTTTGGTGCTTAAGTATTACGGTCGTTTCAGTATTACGGTTTAAGGGAAAGCATATAGTTGAGGGCAAAATGTTTTACAAACATATTTCTGGCAATACGAAAACACGCCTATTCAATATATATAGAAAATTTCACCTCCAAAAACTGAAAAATTTCAGATAAAATATTCTGATATTTTTCCTATTTATGCTCAAAACATAGATTGTGGGTATTCGTTAGAACGGCCTCCGCGAGGCGGTTCTAACGAGTAACCACGATTTATGTTTTTTTTGTATAAAAAGATAAGAAAAATAAAATAAGTACCCCTGTAAACCCCAGTTTCAGTATATAAAAGTGAGGTTTAAGGGGATCAAAATTATATAGGCATGTTTTCGTGATGGATACATGTATTTCTGTTTGAAAATTATTTTGTTTGATGACAGTCAAAGTTTGACTGTATGCCGTTTTGTCTTGTTATTTTTGGTCCTCATCACTTCCTGTTTCGCTTCCTCGGGAAGGTACTGTCGCGCGATTGTGGCATGTCCTGGGTAACTTCATCTATATTTTTCTGTGTTACCATTACGGAATCAAGCCTATTCAAATATACTGAAAATTTTACCACCAAAAAAAATCTGATAATTTTTATATTTCTGCTCAAAACATAGATTGTGGGTACTCGTTAGAACCGCCTCAGCGAGGCAGCTCTAACGAGTACCCACAATCTATGTTTTGAGCAGAAATAAGAAAAAATATTGTTTACCCCTGTAAACCCTAGTTTTACTATATAAAATGGGGTTTTAGGGGGTCAAAATTATATAGGTATGTTTTCGTGATGCTTTGATGATAAATCTACTGAGTACTCGATTTTTTTTGTCATTCTTCTTGGTATGCTAATGTATGTCTGTATTGCAAAGAATTCTACTGTTGGTGATACATACTCGTATTCCTATATTCTTTGGTTTGAATGCCTGGTCCCGAGGTTATAAAACTCTTTTCGTGCTCAACTTAACTGAGCATGAAATTTGTCTTGCTAATTAATCTCAAATTACTAACAATTGCATACTCTTTCTTGCTAAACATAGCTGAACATGAAATTTTCTTTGATAATAAATATGAAAATACCAAAATAGATCTATTATTGGCATTTTCATGCTTATCAGCAGAAAAACATTCATGTTTAGCTGAGCTGAGCACGAAAGAAGTTTTATAACCTCAGGGCCTGGTCCAACAGTTTCAGGCGTCATTGCAGCTAAAATATAAGGCAAGATCGTTCTTATACCCAATGGCCTTTTGTCCCTGAGTTTCTGAAGTGGACTCTTTCATCTTTTAATTTGATCAATACCATTGTACCAAATAGGGATGTCAAAAATCATAGCAACATTATGAGCCGTCTCATGAGGTTATACACTGTTTGCACAAAATTTATTTTGGTCTGCGGGGCTACAAAGGTTAAAGAAATAACGGCCAGCTGATAAAGCTCAGTACGTGAAAGACGTTACAGAATGACAGTGTATTGCCCTGTATAATCAAAGCACTGGCAGCACTTTTGGGTCGATTGTCTCTGAGTGTAAGCTGCGAAAATGATCCTGAACGGGGGCTTAAGACTGTTTATTACGTCGTATAACCCTTGCTGTAACTTCTTGTAATTAAAGCAAACAATGCAGAACCAGATCAGACACCACGTATTGCGGCGTCGGATCTGGACCGGCACTGTTTGCCAATGTCCCAGTTCAGGTTTTACAGATACCTCTCTTTACACGGCACTCTGACGTCACACTGACAAGAATAGCGCAGCTATAAATAACTGTTGCCTGGATTTCGTACAAAAACGCTCGGTCGATGATAATCACGTGGACAACAAATCTTAATGAATTTTTGATGTACGTATACTATGGCTAGATTGTAAACAATCAACCCAAACAATTGGAAAAAATAAATATGGATACACTAAGGAAAGATAACTATCACGGAACACAGCCTTACAATGACGCTGAATAAGGATTTAATCACTTTAAATGACCACACATAACAGAGGGGGTGGACAGGGGGGTAGGCATTCCCCACTTCCCTCCCCCCTTACCCCCACTTCCCTCCCCCTTTTCCCCCACTTCCCTCCCCTCTTTCCCCCACTTCCCTCCCCCCTTACCCCCACTTCCCTCCCCCGAGCAAATTATTCCCTCCCCTAAATCAGAATTTCTAATATCCCCAACGCTATAATTAAATTCAAACATGACTATGCAATATACATTCATGCAGATTTTGACCCCAAACAACACCCCTAATTTTTGCCCCAAAATCGGATTAGCATTTGCACCCCCTTTACAGAATAGCTAAAGATTTGCACCCTCCATTTCAGAAGTCTGCATAAGGGCCTGTATATGAGCCATATGGAAAACAGGTATCACAAGGTGGTGGGCCTTGATCCGGTCCTAAACTGGTCAAGAACAAAATGTGGTGGGCCTAGGTCCCGGTCTTAACTGATCCACATTGGCACAAAAACAGTCGTATTAATTACTGAAATCAAAACTCAAGAATACCATGTAAATCTGCATCTTCTTTTGATATTTTTTGATAAGCATGGTCCCACACTTAGGGGTCCGTGAGAACAATAATCTTTTTCGTGGTTATCTCAAAAGCTGAGAGTTAAATGGCGAACGTGTGTGGTGGTTGACAAAACACGGACCACTTCCGGACACGGAATCATGGACTTACCGACCTATTGACAATACACGGACTGCATAACAAAATACGGACAAATTATTCACGGATACGGACCTACAATTCACGGACTTGACAAACAACGGACCCTATTATTCACGGACTTGACAAAGCACGGACCGTTATTTAAATTACGAACGCCACTTATGATATATGAAAAAACTAGGAGTAATATCAAAATCGGAATAGCGTGACCTTATGGATAACGTGACTTTACATTGGCATAGATACTTACATGTACGTTGAAGTAATCCAATAGTACAGATTTTTGATACCCATCCTAATGATGTAGGTCTGCACTGGATTTGTTTCTCGAAACTTAACTGCGACGATGATGTTGTCAACTTGTATGATAGTGCAGGCGGTACTTACATTTCAACTGCCGCTGTAATGGCAAACTGCAAACAAGATGTTTAGCCCTATGCCGAAAATCTTTGTTAGATACTTTAAATGCTCTGTACAAACGAATACAAATGACTGTGGTTTTACATCATTGCAAATATGGTCAGCATCCTCAATGGAATTGATCCTAGTGACATAACATATACTGTCTCTAAAATTAGAGATCATCTTATCAAAGGATTTGAGAATCAAAACATAACAGTTTATTATCAGTTGTGCTTCATTATAGACATTATCTGTGATTTGTTTATTGCCCGTAATGATTAATGGACGAGTTAGAAGACTCCAAACGGACCGAACAAATATATATTTACATCTTTACCGGTATGGAAGCTGAGAGCGAGGGTTGGGATCCTGTAAAAGATAGCTTAAGTCCCCTCCCCCACCCCCACCCCCCGCCCACACATGCACACAGATACACGCGCGACCCCGAGTAATTCATTACTGATCATTCCGAGGCGGTACCTTCATTTTGTTACTTTATGTATGTTTAAGAAGATAATTCAGTTTATAAGTTTGGGTGTTGCCACCATTTTGGGAAAAAAGTTGCCAGCTCTGCTTGCCATCTGTTCATTTTGTGGCTGCTTAATTGTATTTGTCTGTCTTTACCTTTGGTGTTGGGGGTTAGATGTGGATTTGACTGTATCAGTTCACTTATTCACTTTGCTTAAAGTGACCGGAATTCCACTGTTTTTTATCTGCCGCATGCCGGATTCTGGCTTTATGTTCACATGTTCAAAACGCCAAAAACGGTTTCATCCAAGGTGACAAAATATCACACATTCAGTGCGACAAGTCAAATTATCCAAAAAACAAAAATCAAGTGTTTAGATTACAGGTCATAAGAGACAATCAATTAAAATTATGATTTATCATTTAGTTATTTTGTAGTTTTCAATTAACTGACCATGTTATTGCTGCTACGGACCATTTACGGACCAATTTTCGGACCATAACTGACCATTCACGGACCAAGGACTTTTCACAGACGATCTGATTACGGACCAATGTACGATGCACCAGTTACGGACTACTTACGGACTATTCACGGACCACGCACTACTCACGGACCAATTAGCAGTTACTATATTTTGCAATTAATATAGACTATTCACGACCACGGACACGGAATGTCTATTGGTCCATAAGCCTATGAATGGTGCCTGTTTTGTCACCGGTCAACGTGTGATTGATTTGATTGAGTTGGGGTTTAACGACACGTCAACACTTGTGGGTCATTTTGTGTCGTCTCCCAGAAAAAGAGAGAGTCAACACTTGTGGGTCATTTTGTGTCGTCTCCCAGAAAAAGAGAGAAGAGAGATAGGAGACAGTAGAGGAGATAAAAGAGAGGGACAGTGGAGAAAGGAAAATGAATGAAAGTGAAGAAACAGAAGAAATAAAAACATTCCCCCTCTACCTTTACCTTCTGCAAGGATAGCAGACCTTGCCCAAATGTAAGCAAATATCAGTTGGACGCCCGGTTGCGTAAGACACACGACACCTTTGCCTCACCCAACTACCCCACCGGGCAACGTGTATATTCCGTGTTTGAAATACCTATCAGAAAATTCATGTTGGATCTTGAAGTTTTTTGTTTTGTTATTTTTTGTTATTTATTTATTTATTTTTTTTTTTAACAGCGCAAAAGTCCATATCCAACTATGAGCAAATGAGCAAATAAAACGATTGTCTACGGCAGAAGGATAATTATTTCTAAAAGTGTGGATTGCCACCGAAACAACGGCTATATTGTGAACTTTCGGAATCAAAGGGAAGTAATCAACTAGAGATAAACCGAAATCGGACGTAAACGAAGTCAATGTAAACCACGCTTAGCGGAACACTCCTTGTCGGTGAAGTGAAATCAACGCCGGATTCATTGTTAATATACCTGAATTTACTTCAATACGTCTATTAGATACTTCTGATACCCGGTTATTGCATTGAAGTACATAAAAATAGAGTAAAATTTTGGTGTAACACCCGCCCCCAAAATTTCCATATCCCCGCCCCCTATTGCCCCGCTCCCCGCCCCCTCTCCCCCCGTCCCCCGCCCCTTTTATCCCCGTCCCCCGCCCCCTTTATCCCCGTCCCCCGCCCCCTTTACCCCCGTCCCCCGCCCCCGTTATCCCCGTATCCCTGCCTCCCCTGTCCACCCTCTCATAACAGCTCTTCGGCCGAAACAGAAATATAACATGTTTTGTTGGGTCCCAATTTATACCTCTGAAATCATCAAAACGAAATAAGATGGAAGGAGGCAAGAAATGACCTTAGTAGTCCTACTATTATTGTATTCGCTTCGCCTTTCAACGGGGATTGATAGACTAATGCGGAACAGCATATTTGTATACGAAACGAATATTAAGAATAATGACAATTGTCCCTTCGACAATATTGGAAATATTGTTTTCGCTTGATATTTTATTCTAAAGGAAACTGTTTTGTTCTGATTGCCCATATCTTTTTTTATTATTTAATCTATTACTGTTACATGTCATACAAAGCCCAGATCTTATCAGGAAGTATTTGTCTTTCTGTTTCTGCGCTTTGTTTTCAAATATTTACTGTAAAATTAATTTTAAGACCAAAAATGGGTCTGACCTATACGAATTCTATAGTAAATCGGAATTTTGTAAAACATTTTTTTTAGAAAATACAAAAATGACAAAAATTTGCAAAATTTTCTTCTGAGTAAAGCGCCACTCAAAAAAAAAAACGAAAAAAAAAAAAAAAAAAAAAAAAAAAAAACGACTTTCTGAAAGATGTTGAATGCAGAGTAGTACTTTTTATTACTCTGTGTTATAGAAATTCATGTAGTTAATGCAAACAGGTAGACCCTGATCAGGCGCCGTGTTCTGTGGCGTCTGATCTGGGCCTGCACTGTTTACCAATTACCCTTTTGCAGGTCTCCAGACTAAATGTGATAAAGTACGAGTGTATGAAAAATTGTCCGGATAGGTCATTCATCACTGTGAATGCGCAGAGTTTTGCTTGTGTCCATTTTGATCTATGTGTATAACTCATAATATTGATTTCGTCATAAATGTCTAGATATGTCAAAATATTTTATTTCATTTCGCGAGATTATTTATGATAAAAGATGCCATTCTAGCCTAAGTCGTTCAAAGCATCGTTAGCTATTGTAACAAAGCCGTTAATCCAACAGTTCCATGTAAGAAACCCACATTTTTGTTAAAAAAATACCAGTATATCAAACATTTATGCTTAACATAACTTTGTACTTCAATACTAAACATCTCGTTCAGTTTTAGCGACCTTGTTAAGCTAACGATGTTTGCAGCACCTGCGCCTTTTGCTCAGAATACCTTATACTGTTGTTTATATAATATCATCACGAAAACAAGCCTATATAATTTTGACCCCCTTAAACCCCACTTTTATGTAGTAAAACTGGGGTTTACAGGGGTATACATTATTTTTCCTTTTTCTGCTCAATACATAGATTTTGGGTACTCGTTAGAACCGCCTCGTGGAGGCGGTTCTAACGAGTACCCACACTCTATGTTTTGAGCAGAAATAGGAAAAAAAATAGAATTTTTCATCTGAAAACTTTCATTTTTTTGGTGGTAAAATTTTCAGTAAATTTGAATTGTCTTGTTCTCGTAATGATATTAAATTTAATAGTGCCAGTCATATACTCTTAAGTCATATGCGAACAGCGAAGGTCCAGATCAGGATGTGCATCCATTCAGTCTAATCTGGGTTTCTCTGTTCGCCGTAACACCCAAACCTGTTTTAAAGGTCACATGTATTAAGCAATCGCCTGTCTTAAAAGACTACTTCTTCAGATCCCATTTAAAGAAAGGAAGTGTGAACTAACCTGTATTAAGCAAGCACCTGTCTTAAGCAACCATGTTTTGACTTTCCTATAGGTGCTTGCTCAACACAGCTTTGGCTGTACTTCAGTATTCTTTGATTCTGTAAGCGGTCAACGAAGGTCCTGATCAGACTGCGCAAATGCGCAGTCTGATTTGGGCCTGCGTTGTCCACAAATTGCCTAAGGCCCTTTTTGTGCGTTGCACATCATTAATCGTGCTTATTTATCCTCCATTGTACTATATTGGCGGTTTGCAGAGTAGAACTCTTCTTCTTGACAATATGACAAAAGACGACAGTGGCCTGTATCGTTGTGTCGCTGATAATCAAGTCCCACCAGCCGCTGAATACCAGGTGAAGATTCTCGTTTCTTTTCAACCAGAAACAAGCGCGGTTCGTATGGCCATAGGAATCACACCGGACAGACAGCTGGATGCAAAACTAGAGTGTAGAATCTCAGGTAATCTGCAATTTAAATATACTGGGCCCCATTGTTCAAAGCATCGTTAGCTTAACGAGCTCATTAATGACAAACTCATTAGCTGTTCCAACTAAGGTATTTTTAAATACATCGATATTTTTGCTGCAAAAACAGTGAAAAGCTACTCACATTTTTTCAGCAAAAAATATCAATGTATTTGCCATATTTCAAATGTTACGTTAAATGTGTTTTCAAAATGGAGTTTAGTTCTGAAGAAGACGTGAAGTCGAAACATTAAAAAAGCTGTGTTTTGCATTATTTCTTTGACCATGTTTCAAAGTTAATGTTAGCTAACAACTTCGTTAAGTTTTGAACAACTGGGTCCTGTTCCTTATGTAAATACACCTATGTAAAGTAGGCCTATATACTTCTTAGCCATAGCTCTGTATAAACCAATTTTGTAAGCAAATATATTGATATTTTTCTCATTTCTCAATAAAAAAACAACAACAAAACATATGTTGTGGTATTTATAAGGCCAGAGTTTTTTATCTTTAGGTGTACGGGATATTTCTTAAAAAGTTGCTGTCTGGAGGGAGGAATGAAAAAAAAATATGAAAAAGCTTGGGTCGATAAAATAAAATAAGTTTCAAACAGAAATACATGTATCCAGCTAAATGTGTTTGTAAAACACTATGCCCACAACTATATGCTTTCCCTTAAAGCGTAATACTTAACTGACCGTAATACTTAAGCACCAAAAATAGCTAAGTTCAAAAGTCGAAAAAAGTGAAAAAATTAAATTGGCGATAATGCCAAAACCACATGCACATCTATAGACCATAACAAAAGGGCCTGCAAAGTTTCAAACTGATCGTTATAAAACTGTAGGAGGAGCTGCGCACACAAGATACCCAGTTTAATAATATTTAAGCCCCGAAAATGGCTAAGTTCAAAAGTCTGTACAAAGTTTTGGTATAAAACTGTATGAGGAGTTGCGCACGGAAGGTATCCACCGTCTGTGGTCAAACGCCAAAGTCGAAAAAGGGTAATAACTCCGCAAGGAGAACCCCGAACGGAAAAGCGAAAACATACTGGTTCGCTTATTTTTCATGCTGATGCTATATATAAAGGAAAGGTCTATTGCCAGACGACTGGTAATAGCCGATTTACGTTAAAATCGCTATTGCCAGTCGACTGGTAATGGCCGATTTTCGTTAAAATTGCTATTGTCAGTCGACTGGTAATGGCCGATTTTTACGTAAAACTGCTATTATCAGTCTCACTTATTAAAATATTGAAAGGTCTATTGCCAGTCGACTGGTAATAGCCGATTTAGGTTAAAATCGCTTTTGCCAGTCGACTGGTAATAGCCGATTTACGTTAAAACCGATATTGCCAGTCGATTGGTAATAGCCGATTTTCGTTAAAATTGCTATTTCCAGTCGACTGGCAATAGCGATTTTTACGTAAAACTGCTATTACCAGTCGCACTTATTAACATATTTCGACTTGTAAGATCCTGATAAAGATTCAGATATTGTTTATTACATAGCCTTTGGTTTGGGCGAGGGTAATTGTAAACCATACCCTGTTTTTAACTTTATTTGTGATAAACTTCATCAGCAAGCGCTTTATGTCAGATCTGTTTGTCTTGTTATGTATTTTCGAATAATTTTGGTTAGTCTTCTTCATATATCCGACTTTCCTTGTGTGGGTCCTTATATCAGTTCTTGTTTATTGCACATCTTCGAGGCGGTTCTAACGAGTACCCATTATCATCTATGTTCAGAGCAGAAATAAGAAATATAATGTACATCCCAGAAAACCCCAGGTTTACTATAATAGTAAAGTGGAGTTTTAGAGGGGCGGGGAGGGGGCGGAGTCGGGAAACGTTTATTCATGTATTGGCTTGTAAACATATATGGTTGTTAAACAACTTCATTCACACTGTTCGAACAAGGATTAGACTTCTTTCTTGTGACATGCTCCTTGTTTCGAAATAGTTGTTCAGACCAACCGATTTTGATAGCAAAATGTCCGTATACCGTAGCTGGAATATGAAGACATTGTGCATAATTGTATCAGGACTTATATATTAGACGTACGTGTACAAGTAAGAAGTCTGATTTTCTGAAGGAAGTAACAAGATATTTCGTACGTTTTATTAACATTAAAACCTTCAATTAAGATACTTACATGCATGTAGAAAACATTAAACAACATTCATTGCTCGGGCTAAAAATGCAATTAATAACAATATGAGCATCGTCTTGAGAAAACCTGTTGATTACATATGCGAACAACAAAGGTGTAGATCAACCTGCGCATCTGCGCAGTCTGATCAGCACATCTGTCGTTTGCTGCTTAGACAGTATGAGTACAAAGGCACTTTAGCATGCACGTCTACAGACTGTGACAAAAAATCCTGCAATGTTTCAATTTGATCGGTATAAAACTGTATGAGGAGTTGCGCACACAAGCTTCCCACCGTTTGTCGCCCATGCTTAAGTCGAGAGAGTGGAATAACTCTGCAAAGAAACCCCGACGGAAAAATGAAAACAAATACATTTTCATGCAGATTCTATATATAAAATTTCATGATTCTAGCTCTAACTATTCTTCATCGTATACAAGTGTAACGGACAGACGGACGGACGGACGTTCTAACGAATGGTTCTTATGTAGTTATCCAGAGTAATTTTGATACTTATGTGACTATTTTATAACCCCACAAGTCGATTTTGGGGCACACAGTTCAATAGTTTATGTGTCAACGGTATAGAGCCCATTTGAATACATTGAAACTACCCATCAAATATAGCCACCTAAGTACTCATTTGAGTATACGGACAGATGGACAGACAGACGGATGGAAGGACAGGCCCAAACCAATATGCACCCTTAACTTCTTCGAAGTTGGTGGCATAAAAATGAAATATTTCTGCCCCGAATTTGAAGGGTAGGGACCTAAAACAAAAATAAAATTTGACATGCGTATTTTATTTTTTTCAGAGGGGCAGATGTCATAGGATAGGCTCTCCCGTAAATCTAGAAAAAAAAAAAACTCTGGCCTATGAAGCACGTCTGCAAGGTGCTTTTAATGAATACAGGGTATTTTTGTTGAGAAATATAGAAAATACTTATCCTATCATAGGCCTTTAGACTTCTTGTGGAAAAGCAGTACAAGGATAGTACAGTCCTATACAGTTTAACTTACTCGTATCTTAGAGAACAATAATTTTGCGCGCATCGGAATCCACAGATAATCGTATTTAAATTATGTGCGACGAAAAACGAGCGTTGATATTTGAATTTATATATGTCGAAATGAAAACAAATTAAATATGGGGTAGGAAAGCAAGAAGGAAGTCGGAAAAGTATATTCCTGTGTGTGGAATGGCGAAAAAATCTATTTATCCAGCCTCCTTAAAAATTCCATAACTATCATATGTATTGATTTTGACAAGTTATAGGTTGGAATTGATAAATAGTATTGTTATTTTTGTAACACAATTATGTCCCTGCTTGATGTATGAACTCAGACCTCTCCGATTATTATATAACATCAGTTTGCAAGCACTTCTTATCTCCTATCCGCAAATAGGAATTTCCGTTTTACACAAAAGGGGAATAAATTGGTTGTAACTTTGAAAAAAAAAAAAGTTTTCTTGTGTTTTATTGTTGAAAGACATTACGAAAACACGCCTATTCAAATATATAGAAAATTTTACCACCAAAAAATGAAAATTTTCATATATAAAAATTTTGATATTTTTTTATATTTCTGATCAAAACATAGATTGTTGATACTCGTTAGAACATCCTCACCGAGGCGGTTCTAACGAGTACCCACAATCTATGTTTTTGAGCAGAAAAAAGATAATTTATACCCCTATAAACCCCAGTTTTACTATATAAAAGTGGGGTTTAAGGGGGTCGAACTTATATAGGTGTGTTTTCATGATGATTTTTCTCAAAGTAAATGCAGACATATGGAAATACCCAGGAAAGAACACAATCACGGAACAGCCCTCCCAAGGCATTGGATAAGGGTCGACTGACATTAACCCAGTAAGCATTCTACATAAATCTATAGCGGCCGTTATCGGCCCGTCAGGGCAGCTGACGGGCAGATAACGGCCTGCTGTAGATTTATAAAGAATGCTAGCTGGGAAACGACATCACATAAGCGGCACTTCATTTAACAGAATGAACAAACGCGAAGAAACTGCAATAGAAAAGGCGCCTTGGACATGGTCAACAGTGTAGCTTGAGAGGAGGTGCGGGGAGGTGCTTAAACCTGGGCTGCGTTCAGTTAACCTTGAAAGTAAACTTTCCGTTAAGTTGTGACAGTTTTAGCGAAAGATAGCGAACATCCCAAAACTATTCTCAAGCTGTCTTCTGGGCACAACCTAGATGGCGGCTAATGGGAATAAATTTTTTGTACGCTTATTCGTAACAAAAATATGGAAATGTTCACTGGGTTGATATTATACATTCGATCACTTATAAAATTATTATCGATATAATTTATTCGAGTCAAGTCTCGCCAACCCCTCTAATGTGAGATCAAATAGGAGGGGTCTACAATAACCATTCAGAAGATGTAAAACAGTATTTGAACACCTCTCGTAAGTGATTAGCTTTGCTGATCGCAGCCCTGGTTTTACTGGCGACAAAGCTCGCCCTCATTACGAAAACACGCCTATTCAAATCTATAAAAAAATTCACCTCCAAAAATTGAAAATTTTCAGATAAAAAACTCTTATATTTTTCATGTTTCTGCTCAAAACATAGATTGTGGGTACTCGTTAGAACCGCCTCGGCCTCGGCGAGGCGGTTCTAACGGGTACCCACAATCTGTGCTTTTGAGCAAAAAAAAAAAAAAGAAAAATAATGTAACCCCTGTAAACCCCAGTTTTACTATATAAAATTGGTGTTTAATGGGGCCAGTTGGAAGTTGTATGTATATTATATATATTGTAAAAGTAATTTGTTTATTCGATGGTCAGACTACGAACTAACTGGTTTAAATTTTCAGGTTATCCAGTGCCAGGAGTAATATGGTTGATGCAACCCAAAAACAACACAGATAATATAAAGATACAGCTGAATAGCAACGAGCGATATATCATGAAACAAACTGCCACATCTGCACAGTTCGGAGAGACCTTTTACTCCTCACTAACAATTAAAGATATCACTAGAAATGACATAGGAACATATTCTTGTATAGCACAGAACAAAATTGGAACAAATAACAGCACCGTGATAGAATTATTCCGTAAGCTGTTAATTCGATTGTATATTTTCAATATATGAGCTCTGCAATCGGACATGTACGCACAGCGAAGACTCAGATCAGCCTGAGCATCTACACAGTCTGATCAGGGTCTTCATTATCCGCGTGTAGAAACCTTAAATGCTTGAAGTGTGTCCAGCAAAGCATTATGAAAACATGCCTATTCAAATTTACTGAAAATTTTACCACCAAAAATGAAAATTTTCAGCTAAAAAGTTCTGTTATTTTTCATGTTTCTGCTCAAAGCATAGATTGTGGGTACTCGTTAGAACCGCCTCGACGAGGTACCCACAATCTATGCTTATGAGCAGAAATAAGAAAAATAATGTATACCCCTGTAAACACCCAGTTTTACTATATAAAATTGGGATTTAAGGGGGTCAAAATTATATAGGCATGTTTTCGTGATGACTCTAATCAGTCTGAGCGGATGTCTTTGCTGGACGCACATATCCGAAAATTCATTTATTTAACTGTGGGTTCTTTGTATGAAACTGGGGGCTCAAACTTTCACTTTCTTGTTTGTTTTGAAATACAGTCGACCATCAATGGTTCGCACATCTTACGGAACATGGGAATTTGTTGTATACAAGGGTTGCTCGAGCCATTGTGGGTTAATCGTAACCCTAGGTCTGTAGGCAAGTGAGTCTAATTTAGAGATGTCTTTTCGAGGTTTTATAAAGTAATGGTATGTTGATTGAGCGGTCATTGATTTAAAACCTATCAGGCGAGTTTAAACTAGTTAACTCTTCTCTTGCTGAACACGACATGCCCTGTTTTAGCAAACAGTGAAGAAGCCAACTGATCTGGATCTACACTGTTTGTCATTAAATAGGTGAATTTCTATCAAAACCCTGGATCAAGTAATCTGATTGGCTGGAAATTAGAAGTGGGCGTGACATCTAAATTTATTCAGCATGACAAGGGTTAACGGAATCCTAACCCTAAGTTCAGATATAAGACAGATTACAATCGAACTTCAATGGCTCGAACATCTTTTGGATTATGGATATGGGTAGTTCAAGCCAATGGGGGATTATTATGGCGTCGGGTCAAGAGGTAGATGGGGATGATTTAAGGATTTCTCGATTTTCTTTAAATAATTGTATGTTGAGTGTACTTATTTGGTTCGCCTTGATGAGGCGGTTCTAATGAGTACATACAACATACAACTGCATGATAAAATAAGAAAAAAATTCTTTATAATATCCCTAAATATTTGTTTCCTTGAGCTATCGGAAAATTTTTCTAGGGACTCAAAAACGAGTTCGAATCAGTCACGGTAAACCAGTCATCGGTGTTCGCACCATTGACGTTTTATTTCATATCGAATTGCTCGGTTCGAGTATAGAGGCTTACTACTCAGTCAAGCTACCGTCACAGAAAAAAATAAATCATATAAAAACAACTGCGATGAAACATAGCTGAGTCTCATGACAAAACGTATATACATACACTGGCGGCAAGAGAAAAAGAAAGCCACTAGTTGATCCATTGAAGGACAGCCAAGACATAGTATCAGGCACCTACCCACTTGAAAACCCTAAATCGTGTATGCGCAGTTCATGATGTTCGTAGACAGGATTTGTCGTGGCGTGGTTCATTTAATTGAAGTTTTTTTTTTTTCAGAATGCCACGATACATGCAAGTCAACATGTTCGCAGACAGGACCAAAAGGATGCGACGAATGTAAAACTGGTTGGATAAAGTCAGAGAATGACACCTGTGTTGGTAAATAAGTTTAGCAGATTCTTTCATGTACAAGCTTTGTATGTAACTCTTTAGGTCTGTAATTTATCGACTATAAGTTATTGAAAGTATGTTGAAAAGGGTAAAAGATTGTGAGACACCGATGATATAAAAAATTTTCATGCCCAACACAGCTGAGCATGAAATTTGCCCTGCTAATAAATGTCAAATTACTGACAAATACAAACTCTTTCTTGCTAAACATAGCTGAGCATGAAAATTTCTCTGTTAATAAATATGAAAATGCCAATTATTGTTGGCATTTTCATATCTATTATAGAGAAAAGTTCATGCTCAGCTTAGTTATGCATGAAAAAAATAACCTCGGGACCAGGCAAAGTTTATAAATAAATGATGCTTCTTAGCTCTTTTTCAGATTCTGTGCAACTCATTTGTTTATAAAGGTTCGGTGTATAATATTTATTTTAAGCAATATAAGTGTTTGTTTAGAAAATATGCAAAATCACGGGGTTTTCGGATTTCTGAAACAGTATAAAATTTCTGAGAAACAATCTATGTTAAAACCAATTGTTTGTTAATTGTTAGATAGTATTTCACTTTCTAATGTTTTTCTTTTAACAATCGTGTAAATTTAAGATATATTAAGTTAAGTTTGGGTGACAGAATTGCCAACTTTTCGGGAAAGAGTTGCCAACTTTTCTTGCCATCTGTTCCATTTGTGACTGCTTAATTGTGTTTGTCTTTCCCTTTGGTGTTTGGGGCTTGATAGGGATCTGATTCAGTTCCTGAGCTCACTTATTTGCTTTGTATTGGTATCTATCTACAATATCTAAGACATAAAGGTTGAGAATGAAATCAAGGTTGTTTTCATCAGTTTACGTCACCCGAACACGAAACAAAATGTCAGAAAGTCTTATTTTTCATGTAAAAACTCAATTTGAGAGAGTATACGTTCGAGATCGATAGGTACCGGGTTCGATCCCCACTAACAGCAAGTGTTGTTTCCTTGAGCAAGAGACTTTATCCACATTGCTTAGTACTGGTTTCTACCCAGGAAAAAAGAGGGCCACATGGAAGATTAGTACTAGATTACTAAATGTGTTACCCTCTATAAATAAGGTCGATTATTATTATTATTATTATTATTAGATAATACAGAACGTTTATCGCAAAATAGATTAATCTATGCATGTGCGTTTATTTAGAAAATAGATGAAACAAAATTCAGAAAATATGCAGTCACGGAGGTGGGGGTAGAAGAAACTGTCCTTTTTGGCTTTCTGCTTGTAGTGTTTTGATTGTGGCGCCGTTGCTTTAACTGCGTCCTTCTTTCCCTTTGGTGTCTTGGACGGAAGGTGTTAGGTAATTGTATTGATTCCTGATCATTGCTTTCCTTTCTATTTCTATTTTTTTTTTTCGAGTCTGCTGTATTTCCCCTTTTCTAAAGAAATATTAGCGGTTCTGAAAAAACAACCTGCATGGACCCTATTACATACTACAGAGTCTTGGCACATTAAAAGTATCAGAAGCAACTTTTTTATCTTTGTGTGGCACTGTGGTTGCTTGCAGCGGAATTTGTTTTCTTGCTTTTTACTGTTCGTTGTCTTATTATTGTTTTTGATGGCTCCTATTCAGCCGTGTGGTAACCTTACTGGGGAGGAGGGAGCTGGTTACTTTGCATTTTTTTTTTATTTGTGGCACGACTACTATATATTTGTCATGGTAGTCTGCTCTTTCACTTGCTGTCATTAGTAGGCTATGTTCTATGATTATGCGATCGTGGCTCTTTCTGTTCAACTTCTATTCTATTTTGCATTTATACTTTCATCAAAATAATAAATATTCGCGATAAAAGTGGCTAAAATGAAAAGAAAAACTAATGTGGGTAGGGGCGGTGTTAAACCAATTTAGTTTGCGCGCGGAATCTCACGCTTAATTCAGTTACAGCTCCAAAATTACAAATTCGGTCCACATAGGGGTCCTCTACCTCTTCAGTGAAACATCCCTGCTGCGGGCCCTCTTATCCTAGTGGATAGAAGAGTTGATTCTTAATCCATTAGGTTTATCACCACTGTGGTTCGAGCCTCACTCGGGTCACTTGTGAGAAAGCCAAGTTCTGCTTACGGATGGTCAGGTGGTTTTTCCCCGGGTTCTCCGGTTTTCGCCCACCTTTGATGAAAAATCGGCTCGATATAAGTGAAATATTCTTGAAAGGGTCGTAAAACCCCAATAAAAAAGAAACATCCCGCTAGCATTCTTTATAAATCTGTAGCGGGCCGTTAACGGCCAGCTATAGATTTATCATTACGAAAACACGCCTATTCAAATATACTGACAATTTTACCACCAAAAACTAAAAATTTTCAGATAAAAATTCTGATATTTTTTCATATTTCTGATCAAAACATAGATTGTGGGTACTCATTAGAACGGTTCTAACGAGTACCCACAATCTATGTTGTTGAGCAGAAATAAGAAAAAATAATGTATACCCCTGTAAACCCCAATTTTACTATATAAAAGTGGGGTTTAAGGGGGTCAAAATTATATAGGCATGTTTTCGTGATGTGTAGAATACTTACAGGGATGACGTGCCACACAGAAAGACGTCCCCGATTTTCATTCTTCTATGTGTTCTTTGTTACCAAAGACAATCTTTATAAATTTCATTCAGTAAAGTGACTATTATCAAGTATCAAGTCAGGGCCCAGTTGTTCAAAGCGTCGTTAGCTTAACGAGCTCGTTAAGGGTCATTTCGTTAACTGATTTAGCGGATTCAACATACAATATTCTGATATTTTTTGCTGAAAAAATGTGAGTAGCTACTCACATTTTTTCAGCAAAAAATTTCAGTATATTTGCGTATCACTCGACGTAAATTTTAACGAATCGTTAACTAACGACGTCGTTAGCTTTGAACAACTGGGCCCAGGTTTTCAATTACAATCTTCACAAGGTAACTTGACTGAGTACCACTGTTTCGAGTCTACTGAATCTGTCTAAAAACAGTGTATTGTCTGCTCAGGTTTCACGTTCTGTGGCGTCAGCTCTAGATGTATACTGTTTACTAAAGCCTGGCTGTCCGAATACCTAGTGTAAATACGAAAACTGGGGAAAGTGAATTTTTAGGCCGTGTAACTTACATTCAGAGATAAATCAAGTAATGTGTTAACCCTTAAAGTTACAAGTATTAGCTTTTTCAAAAATCTAGCGGGTTATTACATGGTTGCTTATGCCGCACAAAATGACATATGTATCAAGATTCATTGAACGTAATGACCAGTTATTTTTCGAGTTTTGGTTTACTCCCGAACTGTCCAATCCACAAATAATAGGTGCCTTTGTCTCCTCACAATTACTATTGACATATGAGTTTTTCAACATTTTGCCTATACAGGATCACTAGACAGGGGAATCTTGGGCTAGTGTAATCTGATTGGAATGCTTTCATTTTAATGACAGTAAAGACACTTCTTAAACTCTGTGAAAATAAAATAACCAGAGGCCCATTGGAAACGATGGCCACATGAGAAAACGGCTGTGTGAAAGTGCCTACAATGATTTTTGCGTTGTTTGCATTGTTGTTTTACGTCTCTTTGACATATTTAGGTCATTTTGAGCGCAGTCAGTTTACTTGCTGGTGTTAAATAATGTACTAGTAGTCCATGACTATCTTGCATCATAAAAGTATATGGTGTGTTCTGGAGAAATGAGCACACTGCCAAATAATGCTTAAGTACGTCAAAACCAATGACTCGGTGGTACTTGATTTAGTTTGCAGTACGAACCGTGATAAACAATGAGTTGCTTAGCTGATACTACGTATGCAGATCCATCTGCGGTTTGTGTACACAACGAGAACAGTGATGACATCTGGTCTATCTATACCTATTCACTCACATGTGATTTATATGCCATGCATGTGCGTTGATATATCTTGCTTGCATATATTTGCATATATTTGCGATGTATATGCATGTCAAAGTCTTCAGCACATTTGAAGCATGACATTTTACTGAATATTCTGGTTATTTGGTACCAGCGATAAGAGAACCTACCCGATTTTTTTCGCCATTTAGTCAGACCGAATTATATGCAAAATAACTAGAACCGTCTAAATGTCTCATTAAAATGGTATTTCTGAGTATTAATCCCCATTTCTTGGGTAATGTTTAATTTTTTTCTTTAAATCTTTGAATAAAGAAATTGTATGAATTTTCGTACTTGCGGAAGTATAATTTCATTTGAGGGCGAAATAAGCTGCTTCTTTAATAATAATTTTGATTTCCTGTTATAAATCCGGCTGCGCGCTTTTGCACGCTTTCCATACCTAACTGCCTTACTCCAGGACTGGGCATACCAATCCTTTATAACCTGCTCCTTAAATGTCTTGATGAATTCTCGTACCTGCTGAAGCATAATTTCATTTGAGGGCGAAATCGGTATGGAAGCGAACGATCTCTTTAATTGTATGCCCGACAAAGCAGTAATTGGACAATAAGATATTCTGTTCTATTCATCATCAGCGTCAAAAGTCTTGGTAGTTACTTCCGCTCAAGCTGGGTTCGGTATAATTCCCGTATTGGATGTGTCATTAGCATAACTACTTTATATGAGGATCGCCAGGGCGACCCACAATAAACAAAACTGTACCAGAAGACATTCTATTTTTTTATATATATATAGGAAAATAATACTGGCATTTCATAATACCAAGCCGTGATATCTCTGAAAAATTACAAAATCCAAATGTCGTCTTTTATCTTTGGAGCTGCGGTAAGAATACAAAATTTTTGAACACGGAATAAATTCATTTTTGATGTATTTACGCATGCATTGTCTTTATTTCTGGTCATGTAACTTTGTTAGTATAGATGAAATAAGTATGATTGAAACTGACAGAATTGAACAAAGATACCGACGAAAGCAACCATAATCTCTATGAAGTTACCGAGTAAAGTTTGCATCAATTTTTAAGAATACTTTGCATGCATCTAAATAACAAACGTAACTAGATAAAGTAAATAAATTTATTAACTTGATGTAACATGCACCTAAACCATACATAAAATGGAGCGCGAAGCGAAAAGGTACCTTCTGGTCAGAGTCAAATTCATTCCACGCATGCGCAAAGTCTCATCCGGGCCTTCGCTCTCCATTCATACATTCTTAGTATCCAATGATTCTGTTAGCGAACAGCAAAGACCCAGATTAGATTGCGCAGATGCTCGGGCTGATCTGGGCCTTTGCTGTCCGCACATGACCGAAGACACGGTTTCACATGACACGGCTCAAATATACAGAAACGTGATTTCAGATAGTCAGAATGTCAAAATGATTTGACCAATTTTGTGCTTTTTCACAAGGGATGAGTTTGTTACCAAACTATGTGCCATTTTGTATTTTAGTGAAGTATCGACCCGAAGTATTTAACAGTACATTAGACCAAATGTGGGAGTTTTTGCTATTGATAACGTTGAATATTCCAACATCGCTATAGGTTAGGCCAGGCATAAAATATACTATGTTTGCAGTTGCCGATACATATCCGAGTCGCAACGTCCGTGAGCCCAACGACGATTCTGATAAGCCTGCGCATTCGCACAGTCTGTTCAGAATTCCCACTGAGCGCATTTTGAATAGCCAAGGATGTCAAGTTTCTTCATGCGGACAACGAAGATTCTGATCAGACTTCATGGTTGCGCAGGCCGATTTGAGTCTTTGTTTGGCACACGTGTCAAAAGATACACTTTCTGACAGCGTTGCTCATTTGTAAATGTTTGAAACAGTTACAGCCTAAGATACGACCCGAAGAACCTCCAAGGACATCCATGTCTTCTCGTTAAATTCCAGCTCAAATGCATTTATTAGCTGCATAAGTAAGCATAAAACAGTTTGTAACGTTATGCTCCGGTTCCCTGATTCTTTTGTCGAACGCCAACAGAATAGGGGAACCAGGACTTAAATTGATTTGTATGCCTTTTGCTCTTTCAGAATGTCACCAGTCATGTTCCGATTGTTCCGGCAGCGGTGCTGATCAATGCATTGAATGTTCAAGTGAATATATTTTACGGAATGGAACATGTACAGGTAGGATGTTTATGTGTGTTTAAACTCCTAAGAATCATGACTGTGGACTTTTATCTTTTCAACTAATTGACCCATTTCCGACCTTAACCGAAACTCCAGTCTATAGTCAGAGTCAGAGTCATTACTTTTATATATAAAACCCAGCTAGCATTCTGCTTAAATTTATATCGGACCGTAATCGGCCCGACAGGATTCCTGTCATGCCGATAACGGTCCGATAAAAAACTCAAGCAGAATGCTTACTTGGTACGTATTACCTTCTATATTCATACAAAGCATTCACTGAGGCTTTGTTTCGAATTGTTGTAGCAACAAACTATCTCCTAACTACAGATAAACAACAAGTTCCGCAAATGGCGTTATAGCCGTCTCTTTCCGACCTCCGCCACTTTCCGACCTTGTACAGTAAAGCCTCTCAGTGTGGTGGCTCATAATCGCCACTAAATAAACTGTGCTATCTGAAACGATTTGACGCTCTCTTTATCTGGGCCCAGTTGTTCAAGGCGTCGTTAGATTAACGAGCTCGTTAGTGTTCACAATATTAAATGTTCTAGTAAGTACAATATCTAATTCACAGGTATTTTTGCTGAAAAAAATGTGAGTAGCTTTTGCAAATGCAAAAGCTACTCACATTTTTTTTTAGCAAAACTATGAGCGTATATGCCACATTTAATGGTCAAAATTTCAACGATACATTTACTAACGACAATTTTAGTTTTGAACAACTGGGCCCAGGTTGTACAAGTTAAAATGGCGTTGTAAGGGTTTAATAGTTTGAGCTGCAACGTCACAAAATGTACTTTTGGACATGCGCGCCAAGTGAAGATTCAGATCATCAATAGTAATATAGTAAAGTCCATTGTCTCCTGTTGCAGCGCATGTTCCATTTTTTTATGATAATTTACACATATGCATTTCACTTACAAATTACCTTTACTGTTCACTAATTCAACTGAACATACTTACACTAGTTTATCGTAATTTGATTGGTCAGGAGCAAATTTAAAACGGCTTTTATACTTAGACGACTCCACTGCGCAGGAATTTTGGAACTATTTCATTTGCACAGATTTCTAAAATAAGCTATTTTACCTAAATTTTCCTTGTATGTATGCCCATGTTAGAATTATTACAAATGATTTTCGTTTTTGTGCATTTTATCGATCTATTCGGGCTTTATGTTAGGGTTGTAGGAAGGGCTTCATGTTAACAACAAAATGCATTCCTATATTGTGGCTGACATGTAAATAGTTTGTATAATTGACATGCGACAAATAGTGAGGAAAACTGTTGTTTTAGTATAAAGAGAATATGTAACCTAACTGGATGTTAAAATGTATATTTTAGAAGACACTGAATGTAAAGGACCAAACTGTCCATCATCTGAGGCTCAGAGAACATCGATGATCTCGCTGACGGTACTCTTAGTTCCTGTCATAGCAAGTATTACCAACTATTGGTGTAAGACCCAAGGCTGCTGGCGATGACGGAGAGAATGAAGAAAAGAAAGAAATACATAAAGAGCTGATGCGAAGAATATTGGAATCAGAATTGAGAACAATTTCGGAAGACAACATACTTATCAGAAGCAAGGAATTGAAAACAAGATTCAACTCAGCCTGTGAAAGAATTTGCCTGTTTCGAGCGGAGTGACTGATCCATGTCAAAGTGAAGAAAAAGACATATATATTGTTTAGTGATCGAAAATCTGAACTCAAACAAAATGCTTCTTTTGATTCCGCAGTTCTGAATCATAGTGCTATTAAGAGGAGTGCAAAGTAATATCAAACCGCATATAAATATCCAGATACATCAACATTATACGCCATATAAATATAAAAATACATCAACAATGTACACCTATTAGGATAAGCAAACTGGTGCATTCGCTACTAAAGTTCCCAAAGGGAGGTGTATGGTAACCTTCTAGACTTGCCTTCCCGAAGTGCATGACTACCAGGAACGTCACAGAAAGTCATTCTACGAAACTAGTTTTATTTGGAGGAATGGATATACAGTCGAACCTCGTTGTCTCAAACTCGCTTATTTCGAATAACCGCTTATCTCGAAGTGAAAATCTGGTCCTGTTTTAACATGAAACTATGACAACAGGTAACAAAATAATGTGGAAAAGAGGAGAAATTGCTCCTAAGGAGCAATTTCTCCTCTTTTCCACATTATTTTATATATATATTTCTAACTTCAGGAGTCAAATTACATATTCATTTGTTAAATGTGGTTGTTCATTTTATTGTTTTCCTCACTCTCTCAACTCTGATGTCGAAGTACGGATATCTCGAAGTGTTTCAGTGAGTCCCTTGGAATTCGAGATAACGAGAGTCGACTGTACTTGCAGGGGAGGTCAATCTATCAAATTGTTTTCCTCCCTCTGTAAAGGTGTCTACTCTTAAAGGACAAGAATGTTCCTAAGGGGAACGAATTCTTTCCTTTTGTAGTAGATCCTTTTCAAAAGCGCTTGATATGCAGAAATGCAATCAGGAAGTCATAAAATATGTCTCTTATTAGCTCATCTGAGCACGAATATGTCTCTTTTTAGCTATCTGAGCACGAATTGAGCTATTGTGATCGCCTGATGTGCATCGTGCGTGCGACGTCCTCAATTTTACTTAATTATCTTCTCCTCTGAAACTATTTTGCTGAAACTTCAGAGAAAGCATCCTCTCAATACCCTCTCTTAAATTCTCAATATCAGATTCCTTCAACTTAATGTTGATTTGTCGAAAAACGTCGCGGGCAGTGGGCGAAGCAGTTGGACAGTATACAAGCTTAATGCAAAACTTCAAACTTTTTTCTCCGTAGACGGTGCCTTATAGATTTTAATAAAATGTCTCCTGGCTGGCTCCCTATCAGACTTCTTTAGGTCATCCGTAATAGAATGGAAAGGGTGGCTAATAGTAAATGGTCAATCATTACAACATTCTAGCCAGGTGAGCATTTGATTATCTCTGGTTTCGCTAAAAATGAGGAAATTTAATGGGACTTCCATTCACCTTGCTAGGTTATTAGAAAAGTGAATATTACTAACAAAAAATGCACAGGTTAACTTGCCATCTTAAACGGCTGAAAATTTGTTGAAAAGAGCGATTAATACCAGTACTTACGGGTGCAAAAAGGCTTACTCATATGAAAGCGATACACCTAGACTACATTATCCATCATTTATCATTTTTCTTTAACAACAAACACATTTTATGACTCCCTAATTGCATTCCTGCAGATGACATGAAAACAGTGCGCCGTCCTTCGGATCAGGACGTCAACTGGAGCCCCCCCCCCCCCCACACACACACACAGAGGGAAAGTCGACCCCTGTGCAGGTTGAAAAACCCTACAGTAATTCAAAATGGTTGCTTGTGGGCATCCAGAAACCCGGATCGGCCGAGAATGTCCGCGAGGGCGTATTGCAGTATAGAATGAAAGAAAGAAAGAAGGAAAAAAAGAAAGAAAGAGAGAAAGACCATGCGTGCACTTTCGAAACGGTCTACGATAAAGGAAAGAATTTGCTCCCCCTGGGAACATTTCTGTCCTTGGACAGAAACACTACAGCATAGAGGTTATAACTTGTAAAAATTGGCTCTAGATCCTTACAATGTTCCAGTATACAAATAAAATACCTCCGCAGATTGTTTTCTTGAAAAGCGATGGCGACTGTAATTCAATTAATTTACTTTAATACGTCTTACAAGTCTAAGAATCTATCCTGCCAGTCGGATTCTACGACTAAACTTTATACATTTAAATCATAAAAGAAGTTGTCCAGGTAAGTCCACACTTACGATGCAGTCTTCCTGGGGCTTCGACAGAAGAAAGATGCGGCACTAACAATAACAAGACACAACGACACAGTTGCAATGACCTACATACGAAGAACTATAATAGAAGAACCGCATTCCAACGATCAACAGAAATATGAGGGGCTTAAACTACAGTTGAACTTCGTTGGCTCGAACATATTTGGGACCGTGGAAATTTGCTCGAAACATGGGTAGTTCGAGCCCTGAGGGTTAATCATAGCACCAGGTCAGGAAGCAAATATGGATAATTGATTAAAGTATCCTTGATCTTCAATACAAAAGTGGTATGTTGGGTGAACTCATAAGAATCGCCTCGATGAGGCGATTCTAATGAGTACAAACAACATACATTTTCATGATAAAATAAGAAAATTGTCCTAAAATATCCCGAAGTATTTGTTTTCTTGATCTACCGGAAGAATTTCATAGGAACTTACAAATGAGTTCGGCTTATCCACGGTAAACCATTCATCTGTGTTCGAGCCATTGAGGTTTTACTGTACTTTAATCGATCGAAACCTTGCCTTTGATTCCGATGCTGTTAAAAATGACATATACGGGTCGCGTATAGTCCTCTACCTCATCAGTGAAGCATCATATTAAAACACAAATAATCAGAAAACTGCAATGGAACAGGCTCAGTGGTAATTTGAAGCCAGATTGAAAGATGACCAAAAGTTGGACTACGGTGGGCCCGACCTCAGACATCTTAAAAAAACTTAAAGACAGGGGCCCAGTTGTTCAAAGCATTGTTAGCTTAACGAGTTCGTTAGTGGTCAATATGCTAACTGTTTTAGTAAGTACAATATATAAATCACTGTTATTTTTGCTGAAAAAAAATGTAAGTAGCTTTTGAAAATGCAAAAGCTACTCTCATTTTTTTCAGCAAAAATATCAGCTTATATGCCATTTTTGATGATCAAAGCTTTAAAGATACGTTAACTGACGACATTGTTAGTTTTGAACAAGTGGGTCCAGGATTTTCAAACCGGGGGCTCTGGTTCCCAGTACAGGGAATATTTTACCTGTACAGGTAAAGGTGTGAATTTATTTTAGCCAATCAGTGGACTAGAAATACCATGCATGGTAATTCTGTTGGTTGACTGGAGATGTTACCTTCTTGAGATCAAGAGAGAGAATGACACTGTGGAACTTAATCGTCTTTTTATAGTGCACTCCTGTCTTTAAAGTTTTTCCTACCGCGATAAAACCTGTAAACCGAGTCAGTGGGTTTACTGCTGTGCATCCAGAATCCTAGAACTCTTCATTAATATTTTGTCCGAAAAGCAACCTACTTTTAAGTTGTGATAATTATGATGTTTGACGTGTAATGAAACATGGATGGTCCCGGTGTTAGTCTTACTCTTTGTTGCTTTGTGGTTTATTCTGCGAGGCGATTTGTTTTATGTCTTACCTTGTGGCAGTTTGTTCTTGTGTTTTTCAGTCCTTTTAGCATTGCGATTACCTCACTTGAGGAAGAGAGAGCTAATTTTAGTTTCGTACGTTTGTTCGATTTGTGCTTGTTTGGATTTGTCGGTTTCCCCTTCCTCTTGGTGTCTGGGAAGGGCTGCGGTTTGTGATTGTGGCACTCCCTGGACTTTTCTCTTACCTTTTTTTCTTCAATGCCGGTTTATTCCTACAGCTCAAATGGCGAGTTGGTGGTCTATACAGTAGGCTGTCAGCGTTAAAAAATGAAAATATTACATAAAAAAATGATCTTAAGGTGAATGGATACACTTTCAGCGGAGGCAACTCTTTCAAAACATTATAGAAAATATCCAGGAAATGCCACAATATCAGATCATAGCCTACCAATGACACCAGGTTGCTTTGCCCTCTTACAAGGGGTCTGTTCTAAAAGGAAAGATTTTGCCCTTTATGGGAGAAATTTATTTCCTTTTAGAAAAAGAGCCCTTTTTTAGAAAAGCTGTGGTGTGCAGGAATGCAAACAGAAAGTCCCAAAACTTGTTTCCTTATCAAAAATGGCGGAAATCTACAAAAAGCATATCTACTCACTTTTCGATATCGTTCAGAAAGAAGGTTTTCCTATGTCAAATGGAAATTAAAAACGTCGTAAAAATCTTACCTGGTTTATAATCATTCCGTTTGTCTGTTTTTGAATTTCTCCATGCCTTTTAAGAATATTCCACAAAAATTCCAAGACTTGTCTAAATACATTTTTTTTGCAATACAAATAAAAAGCTTTTGCTCCAGATGAATATGGAACATGGAGTTAGAGATTGACTCCTCCATGTTCTCGCAGTCTCAGAGAAAACAAAAGGATTAAGTTCCTTATTTTAAAATCATCTCTCCATTCATCATGGATAAAAAGTCAATTATTCAGTGGAACTGTCGAGGACTCAAAGCAAATTATAACGAAATTTTAATTTTAACATCACTACTTTCTCCGACTGTCTTTTGTCTCCAGGAAACCTTTTTAAAAACTACAGATAATATTAATTTTAAAAATTATAGTTTATATAATCATATCGCAACTGAAAATCAGAAAGCATCAGGAGGTTCATCTATCCTTGTAAAATCAAATGTTCCTCATAGACAGATAGATATAAATAGTAATTTACAAGCTATAGCTGTAAATGTCACTCTGTCTAAATCCATAACAATCTGTTCTCTATATCTTCCTCCACACTGTAAATTTTCTAAACACGGTTTAGAAAATCTTATAAACCAGTTACCTCGTCCTTATTTATTATTAGGTGACTTTAATAGTCACAGCAAACTATGGGGTTGTCTGGATACAAATGACAAAGGAGAAATAATAGAAAATTTTATTGCAGAAAATGATCTATGTTTATTTAACGATAAACAACCAACTTATCTTCCTTCTCCTACAAGAAATTATTTTGCTTTAGATTTGTCTATATGCTCTCCAAATATTTACTTAGATTTTGATTGGTCAGTTCTAGATGACCTTCATGGGAGCGATCATTTTCCAATTAAAATTGAAGAAATTGAATCGACAAATGAAGACCATCATTCCCGATGGAATCTGAATAAAGCAAACTGGGAGAATTTTATGGAGATGTAATGAAAAATTAAAACCTGAAATGTTTAAAACAGCAGATGATATACAAGCGTTTACTGATACATTAATTCATATAGCCGAAAAATGTATTCCGAAGTCCTCGACACGTTCAAAAAGAAATAGACCTTGGTTTAATAACGATGTTAAAAATTCAATAAATAAAAGAAAACCTGCCTTACGAAAGTTCAATAGGCAGCCAACAAAAGAAAATCTAATCCATGCCAAACAAATGCGAGCAAAAGCTCGCAAGACAATAAAAACGGCTAAAAGAACATCTTGGCAGCAATACGTCTCCAAACTTAACTCTAGAACTCAAGCAAAGAAAATATGGGACATGATTCGAAAACTTACTGGCAAAAATAAAAATAACAAGCATGTCCATATTAAATCAAATGGAAATATATGCTCAACGACTAAAGATATTTCCAATGCACTAGGAGAGAATTTTCAGAAAAACTCTTCTAGTGCAAATTACACGGAAAATTTTCAGAACATAAAACTAGAACGAGAGAAAGAGCATTTAAATGTTATGTCACTAAATCATGAAAAATATAATGTACCATTCACAGCTTCAGAATTATTAGATGCTCTTCATAAATCTCACGATACAGCTGCTGGTCCTGATGACATTCATTATCAAATTCTTAAACATTTACCCGATAACGCTTTAGAAACGTTATTAAATATTTTAAATGATATTTGGATAAGTGGAAAATTTCCAAAAGACTTGAGTAAAGCATCGATTATACCTATACCAAAACCAAATAAAGATCATACTGAAGCTACTAACTATAGACCTATTGCTTTGACAAGTTGTTTATGTAAAACAATGGAGAGAATGGTTAATGATAGGCTGGTTTGGTTCTTGGAATCAAACTAGCTTATAACAAAATATTAAGCTGGATTCAGAAAAAAATAACTGTACAAACGATCATTTGATTCGTTTTGGAATCATTTATTCGTGATGCCTTTGTTAAAAAAGAACATGTCGTAGCTGTATTTTTTGACCTTAAAAAAGCGTATGATACTACTTCATGAAAGATTTACATAAATTAGGCCTTAAAGGCCGATTACCACTTTTCATTCAAATTTTTTTTATCAGATCGAACATTTAATGTTCGAATAGGTAATACGTTATCGGACATATTTAAACAAGAACAAGGTGTACTACAGGGAAGCATTTTATCACCTACCTTGTTTGGCATTAAAATTAACGATATTGTTAAATGTGTGAAAGGCCTTGATTGTTCTCTTTTTGTTGACGATTTTGGAATATTTATTAGGTCGAAAAATATGGAAACCATTGAATTCAAACTACAACGATGTTTAAATAATATAGAAGATTGGGCAACAGAAAATGGTTTCAAATTTTCAAAAACAAAAAACAAAAAACACAATGCGTTCATTTTTGTCAGATACGACAGTTACATTTAGATCCTCATCTTACCATATATGGTAGTCCCATTCCAGTTGTCAGTGAAGCAAAATTCCTGGGTCTTTTGTTCGATAACAAATTATCTTTTATCCCACATATCAAAGCTTTAAAAGCTAAATGTTTAAAAGCACTTGATATTCTTAAAGTTCTCTCCAGCTCCGACTGGGGAGGAGATCGTTCTGTTCTTTTAAATCTTTATAAATCTTTAATTCGATCTAAGCTGGATTATGGATCCATAGTTTATGGATCCGCTAGAAAATCTTATTTGAAATCTTTGGATACTATTCATCACCAAGGTTTACGTTTGGCTCTAGGGGCTTTTCGTACTTCCCCCGTCGAAAGTTTATACGCTGAATCAAATGAACCATCACTATATATAAGAAGGGAAAAATTGTCTCTTCAATATGTTACTAAATTAGCCGCCAATCCACGAAATTCAGCTTATGATTGTGTTTTTAATCCTAAATACGAAAGATTTTACAACAATACACCAACGGCTATTAAACCCCTTGGCCTGAGAATACAACCGTTACTTGAAGAGGTCAATATTAATGTTAAAAATGTTCAGCCCTTTTCTGTTCCGTCAAAAGAGCCATGGACGTTAAACCCTCCAAAGATTATTTTAGACCTTCATAAAAATAAAAAAAACAGAAGTTGAGCCACATATTTGTAAGAATGAATTTTTAGAAATCAAATCAAATTATAAACAGTACCTGTCAATTTATACAGATGGTTCGAAACAAGATGAGAAAGTTGCTTGTTCTGTTATTAGTCCAAATTTTACTGACAGTATCAGATTACCTGATAATAGCTCCATTTTTACCGCCGAAGCCAAGGCATTTGATATTGCACTTTATCATATCAGAGACCAGTCTGAAAAACAATTCATCATTTATTCAGATTCTCTTTCTGTATTAAAATCCCTAAAAGATTTACACCATAGGAACCCATTAATTCAGCAAATTCTTAAAAAATATTATTACCTTTCAGCTTCAAAAGAAATTGTATTTTGTGTGCTTCCCAGCCACGTTAATATTCGTGGAAATGAATTAGCTGATTTAAAAGCCAAATCTGCATTATCCTTAGTGATAACAAATTTCAAAATTCCTCACTTCGACTTTAAATCAAACATCCGTCAATACATCAACAACAAATGTCAGTCTGTTTGAGAAACACAAACTCAAAATAAACTAAATGAAATAAAACCAAATTTTAACAGCAAATGCACATTCTCTAATCTCAGCAGAAAAGAACAAACAAAAATCACCAGATGTAGACTTGGACACACTAGAATTATTCATTCTTATATTTTAAAAAATGAACAAGCTCCATTCTGCATTCCTTGCAACGAACTTTTTACAGTCAAACATTTTCTTATCACTTGTACAGAATTACAAAAAGTATTAGACGCTATATGCCCTTTTAGGGTTGAGCGTCTATAAATAAAATATCCATCCATCCATCCATCCATCCAGATGAATATGGCCACCGGGTATTCCTTGACGCATTTCCGGAGCATGCTATCTAGAACGTGGTTGATTCTACTACTCTGCTTCAAACATCTTTCAGAAAGTTGTTTTTTGTTGTTGTTGTTTTGTTGTTGTGTTTGTGGGGGGAAGGGGGTGGGGGGGCGGGGGGGGGGGGGGTTGCGTTTGCATGGCGTTTTACTCAGAAGTAAATTGCATTTGTTTTCAAGTTCAATTCAAAATCTTTTGTCTTTACTACCTATGCACAAAAAGTTTTATCCTATTCGGTGGTTTTTGAAAACTAAAAGAAACACTAGAAGCAGGACTTCAACAAATTCTACTTGTTCGAAATATTCTGAAACTTTTACAGTATTGTTATGGAACATCAGTAATTTAAATCAGTGAAGAAAAGCACAAGAATAATATCTATTAAAACTTTTCCGAAAGTTCAGTTTGCTATAAAAAATTGTATAGGTCAGACCCATGTTGGCCGTAAAATTTTTTTTACAATAATATTTGGGGGAAAAACACAAAAAAAACCCCACAGAAATAGCAAAGAAAAAGGGTTCCTGATAAGATATGGTCAATAATAGAACTTTTCATTTGGAATAAAACACAAAGCGAAAAACATCTTTCCAAAAGAGATCAAAAGGAAGTAGCTTCGTTTATAGATTTTTGGTTTACAGAATAAAGATCTCGGAGGAAGTTAAGACTTTGCTTAAGGAATTATATAATTATTGACAACTGTGACAAATGACCATAATTTAGCACGTAAAACAATATTATAATAAACAGAAGCCCTAACAACTTTTTTTGGAAAATCAACTATTCCAGTGACGCCGACGCGGAGCAACGATGTCATTTTGAAACAGCGTTGTTAACAACGCATTACGAAAACACGCCTATATAATTGTGACCCCCTTAAACCCCACTTTTATATAGTAAAACTGGGGTTTACAGGGGTATACATTATTTTTCTTATTTCTGCTCAAAAACATAAATTGTGGGTATTCGTTAGAACCGCCTCGCCGAGGCGGTTCTAACGAGTACCCACAATCTATGTTTTGAGCAGAAATATAAAAAATACCAGAGTTTTTTATCTGAAAATTTTCAGTTTTTGGAGGTGAAATTTTCTATATATTTGTATAGGCGTGTTTTCGTAATGGGAAAACCTGACATATAACTTTTGTCAAACAAAACCAGAGATCTAAATGCGTTTTAAGGACGACATAAGTTTCAAATATTTAAGGTTATATTTTGATGCCTTAATAAAATGTTTCGCACATACCAAATATGTGAAGATACCCAGGGAATGCCACAATCACAAAGCACATTTTCTCATATAAAAACGTGTTTCCAAACGATGGCGAAAAGACAGTAGTTCGATTAACAGTCTTGCTGAAAGATACATGAAGATGTGAAGGTCATATAATGGCACATACATTTATACGGATGACACTGACGTTCAAAATGTCCAGAAAGAGGAAAACAGTATCATATCCATTTTTTTTTTTTTTTTTTTTTTGTTTTGTTTTTTATATTTTGTGAAAGCCATTACGATAACAAGACTAGGTAATAAGTATCCATTTTTTCCTACTACATTACGAAAACATGCCTATTCAAATATATTGAAAATTTCACCACCAAAAACTGAAAGTTTTAAGATAAAAGTTCAGATATTTTTCATGTTTCTGCTCAAGACATGGATTGTGGGTAGTTGTTAGAACCGCCTCAGCGAGGTGACTCTAACGAGTACCTACAATCTATGTTTGTGAGCAAACCCAGTGTTACTGTATAAAAGTGGGGTTTAAGGGGGTCAAAATTAATAGGCATCTTTTCGTGATGTAAGTAATGTGTATCCATTTGGTCCTCCTATAACAAAGAGTGAAAACGGGTATCCATGGGTCTACAGTTTCGTGGGGGGCGGGGGATAGGGGTGTGTGTGTGGGGGGGGGGGGGCGTGGATTTTCCTAATTTTGCATTTTTTTAAATCCGCTATACAATTTGTTTTTTACTTCTAGCAACGTTTTTCATTACATAAATACATCTCAATAAGCTTAATCATGCCTACCAAAAGAATGAATGCGTAACCACCGATTAAGAACGTGAAACAATTAGATCGACATCCGGTTAGCGATAAGATGACTCAAAAAGGTAAACGAAGTTTGCATTTTCTGTGTTTCATGAGCGATATAAATGTTTTTGGGAAATTATTTAAAAAACGGGGAATTACATTCTACTGCCTATTGATGTTGGCGTCTGTGGAGTAAATCTCAGACCATCTACTTCACGCATATTGGCTGAATTATTTTTCGCGTGCTGAAGGTGTACCGAAAGGCATAGAAAACACGTGGTAATTCATGGTGTTTTTTGTCCTTTATTTAATTGTGCGCTTTGCTATAAATTCAACATATCAGCACGCACACACGATAGACACATGTGGTTATTTGTGTTATGGATATTTTGGTTTTTAACGCAGCATTGTCGAAAAATCGCCACGGGAAGGGTCGAAAATGGCTGGTTACGCATTATATCTATATAAATAATAACAAAACAAACAGGTATAAAGCGGGTCTGATTTCACCTCCACGTCTCCATGAAGACACGAAGCTTGTTCTACGGAACCGTTGTTTTGCCAACATAATAAACAGTGCACTGTTGATTCGGAAATAACAGTATTTAATGCAAACAGCTTCAATCTCCATAATCATAGTGCATGATGACTTTGTTTGTGTTTTCACACCAATTCAATGGCCCTACAATTGTCTGAAATGAAATTAAACAGGTTTTTTTGGTTGGTACTTGATGCTCTATCTTTGGTCGGGCCCACCGGAGTCTTACTGTTGGTTTTCTTTTGCACTAGCATTTCAGTTGTTTTGTGCTGTCGAATCCTCATCGTTGGTTCATCTCTGTAATTTGTTGATTTTTGTGTTCTCGGAGATGTAGCACTGATGAGTTAGGAAGCCTTCATGCGGACTGAACAAATTATATGTCTAAACCGCCGCAGAAGTAAGGGCGAGGATTGTGGCCCCGTAAAATCGATTTAAACCCCCACCCCCCCACTCCCCCCAGTGAAATACTTTTCATTGACCGTTCCAAGGCGGTTCTTTTGTCATGATTTATATTTGTTATAGTTCGTCTTTGAATGTATGTGTGTCGCTTACATCTTTTTGTTTTGGATAGCCATTTGGCCACTTTGTGGGAAAGTAACTGTCCGTTTGGCTTTCTGCTAGTGATGTTTCCATTAGGGTCCAGTTATTTCGTGGTTGTGTTACTTTCCTTTTGATGTCTCTGATGGGAGGTGTGGGATAATTGTATCGATTCGTGATCATTGCCTTCCTTTCTATTTTGGATTTTGTTTTCTGCGAAGAAGTGCTGATCTCCTATTTTTGCTGGCTAAGCATTAGATTGTCTGGTTAAGAATTCGATGACCAAAGTAGAAAAACACACCGTTTGTTCCTTTTGTAAATGCCAGCGATTTACTACAATAACAGATGGTCTAACTATGGTTTGTAAGTTGTCGTGAAAACATCAGACGCAGAAAGTCATGGTGAAAAAAAAAAGGTTTTCAGGACAAATACTTCTTGAAATACTGGATTCCAAGCTTATTTGATCGAATGAAGTATCAATTCATATATCAGAGGTCATTATGTGTTTCTGTAGGAAACAAAAAGGCCAGTTTGCGTTTCATAATGGCGCATAACCTTATATTATTTTTCTATGGTTAAGCATTGGAGAACCCGGTTAAGCATTAGAAACTCGATAAATCTGTAGAAATGCGGCAAAGTGAAATACAAATGATAATATATTTGCAAGATCATAGCGTGCCTGTTTGACAAGTCTAGCTTGTTCTGACATTTTCGCATGTGATGAAGATGCTAGATTCGAGGTCTTGTTTTTAAATACGTTGAACACTAGATCACTAAAAAGGTGAAATGAACAAAACCTAGAAGTGAAGATAAACATTGGTAGTATCTTGGAGATAAGCTAAAGCTAAACATTGGTAATATTTTAGGGGTAAGCTAAAGCACAAAACTTTTTGTGGGGGTTTGCGGATACACCGGGTATTTTGGGTGGGGGAGGGCAATCCTATTTTTTGGTGGCGTGAACAAAATGCTAGCCTCCAGCCTATGTAGCCGGCAAATTCAGATAATTCCATCCCCGCTCCTGGATAATGATGTCAATAAAACTTCAAATGTGATTCAAAAAAAAAAAAAAAAAAAGCAGATGCCATCTTAGTTCTGCCCTCCAACAATAATCTGGAAAGACGAATATAGATTTAAAAAAAAAAAAACACACACACACACACACACACAAAAAAAAGCATATGTATGTAACAGTGAACAACAACATTGCAATTTTGGGAAACCAAAGCAAACTCTCAGCTCTCAGTGGACATAATGGATAAAACATTTCTAAATCAGTTGTTGAGTTTGCTTGAAAGTCTTTTAGCTCATCAACTAACTGTAATAGGCAACGAATAACAGTTAGCCTGAACTCGGTACAAAATAATCATAATATGCACAGATCAAACGAATTACAACATCTGAGGCTAAATAAACTGTCACTTATACAGACAGCGATACAAATAATTTGTTTACAAGTGTAGTATGGAGTGACTTAGACCTGCTAAGAGAGAATTCCCGTCGATTGCCCTGACCGATGATCGAACCAGAAACCTTTTGATCTCAAATCTAGCATCTTCATCACATGCGAAAACGTCAGAACAAGCTAGACTTGTCAAACAGGCACGCTGTGATCTTGCAAATATATTATCATTTGTATTTCACTTTGCCGCATTTCTACACAGTTACGAGTTTCCATGTTTAACCGGATTCTCCAATGCTTAACCATAGAAAAATGATACAAGGTTATGCGCCATTATGAAACGCAAACTGGCCTTTTTGTTTCCTACAGAAGCAAATAATGACCTCTGATATATGAATTGTTGCTCCATTCGGTCACATAAGCTTGGAATCCAGTATTTCAATGCCTTGTCCAGGAAACCTTTTTTTCACCGTGACTTTCTGTATCTGATGATTTTACGACAACTTACATAGTGCTGATTATATTTCATTTCCTTTGGGATCATTCGGTTCATTGTAGAATTTTTGAGAATGGAGTTCTGCTCATGTATACGCTAGAGGGCGTAAGCAGTGTTGCAAACTTCATTACTGCTTATGAAGAGTCTCAATAAAACCGAGACTCCCATTTTCTTATCAGTAGTGTGCTCTTTGTTTCCAAAGGCAATATTTTTGACGTTTATTTTACAAATCATAGGTAGACCATCTGTTATTGTAGTAAATCGCTGGCATTTACAAAGGGAACAAACGGTGTTTTTCTTAACCAGACAATCTAATGCCCCAGGTAGCATGACAACGTTGCCCGAACGTTGAAATATGGTTGAAATATAGTTGGACAGTTGGCTAACCTTTTGCATAATATGTACAACATTGCGCCAACGTTGGGCCAACGTCATACAAATTTGACAAATTCCAGAGAAAAATAAGTCTTATGCACTAACATTGGGCCACTGTTGGCCCAACGAATATATTTAGATGCATATTTTTCCCATGTTTTTGTTTATGTGATAACGTTGGATCTACGTTGGCCCAACGTTGATAATGATGCACACTTTTTAAAAGATAAACAAGCCGCGTATTCATTTAATAATAAAAATACATCATGATTAAATTTTTGAATCGATGAATAAATGAAAATGTTACAATATTTGTAGATTTTACTTTAATTTTCAAAAGGGAGAAAAATAGAACCATCTTGTCTTGTTGGGAATCCTACATTCTGATTACAAAAAAAATACAGTTTTTATATTAATGAAACATTTGTTTTTTCTTGCAATGTAAAAATAATGGAAGTTGAGGTTTTCTTCTTTTATTCCGCATACAAAATATGACAAGAAATGCTTCATCAATAAATCTAATTATGATACTGCCTTTGACTATTCACCACCTGCAGGTTATAACATTAATTATAATGAAACATAATACCCCAGAGAGTTATGTTTGTGTTAGCCATTATCAATGTATAATTAATACCAGGAAGATAAACACCAGAATCTGCTTTTTAATGCCTTTATAGCTGGCTGTTAGACAACATCTTGTTTATGTTGCTAAGCTTTATGTGTAAGATGAACAATGATGTTTTATAAAAGTGAATGAAAATTACTTTTTTTGTAAAATGAAAAAAAATGATAAAAAAACAACAACAACAACAACAACAAAAAAAAACATTCTCCTCATTTATTCATAAAGATAATTATATAAACTGACAAATAATAAACAAATAATACTGGAAGAGAATATTACTTTTAATTTCTTTTTTATTTTCAGATTGGCTCAACGACAACTCTAAGATATTTCTTCGAAACAGATGTTGATCGATATATCGCTTGACAACTTGGATGCAGGACAGTGTTATTCAACTTCGATCGATAAAGATATATGGAAACAGTAACCTCTTTTACCACAGTGCATTATAACACAAATTATGATATAACACGGTTCAAAAGTGTATAGATTACGAGGGTGAGTCAATAAGTAACCAGCCTAACTTATTTCCGGTTGAAATCCACCTCTTCTTTTTCGATGTAATTGCCCTCTAGTGTGATGCACTTAGACCAACGGTGTTCAAGTGCCATCAGCCCAGAACTGAAAAAGTCAGGGTCCTTTCCATTGACCCACTCCTCAACTGCCGTCACGACTTCTTCATCAGACCGGAAATGAAGTACACGGATATCCTTTTTCAAGTTTGGGAATAGGAAGAAGTCGCCAGGAGCTAGGTCAGGCGAATATAAATACAAGTACCGAATTACAGCACGGTACTCAACTTTAGATGAAAAGCTTGCCTTCGCATCGCTAGCCATGTTGGACATTCAATATCTTATTAAAGTATGACTCGATACATGTGCAATTTTGTACCCATGTATAAAACATATATTGAAACAAAGCATGAAAATCGTGACCGTCTCGGTTCATCAGAAATGGGAAAGGCTGGTTATTTATTGACACGCCCTCGTATATAGAAATGACATTTATAACACAAATTTGGATATAACACAGTTCAAAAATGTATAGGTTATATTTAAAAAATGACATGTCATTTTTTTCTTAATTAAAGTTGAAAAAAAATGCGTTACAGTTTTTGATGCTGACAAAATTTTCATGTTTGATACGGATAAACATTATTTTGCGTCCAAGTTGACAACGGATATGTCAGTATACGTTGGGCTAACGTATACATGTACAATGTACATTGGTATAACGTTGTTTCAATGTTACCTGTCAAATATGTCCTACGGAGGCCCAACGAGCAAGTTAACGTTGGGCCAACGTTATTTTATAACGTTGGCCCAACGGAGTGACTAACCAAAATCCTACGTTGGCCCAACGTTGTCATGCTATCTGGGGCTTAGCCAGCAAAAATAGGAGGTCAGCACTTCTTCGCAGAAAAAAAAAATCCAAAACCTGTTAAATTTCATTTCAGACAATTGCAGGGCCATTGGATTGATGTGAAAACACAAAGTCATTATATACTACGATTCTGGAGATTGAAGATGTTTGCATTAAATACTTTGTTTTTTCCGAATCAATAGCTAGTGAACTGCTTATCAGGTTGGCTAAAAACGGTTCCGTGGAACAAGCTTCGTGTGTTCCTGGAGACTTGGAGGTGGAATCAGACCCGCTTTATAGCTGTAAGTTTTGTTATTATTTATATAGATCTTATACGTAATCAGCCATTTTCGACCCTTTCCGTGGCGATTTTTTGACAATGCTGCATTAACAACCAAAATATCCATAACACAAATAACCATATGTGTCTATCGTGTGTGCGTGATGATATGTTGAACTTCTAGCAAACCGCAAAATTAAATAAAGAACCAAAAACACCACGAATTACCACCTGCTTTCTATGCTTTTCGGTACACCTTCAGCACGTGAAATGTAATTCAGCCAATATGGTGAAGTAGGTGGTCTGAGATTTACTCCACAGACGCCAATATCAATGGCAATTGAATATAATTCCCCGTTTTTTTATTAATTTCCTCAAAACATTTATATCGATCATGAAGCACAGAAAATGTAGTTTGTTTACCATTTTGAATCGTCTTATCCCTAACCGGATGTCGATCTAATTGTTTCACGTTCTTAACCGGTGGTTACGCATTCATTTCGTTACGGGTTCTTAACCGGTGGTTACGCATTCATTCGTTTGGTATATAGGCGTGTTAATGACATACATCACGAAAACATACACATAAAATCTGACCTCCTTAAACCCCACTTTTTTATAGTAAAACTGGGATTTACAGGGGTACACATTATTGTTATGCCCTCGCCATTTTCAAGCGGGAGCATATAGGATCACCGCTGTCCGGACGTACGTCCGTCCAGTCCGTCCGGACGTCCCGTACGTAACACAAATGGTTTCCGTTCGATATCTTCTGAAAAGATTGGTGTATCGCATTGAAATTTTATACAAAGTTATATAATCATAAAATGTAGGTCAAGTTTGATTTAGGGTAAATCCACCAATTATTTTGGGCGTTATGGCCATTTTTTAACTTTGAAAAATGGTTTCCATTCGATATCTTATGAAAAAATTAGTGTATTGGATTCGAATTTTATACAGAGGTATATAATCATAAAATGTAGGTCATGTTCGATTTAGGGTAAGATCAACCAATTATTTTTGGAGTTACGGCCCTTTTTCAACGTTGAAAAATAGTTTCCGTTTGATATTTTTTGAAAACATCAGTGTATTGGATTCGAATTTAATACACAGGTATATAATCATAAAATAGAGGTCAGGTTCGATTTAGGATAAAATCCATCCATTATTATGGGAGTTATGGTCCTTTTTTCACCTAAAAATGTTTTCCTTTCGATATTTAAAAAAAAAAAAAAATTGGTGTACTGGATTCATATTTTATACACAGAGATATAATCATGAAATATAGATCAAGTTCGATTTAGGATAAAAACCACCAAATATTTTTGGAGTTACGGCCCTTTTTCAACGTTGAAAAATAGTTTCCGTTTGATATCTTTTGAAAACATTAGTGTATTGGATTCATATTTAATACACTGGTATATAATCATAAAATAGTGGTCAAGTTCGATTTAATGTAAAATTCGCCCATATTATGGGAGTTATGGCCTTTTTTTACCTTCAAAAATGTTTTCCTTTCAATATTTTTTTTTAAAAAGATTGGTGTATTGGATTCATATTTTATACACAGGTATATAATCATAAAATATAGGTCAAGTTCGATTTAGGGTAAAATCCGCCGATTATTAGGAGAGTTATGACCCTTTTTTCAACTTCTTTTGTTTTGCAAAATGCCTGCGTGCGGGTGAGGATGGCCCCTAGGCGGGGGCATCTGTGTCATATTAACACATTTCTAGTCTTATTTCTGCACAAAAAGCATGGATCCTCGTTATAGAACCGCCTCGGCGAAGCGGCTCTAATGAGTACCCACAATCTATGTTTTGAGCAGAATTATGAAAGATATCAGAATTTGTATCTGAAAACTTTCAGTTTTTGGGTAGTGAAATTGTCAATATATTTTTGACTGGCCGTGTTTTCGAAATGTGCAGTTTTTTTTTTTTTTTTTTTTTTTTTTTTTTTTTTTTTCTTGGGGGGGGGGGGGGGGGGGGGTTTGCTTTTTTAATCAGCTTTACAATTTGACTTTTACTTCTAGCCACATTTTTCATTACATCTCAATAAGCTTGACGACATAAATCATAAATAATTCTCATTTTGCAAAAGTACATGGTGAAAGTGTTATTGCTTTTATAGCTCTGGATGGGAAGATAAGATTTTTTTTTCTGATCCTCCACAAAAGTGAGTTATAAACATTGAATAGAAATATAGTTAAAGAGACACTTCACATGGATATATTTATGTTCATGTCAGTACAGCGTCGATTAAAAAGTAAAAAAATGACAATATCAGATCTTCTTTTTCGATATTCTGATTCTTGTTTTTGTATGTTCTTTATCTAATGGATTATGAACGGAAGACGGAAAAGGAGCGCTGCTACAGGGTTCATGAATATTTAAAGAGGTCCGCCTTTCTTGTTTTGGATATATTCGGATAGAGGAGTGCTTTACAGGTTGAAGAGCACCAGTAGGAGTATATATCTTGTCTTTTACTATAAAACAGCACTTCAGAGGAGCTCTTTTAGAGGTTGAAGAGCATCATTAGGGGTACATCTTGCCTTTAATATATAATAGTGTCAGGGGAGCTCTTGTACAGGTTGAAGAGCATCCGGAGGGGTATATATTGCCTTTACGATATAATAGCACTTCAGTGGAGCTCTTCTACAGGTTGAAGAGCACCACTAAGGGTATATCTAGTCTTATCTGTAAAACAGCACTTAAGAGGAGCTCTTTTACAGGTTAAATAGCACCAGTCGGGGTATATCTAGACTGTAATTAAGGCAGCACTACAGAGAAGCTCTCTTTTATTTAGGTAGTACTACAGAGGAGCTCTTTTAATGATTGAAGAGCACCAGTAGGGGTTTATCTTGTCTTTGCTGTATGATAGCACTACAGAGGCGCTATTTTACATGTTGAAGAGCACCAGTAGGGGTATATCCTGTTTTTGCTGTATGATAGCACTACAGAGGCGCTAATGTACAGGTTGAAGAGCACAGGTAGGGTTATATCTTGCCTTTGCATTAGGATAGCACTACAAAAGAGCTCTTTTACAGGTTGATGAGCACCAGAAGGGGTATATCTTGTCTTTGCTGTATGATATCACTACGGAAGAGCTCTTGTACAGGTTGAAGAGCACCAGGTGCTGGTACCACTGGTGTTGCTAGTGGTGCTCCTTATCATGTAGAGGACCGCTTCTGATGCACTACCACAAACAACAGATACGATATACCACTACTGGAGCTCATTAATATGTAGAAGAGCCCCTCTGTAGTACAACCAAATACAACAGACAAGATACACTCCTAGTGGTGCTACTTATCTTGTAGAGGCACTCCACTGTAGTACAACCATATATAGCAGATAAGATATGCAGCTACTGGTGCTCCTTAGCATGTAGAGGAGCCCCTTTGTAGTAGAAAAGTATACCCAGACAAGATATACTCCTACTGGTGCTCCTTAACGTGTATAAGAGCTCTTTTCTAGCACAACCACATACAGCAGACAATATATACTTTTAGCTCTTTTAGTGGTGCTCCTTATGCTATATGACTGGCAGTACATGAGCTCCTCTGAAGTGCTGTTTTACAGTTAAGACTAGATATACCCCTACTGGTGCTCTTCAACCTGTAAAATAGCTCCTCTGAAATGCTGTTTTACAGTTAAGACAAAAAATACCATTCCTGCTGCTCTTCAACCTGCACAAGAGATCCTCTGTAGAGTTGTTTGATAGTTAAGACTAGATATACACTCACTTACCCGTCAATCTGTACATGAGCTCCTCTGAAGTGTCATTTACAGTTAAGACTAGATATACCCTTACTGAAGCTCTTCAATTGTAAAAGAGCTCCTCTGAAGTGTGTTTTACAGTTAAGACAAGATATAGCTCAACTGGTGCTCTTCAAACTGTAAAAGACCTCCTCTGAAGTGCTGTTTTATAGTAAAAGGCAAGATGTATCCCTACTGGTGCTCTACAACCTGTAAAAGAGCTCCTCTGAAGTACTGTTTTATAGTAAAAGGCAAGATGTACCCCTACTGGTGTTCTTCAACATGTATAAGAGCTCTCTGAAGTGTTATTACACAGTAAAGTCAAGATGTACCCCTACTGGTGCTCTTCAACTTGCAAAAGATCTCCCCTGAAGTGTTATTACACAGTAAAGTCAAGATGTACCCCTACTGGTGCTCTTCAACGTAAAACAGCTCCTCTGAAGTGTTATTTTATAGTATAAGGCATGATGTACCCCTTATGGTGTTCTTCAACCTGTAAAAGAGCTCTCCTGAAGTGCTATTATATAGTAAAGGCAAGATGTACCACTACTGGTGCTCTACAACCTGTAAAAGAGCTCATCTGTAGTGCTGTTTTATAGTAAAAGGCAAGATGTACCCCTTATGATGCTATTCAACCTGTAACAGAGCTCTTCTGAAATGCTGTTTTATAACAAAAGGCAAAATATAGTAAAGCCAAGTAAAGCCAAGAATGTAGTAATATAGTAAAGCCAAGATGTACCCTACTGGTTCTTAGAGCTCCTCTGAAGTGCTGTTATATAGTAAAAGGCAAGATGTACCCCTAATGGTGCTCTTCAACCTGTAAAAGAGCTCCCCTGGAGTGCTATTATATACAGTCGAACCTCGTTATCTCGAACTCGCTTATTTCGAATTACCGCTTATCTCGAAGTGAAAATCTGGTCCCTGTTTTAACATGAAACTATGACAACAGGTAACAAAATAATGTGGAAAAGAGGAGAATTTGCTCCGAAGGCAATTTCTCCTCTTTTCAACATTATTTTATATATATATATATTTCTAACTTCAGGAGTCAAATTACATATTCATTTGTTAAATGTGGTTGTTCAATTTATTGTTTTCCTCACTCTTTCAACTCTGATATGACGAAGTACGGCTATCTCGAAGTGTTTCAGTGAGTCCCTTGGAATTCGAGATAACGAGAGTCGACTGTAGTAAAGATGTACCCCTACTGATGCTCTTCAACCTCTAAAAGAGCTCCTCTGAAATGCTGTTCTATAGTAAAAGGTAAGTTGTACCCCTATTTGTGCTCTACGATCTGTAAAAGAGCTCCTCTGAAGTGCTCTTATACAGTAAATGCAAGGTGTACCCCTACTGGTGTTCCTCAATCTGTAAAAAAGCTCCTCTGAAGTGCTGTTTTATAGTAAAGGTAATATGTACCCCTACTCGTGCTATTCAACCTGTAAAAGAGCTCCCCTGAAGTGGTATTATATATAAAAGGCAAGATGTACACCTACTGGTGCCCTTCAACCTGTAAAAGAGCTCCTCTCAAGTGCTGTTTATAGTAATAGGCACGATGTACCCTATTGGTGCTCTTCAACCTGTAAAAGCGCTTCCCTGAAGTGCTATTATATAGTAAAGATGTACCCCTACTGATGCTATTCAACCTCTAAAAGAGCTCCTCTGAAGTGCTGTTTGATAGTAAAAGGCAAGATGTACCCCTACTGGTGCTCTTCAACCTGTAAAAGAGCTCCTCTGAAGTGCTGTTTTACAGTAAAGGCAAAATGTACCCCTACTGGTGCTCTTCAACCTGTAGAAGAGGTCCCCTGAAGTGCTATTATATCGTAAAGGCAATATATACCCCTACGGATGCTCTTCAATCTGTACAAGAGCTCCACTAGCTGGTACTATTATATAGTAAAGGCAAGACGTACCCCTATTGATGCTCTTCAACCTCTAAAAGAGCTCCTCCGAAGTGCTGTTTTATATTAAAAGACAAGATATACCCCTAACGGTGCTCTTCAACCTGTAAAAGAGCTCCTCTCTCCGAACATATCCGAAACAAGAAGGGCGGACCTCTTAAATATTCATGAACCCTGTAGCAGTGCTCCTTTTCCGACTACCATTATGTTTACTGACGGAAGAAGTATAGAGAGCACAATACAAAATGTAGTACAGATATATATTTTAAAGGGGCTTGATACACTTTGTAGATTGTCATTTTTTTTCACGGGAGACATTTGTAGTTTCCTATTTGTTGACCTGTCCACATTTTTTCTTCAGAAGGAAAGGTTCTACCCTAAAAGGAAAGGATTTGCTCCTTCCTTTTAGGGTAGATCCATTTTCAGAAAGGAGACAAACAATTTTAACAGGTTGCTTCCTCTGAAAGTATATTCATTTACCTTAAAGATTTAAACTTTATAGACGTAAAGGTTCTAAATAACTTAAGTGTCTTGTTCCATAATAAATCGCCGATATAATTACAGGGACCAGAACACATTTGTCAACATCTGTTGAGTGTCATGGATTAACATACATGTGATTTATGAGTTTGCGGAGAAAAACAGAAAAAAAAAACAAAAAAAACAAAAAAACACAAGTATTAGTTTTTTTTTTGTTTTTTTTTTTTTTTTGTTTTTTTTTTTTTTCTTGTTTTCAAAAAAGCTATCGGGTCGTTTAGCTTCAGCAATTGCACGTACGCTTACACCGCACATGATGGCATATGTATCAAGATTCATAGAACAAACCTAAATGACTCCGCTATCTTCCGAGTTTTGGTTCACCCCGAACTGTCTAATTTACCGCTGACGTGTATACAAACAATAAAAATCTTTCAATAAAGAAATTTTATGTTTGCTTGTAATTGCGGAAGCAGAATTTCATTTGAGAGCGATATATGCTGCTTCTTTAACAATAATTGTAATTTCCTGCTACAAATCTGCTATGCGCTTTTGTACACTTTTCAGTTCTTCTGACTACACCTTGGGTCCAAACCAGCTAGACTGCTTTACTCAAGGACTGGACGCACTAATCCGTTTTTAGCTGCGCCTTTAATTTTTTGATGAAATCTCGTGCTTGCTGACGCATAATTTCATTTGAGGGCGAAATCGATATGGAACAAAAGAGGTCATAAGGGGATAATAAAACATTGTATTCTGTTCTGTTCATTAGCGGATGGACGACCTCTATGTCAATAGTCTTGGTAGTGCGGGCGGTGGATGGCTAAATATATTCAGGTACCGTATAAGGTCCTATAGTTCCATGGTGGCTAACGGTTCCAAGCCAAGAACTTAATTAGTTTTCACTAGACTTCCATTTAGCATTTGGCTAAATTCTGAACCTCAGCTTGACTTCCAAATTTGGTCTCAAATTAAAGTTAGCCTTAGACTTACAAAATACGATAGAAGAAAGGAGGGGTCTTTCAGCATTTTTAGACGCTTTTCTGTCCTTGAATACATGTACTCTCATTTTGGCGGCATATAAGCAAACGCCGGTCAAAAAAAAAAAAAAGAAAAAGGAAATTCCTCAGATTTGATTTTTTAACCGTAGCGCATTAAAAATATCAAGTATCATTTAAAAATTTAAATTTGCTCTGCAGTTAAATAAAATATATTTTATGCAAATCTGACAAAAATTCGAACAGTCTTATAAAATTATTTCCAGTGTCGAGCTTTTTTATTATGAATAATAGCCCTTGGCTTCCGTATACTTTTTGCTAGTTCCAGTCCTCACCACCCTTATGCCTGTATGTAATAAGAACTTTTGAAACCGTTACTAGAACACATTTTTTTTTTTCAATATCTGATTTTATATCAGGGTAAGATGTGTGTGATTAAATACAGTGAACCGTCGTTACAACGACAGCATTTGTTCCCAAAGACGTTGCCATTAAAATGAATTCGCTGTTGTACAGAATACTTAATGAGCAGACTGATATTTAAGAAATATCTCGTTTTGTTCTTATTTCCTCAACAAACATATGTTTCGGATATTTGTTAGAATCGCCTCATCGAGGCGATTCTAACAAATATCCAAAACATACGTTTCTTTAAAGTATTAAATACAATATTCTTGCATATTTTGTGACTGTTACCTCTAAAGCGAAGGTTTCGTGACAGTTAAATTGTCATTATAACGAATTTTGTCGTTGTATTGAGTGTCGGTATAAAGAGGGTTGTCTGTAGTAGTTTTTTTTTCTACTGACCGTTCCATGGCGGTTCTTCTCTCGCATTTATTCTTTGTTCACATTCAAATGATCAAATGAGCCACGCCATGCGAAAACATGTCTTCGGGCATATGTGGACAGCAAAGGTATAGATCAGCCTGCGCATCCGCCCAGTCTGATCAGGGCCTTCGCTATCCGATAACAAAATCAGTGGCCGCTATTGAATGTATCAATGGAGAGCAAATGCCCGGTTGAGACTTTGCGCGGTACTCTCTGAGGCGGTACTCTTAATCTGTGCATTTTGCACATGTTCGAAGACATCTTTTACCTCGGCGCTGCCCAAATAATGATGCTAGCAAGCATCTCTACCACCAGACAATGGGGCCTGGAATATTCCGGTTTGACATTTCATGCAAATTGTCTCATTAAGAGACAATTTGCATGAAATGTCAAAAGCCTGCTTGCTTTGAAAAAAAAAGACAAAAGAAAAAAAAAAAAAAACAACAACATCGGTTTGTCTTCTATTGAATTTGGCAAGAGTCTGGTAAATGTAAATTACCCAAAGATGAAGCTTCAGAAAAAAAAAAAAAACAAAAAAAAACTAACCTTGTTTGATAAGTTCGTCTGCTGTGAAAGACTAATACTACCAGCGCATGCGCGGTGTACTCATTGATTCAATGATGTTGAGGAACGTTGTCCCACTTTACCATGTTTAAAGGTTTGTGTTAATTTTTATTCCATTTAATTTATGTTTATAGTATATAGTAAACACACTTGACATGACTGAGGTGGTAATTATCATCTTAAACTATAGTAAAATCATGTAATGTTTATTGTGAAGGCAAAATTATACTCCTCAAATTTCATTAAGTATGAGTCATGTTTAACGCGTATTTTCAGCAGACATTTTTAAATGTTTTTTCTTGTTTTTCCAGAAAATAGGATTTTACATTTTAAGCAAATTGTCTCCAATGGAGACATTTTGCATGAATTTCAGATCCTATTTTCTGGGTTGTCGTCTGCTGAATAAGCCCATAGAGTGGTAAAGGTTAAGTCACAATAATATTATACACAATGTATACACGAGAATTGTGAATCTGCAAAGAGGATGTTGTATTAGTTTAAACATATTTATTCAATAAGTTCACATAAGAATACAATATACATACACAGCTCAAGGATGTTGTATTATGATTTTGCCTCAGGATTTTACCGAGTTATTCGACATGTTCGACGAACACGTGTTGTTGTTGTTCTTATGTCCAACAAAATCATCTGTTTTACATGTAAATATTAGAAACGTCATATTTGTCTGAAAAATGAATGCAAATACAAATATATACTTTATTGTAGTTATATCTTTACAAGCTGCCTTTCAAGCATCTGAAATCTAGTTGGGCGTGGCACAGGATTCCCTACAAGATTGCATGTGCGCCCAGCGAAGACTCAAGTCAGCCTGCGCACTCTGATCGAAATCTTCGCTGTCCGCCTGAAGACGCTTAGTTGAATCCTTGGTTTCCCAGAATGTCTTGCGCCCGGGTCCTGCGGTCTCTGGTCAGACTGCGTGGACGTGTATGTTGATCTGAGCCTTCTTGGGGTGCACATACAATCTTGTAGGACATGCTTTGCCTCGGCTGCTTAAATTATGGTGACTAAAATTAACTCATCTTAATCTGATAGGGTATGTGCTAAACAGATTAAGGTTTTAATAATAGATATCAACGCGTATAACTATTCAATATTACATTACGAAAACACGCCTATTCAAATATATTGAAAATTTTACCACGAAAAAAAAAAATGAAAATTTTCAGATAAAAATTCTGATATTTTTCATATTTCTGCTCAAAACATAGATTGTGGGTACTCGTTAGAACCGCCTCGGCAAGGCGGTTCTAACGAGTACCCACAATCTATGTTTTTTAGCAGAAATATGAAAACTAATGTATACCCCTGTAAACCCTAGTTTAACTATATAAAAGTGGGGTTTAAGGGGGTCAAAATTATATAGGCATGTTTTCGTGATTAGGTGGTGATGGATCTTAAAAGACTATGCAGTATGGTCGTGTTTTGTGGAATTTTTTTGAAGAAAATATGAATTTCAGAAATCAAGACCACTACAGCTGACGTTAATGCCATGTCGCGGCCGTAAAACGTCTCCCCGTACTTCACTATAGTGTGGTTTATATTTTCTGGTCCTTTCAAAGTAACCCATGAGCCCATTCCGGGATGTTCATAAATGTATATGAGGGTCTCCAGGGTTTTTCATTAAGAGGCGACTGGAAGCCAAAATGACTGCCTGAAAGATTTTTCTGGTCGCCTAAAATCCTTTTTTGTTTCATAACTGTACCGTATTTACCATAAATATTTAGACACTTCAACTCCTTACCATACTAAAATTTGAACAAGTACAATTTACTACCCATTGTTGTGTCTAAACATTGCTGGATGAGTGGCAAACAGTGTAGACCCTGATGAGACGCCGCGTTCATCTGGGTCTCATCTGGGTCTAACACTGTTTGCTCAGGCCTGTCTGTCCGAATACATATGGTAAATACGGTAGTATAGGCAGTAGCCATCATTACGAAAACGAGCCTATTCAAATATACTGAAAATTCTATCATAAAAAAAATGAAAATTTTCAGATAAAAATTCGGATATTTTTCATATTTCTGCTAAAAACATAGATTGTGGGTACTCGTTAGAACCGTCTCAGCGAGGCAGATCTAAAGAGTACCTACAATCTATGTTTTAACAGAAATAAGAACAATAATGTATACCCCTATAAACCCCAGTTTTACTATCATTAAAGTGGGGTTTAAGGGGGTCAACATTATATAGGCATGTTTTCGTGATGATTTTGGCAGTCTCAAATTCTGCTCTGGCCTCCTCTAAAAAAATTTTATTGAAAACCCTGCAGTCTCTGATGAGGTCTAATTGGCCGAAACTAACCATAGTCTGGTCAAGGAAACGCCGCTTTAGCTGTTTTCAGTGTTTGTGTGTGTTCATTGTCCTTAAGGATTATTCTTTTATCCGATTTAGAATTTATTTTCTCGGCAATCGTCGCTCTAACAAAGGGTATAAATAGACGTGTATATCAGTTTTATTAAGCCTGGCATGGATGAATCTGGTATCTCCCTCCCTTTGCTGACAGCAGTTACTAGACAAACGCATTCCAAAGTTAAATTTGTTCGTTAACCGCCATAAAAGAAAGAAAATGTTATAAAATTGCTGTTATAAGGCATGCCAAGTCACTGTCCCAGTCATGGTGAAATGTATCTTATACACCGCCACATGATAATGGTGGTTATGTTTCATGTTGGTCGTCCATGTGTCCGTCCTTGTGTCCGTCCGCCCGCCCGCCCGTCCGTCTGTCGTACGTCCGTCAGTACACTCAAACCTGTCGTAGAGGCCAGCTGTATTAAGCAATCATCTGCCTTTAAAGGCCACTATTTCAGACCCAATTAAAGCAAAGAAGTGGAAATCTACCTGTATGAAGCAAGAACTTGCCTCAAGCAACCACTTTTAGGTCTTCCTATAGGTGCTTGCTTAACACAGGTTTGGCTGCATTTTCGTTTCCAGACGATAACTTGAGTGAATGTCAATGGATTTTCAGAAAACTTGGTTATATGCGTTGCTACTGTGGAAATCTGGTTCGGGATTACTACAGGGCAAATTTCCTCAAGTGTTGTCGAGACATGTTTGATTTTTTGTTTCCGGCCGATAACTTGGGTAAACATCAATGGATTGTGCGAATAGACTGCAATATTTGTCTCGAGGGAACTTGACACCACTTCAGCTGTTTTCGGTTTTGTGAATGTGTTCATTGCTCTAAAGGAATCTGTTTTTAGAATCTATTTTGCACAACAAATTAGGAAATCCTGGATTTAACCCGGGATAGAAATTCTTATCCTACCCATGTTATCCTACCTAGGGTAAGATAATCAAAGCGCCAAAGGCACTGAAATGACAGATTCTATCAGAAATTCATAAAAAAAAATCTTAATTTGTATAAGACCTCTACATGAAAAACCTCGAGAAAACGCCTAAGGGCATTCTGGACAGGTTTATCAGAAAGGTTAACCAAAAAGGTAAACCTGCCGGACGATGCCCGCCCGGACTTCTCTATTTTAAAGGACGGATTTTTGAAAACCCATCCAATAAAAAGGTTTCAGATTTCTTTAAAAAAATGTAGTACTACAAATTCAGTTATGAAATGCTTTCAGATATATATATATATATATATATATATATATATATATATATATATATACATATATATATATATATATATATATATATATATATATATATATATATATATATATATAGTGCTATGAAGTTCCACTCGATGTTTTAAAGTTTCAAAAGAAACACTTAATCTCAAAATGTTGCAAAAAGCCAGTTATCACATGCAATATAGGGCTAACATTGTGAAAAGAAGTGGTTGCAAATGACGTCATTAAATTTGCTGTGCAAACCTTCAAATTTAAAACAAGATGCGGATCTTTCAGGGGGTACTTTTTAAAGAAGCCAACTCTTTGTCATCCTTCACTTTCACAATCATTCAATAAGGGGAATTAACGGGAGTAGCTTGAGTAATTAGCGTTGCGCTGCAGATAGCAATATAGATTTTCAACACTTTTCTTTTTTTCTGACAATTATGGTTACACTTAAAACATAAGCATCCATTTATTAGAATTCCGCAGCTAAGATATTTTAACGCTAAGCAAATCAACAACAGCGAGAAAAACATAAGTAATGCTTGACCAAACAGGTCATTAATCCCTGTCTCTTTAACAGAGAATTTTATGCGTTTCATTCGCTGGCAGATGATTCATATGAAATGCTTAGTCTGGTTTTCTCTGCAAAATAAGGGAAAATTCTGAATGTCGTCAGCTTTAAAAATTTGCTCCGCGCTATAAAGATATTAATAGCTTTATTCATTTATAGCATACTTGCATCTTTTAAAAAGGCACGTGCCTGATCATTCATGGAATTTCTAAACATAAGCCAATACATGAATACAAACATGCGTGAGAAAATGTTAAAAAAAAATATCAAATAAACATAATTTGAGTGAATTTGCGTCCAAAGTTGAAAAAAGACCGGACTACATTTATGTGCGGACACATATTTCAAAGGTAGTGTTGTTCGGATGCAGCTTGAAAACGCCTGTGCTAGCTAAAAACGAAATATAGAATATGTCATTAAAATTGAGAATTCACACGTGTTTGATATGCACTGGTTGTGATGGACGTCGCGTATGCCATCGTTAAGGTTTAGTCACTGAAAGTAATGACGTCATTAAACGCTACAGTAATGTCATCACAGTATGGCGGACGTCAGCAATCGAAGTGACTACATTATTAAAACAATCTACGCTCAAAAATGAAAGGTGTGCAAGAAAAAGAATCTATCATCGATGTGAGGGTTAGACAGAAAAATCCGTCCCTCGCGATCACTGTCTGGCATCACTCGGCAAACCCCGTGATGCCAGAAAGTGATCCCCCGGACGGAATTTTTCTATCTATCCCTCACACCAATAATAGATCCTTATAATCTACACACCAACTGATGTTAGTGCCATTTGACAGTCGTTAAACGTCTCCACGTACTTTACTACAGTGTAGTTTACACCTTCTGGTCTTTTGTGATCACTGAGCTTCTACCCATCATGAAAACACGCCTATATAATTTTGACCCCCTTAAACCTCACTCGTACTAAAACTGGAGTTTACAGGGTTATAAATTATTTTTTTTTTATTTCTGCTCAGAAACATAGATTGTGGTTACTCGTTAGAACCGCCTCGCCGAGGCGGTTCTAACGAGATCTCACAATCTATGTTTTGAGCAGATATATGAAAAATAACAGAGCTTTTTATCTCGAAATTTTCAGTTTTTGGAGGTGACATGTTCTGTATATTTGAATAGGCGTGTTTTCGTAATGCGGAATGTATGAACATTTATATGAGGATCACTGAGAAGGCCCGATAGATCGAAACTAGCTAATCTGGCCCAGAACACTTGACAATTCAACTGTTTTCAGTTTTTGTGAGCGTGTACATTGCTCTCAAGGGTCATTTCGTTTTGTATCTATTTATAAATCATTATTTTCAGATATGGCAAACTTGCAAGAAAACAGTCTAGAAATTCTGCGCCAACGGGCCAAATGTTCATTGTGCTTGGAGATCTACACACAACCTAAGAAATCGCCAAACTGTTCCCATGTATTTTGTTTGATGTGTATGAAACGTCACTTCGAGTCAAAACGCCCCAATAATTTTCCACCATGCCCATTGTGTAGGAGGCCTATTACAAAAGCATTTAAAGAACTTGACCTGTTAGAGCCAGCCAGAGCCGAACAGGACATTGCTGACGTTGTTAAACAGTTTGAAACATGTGATCTTTGTAGCAGGAAAGAAAATCCAAAACTAAAATGTTTGGATTGTAACTGGTTTGTGTGTGAAAACTGCGAACCAGGTCATTCTAAATTGAAACCGACGCACACTGTTGTACCAATAATGCCGATAAACTCGAGTGTATACAATCGATCTCGTACAAGTAAAAACTGTACAGAACATCCAGACCAAGTTATTGATTTATTTTGTATAATATGCCAAAAGGTTCTGTGCTTACATTGTGAAAGTAACACTCATGCACCATGCAAAAGCAACTTCACTCGAGAGATGATGGAAAAAAGATATAGTTACGGTTTCCTTTCTGAATTTTTAGAACAACGAATAAAATCAACTAAACATTTACCAAGACTCGTGAACTTTGTAGATGTTTTGTTGGAAGCACGACAATGGTTACTCAATGTAAAGGATGAATTACAGCAATGCATTGACTTCTTACAAGAATACGAAATGCAGTTATGCGGCATTGTAAATGACACCAAGCAGTCTGAACCACTTAATAATCGATGTCATTATATTCAAGATGAAATTGACTTTATTTTGAAATTGGGTAAAGACATTCATACTAGCATACTGACATTAATGGAAACGACCACCGGCATTGAAATAGCTGAATCCGTTTTGAAAATAGAAGAAAAATGTTTACACTTCTTCAGACTTCGACGAAAATACTCACCTGATACCCGACCGTTGGAACTAACAATGAACAATGGTTTTAGACAACTTTCGAACTGTTCTTTGCGTTCCTTGGAAGAAGAAATAAGCCGGTTTGTATGTATTTTCTGTATGGTAAATAGTGTTGAATCATTTGAACAAACTACCGGGTCTCATTTTGAAGATAAGAGCAATTGTACAGGTTCAAGCAAGCATACTGGCGATGAATTTTTCATTGGCAGAAATGTATCCATTTTTAAAATACTTTTTAGCAAGACGTACAATGTGTCTTTTGGTTTCGGAAAGACCTATCGGAAACTAAACAAAGATCTGCAGCTAGCGTACGCTTACGACGAAACCAGCTCAAAAACAATTACTTGCATTGAAAATGATTTGTACAATAATGCGTTTTTAGGGAAAACGGAAAATTACGAAGACTCGAGTAATCTCAGGATATGCGAGATTACAGTCGGATATGCTTGTACTTTTCCTTCGAGCAAGATCAAATGTCGCTTTTTTGTGTACAAAACAAGAAAACCACGCATTGCTGTTTCAATATTCCTACCTTTCATATCACCACGTTTGATAAAACTGCGGGAAATAGAGAGTGTTCTTCTTACATATTTTACGAATGTGTTCGTTTTACCATTCGTGTTTGATGTCAATGGTATTGCTCGACATCGGCTATCACCGAATGATGTCTTACCTGGTAGTTTAACTTGCTTTATTGGTAACAGACATGCGACTGCCGGATTAGAAACTGTATTAGTGTATTTTGAAAAGGATGGTATTAATGCACATGGGGTATCAATTATCACAGAAAAGGCAAAGTTTCAAAGCACAGATGCCTTCAAGCCAAGCTCTGGTCTTCCAGCGGGGCTTGAAAATAAGTTCGAGGAGATTCAAGCGAAGTCCAACGTCTTTGCTTTCTTCTGGGGAACGTGGAACGGTTTACATGTATCATCTTATCGTTCGAAAACCACAGAAACGACTGTACCGAAAGATTTTTTGATCTATTTTGATATGAAACGGCGAATCAAGTTTACTGTTCCCGTCATATGCATGAAAGTCGAATTGCTGTGCACTTTAAAGAAAGGGTTATACTTCGTGAAACGAGGAGAAACACGCGATCAACTAACAGTCGGTAAAATTATATCGAATCGCATATCAATACAGACTGAAACTACTTATAGCTTGAAACAAAGGGATACCAGTGTTCCAGTTTGTAAGTTAAGGCCGCTAACTATGATGGAAAATAGGAATGAAAATATTGTTATGGTGTGTGCAGTTGAAGAGGACGATACGAAATTTGTGATGATTTGGCCAGATAGAAAAGGTTCTGAAGCAATTGAATTGCTAGAAATCCAATACGTGTCCACTAAGATCTCCGAGGCTTCTGTAGTTGACCTTGAGATGGACTTATTAGGCAATATTACGTATGTTCTTAGAGACAGGGAGGGAATGTATTACCGTGCTTCCACCAGATACATTATGCCTGACTGACAGGCGTCAGATTAGAGTGACTCTTGCCATGATAAAAAGTACTTACGAGGCATACGCAAAGCTAACGTTCAGCTCAATCGAGAGCAGCATCACGAAAACATATCTATAGAATTTTGACCCCCTTAAACCCCACTTTATATAGTAAAAATGAGGTTTACAGGAGTATACATTATTTTTATTTCTGCTCAAAACATAGCTTGTGGGTATTCGTTAGAACCGCCTCGGCGAGGCGGTTCTAACGAATGCCCACAAGCTATGTTTTGAGCAGAAATATAAAAAAAATATCAGATTTTTTTTTTTTTTTAATCAGAAAACCTTCAGTTTTGGGTGAAATTTTCAATATATTTAGATAGGCGTGTTTTCGTAATGGTGCATAAGAGCTGCATAACGAGACAAAAGACTCTCCGTCGAATGAATTTTTCAGTGCGCATGTCCGGCTCCTTAGCTCGTTGTATGTCTAGTTCTTCATCTCAAGTTTCCCTTGTCCTACCGCTTACGTGTGCATATATATCATAGGATCTGGCGAGAATGCGCGGATGTGCAGGCTCACCCGAACATTTGCTGTTCGCATATGCTATAATGGTTCTTTTCCCAGAATACAGGAAAACTTCCCTAGGCAAATCCGATAAACAAACGAGTGCATTAGCACGTCTCGAGGGAAATAGTTCTTGTATTTAAATCTCAGTTTGTATATTACATATCATAAAAATGATCCGAGATAAGATAACGTGAACCCGGATACACGCCATCAGGAAATTCAAATATATTTGAAAATTTCACCACCAAAATCCGAAAGTTTTCAAATCAAAGTCTGATTTTTCATATTTCTACTCAAAGCATAGATTGTGGGTACTCGTTAGAACCGCTTTGCAGGGTTCACACAAGTACCCACAATCTATGTTTTTGAGCAGAAATAAGAAAAATAGTGTATACCATTGTAAACTCCAGTTTTACTATATAAAAGTAAGGTTAATGGGGGTCAAAATTATGTAGGTATACTTTCATTACGGATTGCCTCAAATCGCATTTGGCAGGCATATGATTCTGTCTTCTCCGGCTACCTGAAGAAAAAAAAACAAAAACACAAAGCCATGCGACCTAATGTTGGACGATTGCTTTATGACTTTATAATCGGATTCAAGTGCTTTGGGCTTATGTAATAGATGACATTGCTAATGATAAAAATCTGTATGAAGTTACCCAGTACAGGCCACAATCATGAGATACAGGCTTCCCAAGGCACTGAAAAAATTGATACCACAATGAAAGGGAGCATGTAAATGTTATCCCTGAGGATGATATTGGGCTGAGCCAAACGGAAATGCATCTTTGAACATGCACAAAATGGACATATTCAGAGTCATCTCATGCATGCGCTAAGTCTGATCCGGGCATTTGGTCTCCATTGATACATTCTATATTGTCCAATGATTCTGTTAGCAGACAGCAAAAGGATACATTCTGATACATCCAGTGATTCCGTTAGCAGACAGCAAAAGGCCCTGATCAGACTGTGCGAATGCATAGGCTGATCTGGGCCTTTGCTTGTGGCATATGCCCGAAGACAGGTTTTCGCATGATGCAAGCCATGTAATAAAGGCATTAAATGTACGTATGGCTGGACGTTTACAGCCACCACACAGCATAAACATAGCAGTTGTGACATGGTACATAGAAATACTGGAACAAACCGAAACACACTACTATTTACTGCAACACACTTATGTATTTTCCTACAACTGCTTTTCTTTCGTTCTTCTTTATATGAAAGTTATTAATACTGTTAGCAAATCGTGAAATTTGTATGACCTTTATAGCTGTGATACGCAAAAATATAAATAAAGTTACCCAGGAAAGGCCGCTTTCACAAAACACAGCCTCCATCAGGCGTCAAAAGAGATGATTTCATAGAGAAAGGGGGTGTGATGCATTACCAAAACATGCCTATATAATTTTGACCCCTTAAACCCCACTTTTATATAGTAAAACTGGGGTTTACAGGGGTATAAATATTTTTCTTATTGCTGCTCAAAAACATAGATTGTGGGTACTCACTAGAACTGCCTCACCAAGGCGGTTCTAACAAGTACCCACAATATATGGTTTGAGCAGAAATATGAAAAATATCAGAGTTTTTTTATGTGAAAATTTTCAGTTTTTGGCAGTGAAATGTTCTACTCATTTGAAAAGGGGTGTTTTCGTACTGGATTGTAAATGAAATCCCTGATGATGACATAATAATAGCATAGGACATATAATACCATGTTCAAAACGATGGAAATTACATTTAGTTACTTTTCTCTTTGGGTAATATTTCTTGCATCAGAATGACGAGAACACAACACTGATTGGAAATTATGGTTAAATGAAACAAAATAAAATATACCAGTCAGTGCGCGTGTCTGGTATATCTGACTTGGATTCTCTTTCTCAATTTCCTGTTAAAATGCAAACTTGAATGCATTCCATAGGTTGTTATAAAAATGTTTCCCCCCTAAACCAACGATGCCCTTTGGTGAACATACTTACATAATATATATGAATGGGAGTTTGGGTCTAGGGAGGTAGGTGGGTGGAGGGTGGCAGGGGTTGGTGGGGGGGGGGGAACAGTATTAGTATTATGATCAGAGTTCTCACTAGGATTTTGAAAGCAGGAGTTTAAGAATCCATCTCTGAGAAAAGTTGGAGTTAAAATTGAAAAATAGGAGTTTGACCGAGAAAACTTGGAGTTTTCGGCTAAATATGAAAACTTAATATTTAAGGACATTGTCTGGACAACTTCATTTTTCAGCATAGTTAACCTTGACCACTAAGTGTCTGGTAAGGATCCAAAAGCTTTTGGGGCTTAGGAAATAGTGACAGGACTTCCATTAACTTCCAGACTCGGGAAGTCCCAGACTTCCTATCCCTCAAATTTGGAAGTCCCACAGGAAAATCTAGGAAGTCCCACTTTTTTCCCTGCTGCGGCGGTCTGCCCTTTCTTTAGTAGAACAGAGGTTCTTAATTCAGTGTCACACAGAATCATCATGATATACACTTCTGTTAGATGTGTTTTAAACATATCCTTATCGCTAGCCTAATTAAAATTCGATCGCATCTTTTTGGAAAGCCTGTACTTGTAATTCGGACCTTAGAATAAGCATCAACATTGGTACAACTTCGCGTTCGTTTCAAAGCCCAGAGAAAGAAAAAATAGAAAAGAAAATACATGAGAGAAAACACCCAAACACTTAAAAACAAACTATGCTGAAATTATTAAAAATTGCAGAAATGTATTTAATGAAATATTTGCTCGGATTGAAGCTGATCAACGCGAGCGAGCGAGTTGCTTACTTCACAAAAATTGCAGGAAAACGGCGTCGACTCGTGCAACAACAAACAAATAAAAGGCAGCTCTCGATGAGTTACCAACAGCAATACGTTCGTTCGCGGAGAAAAGCAAGCAAAACCATCGCAATTCGCCTGTATTTAGACTTACTTTGCGTCTTTTCCGCGCTGGTAAACAGCGCAGCCGGAATAAGGCTACGAATTTAGAAACGGGTTTTCCGAAAATTTCGACGAAAAATATGTTTTCTTCTCATTTGAAAAATTGCTTTTGTTGTCATGACATAGGCTTCTAAATTCGAATAGATTTAAATTTGCGTTCTGTGCGTAATTGTTATTTATTTATTTAATTTCACTCGGTAACTCCCGGAAGTGTTGAGATGTTTTCAGACGACACGTTCTAAGCAAAATAATAATTTAAGATTTTAAGACGTGAATATTTAAAAATAATAATGACTTCATATAATTTCACCGAATATTTTCGGGTGTCGCAGAAGAAAGTTTAATGATACAAACATCAATTAATCAACTCAGCACGCGTGACAAATACACACAGGGATCACGCAGCCATCAAAAGGGTGCCGAGACGCTTGACACCGATGTCAATAAAACTCCCGCAAGCGGAAAGTGGGACGTCCTTAAAGCTCGTCAACACAGGTAGCGAATTTCCAATAAGTAGGCGGGACAAACATCATACAACTCGTTAAAAGTGGGCGGGCTTTTTGACATTTTTGGACATCACGGGTATCGATTTCGCCGGAGAAAAGAAATTTCGGCAGTCCGCGGTACGTCTTTGAAGTTCAATTTGGACGTCCGGTGGCGTAAATGAGCGTAAATGAGAATCCTCAGAAGGAAATTTTACGCGTACAAAAGCAAAAATAGGCGTAAAAATACGCCGGATTCGGCGTTTCCGAGAACTCTGATGATGCTTGGAAGTTGCATGGTGGGACACTCAGCTTACCTGGAAACATGTAACAAAAAGTCTGATGAATGCTCCAGATGCAACAGCAGCAACCTCAGCCAATGACAAAAAAAAAAAAAAAAAAAAAAGAATGACGTCACATAGATACTATTAGGTTGAAATACAGCCAAATTTTACAAAATATGGGACAGAGACACTTATTTGAAGACAGTTGTACATAAATGATTCCAAATACTAAAGTTTAACCACTAAAACTATGAAGGTTTACCAAAAAATATACTGATGAACAAATTCTGTCTGGTCTCAGTCCAGAGTGATTTTTCAGCACAAGATTGTACACAGTGTCTTAAAAAGTTCAAATGAGTAAAAAAAAAAATGCATTATATTCAATTTTCATGAAAACATAACAATTAGGGAAAATACGGGTCTTATTGCAAGATGTCTTTTGTCAAGACACCTTTTTAACCCATTCATGTTGAGTGGACTCTTCCACCACTACTTTTTGGACTGGTCTATCTGTTACTCCAGCAGGATGTCTAGTATTTTTAACCCATTGTAGACTGAATGAACTCCCCAACACTATATATTGTACCATTCTTATTTCTATTTTAGGTATGTCAGACTATGTGATTTAGATATTCCTAGCGAAAAATGGTTAACTTTTTGCAAACAGTGAAGATCCTGATCAGGCATCTGATCTTGGTCTGCACTGTTTGCAATTACCCTTTTAGGGGTCTCCAGATTACAATGGGTTAATATTACCAGGTTTTATAGAAATTTCTGTAGCTCATGCAAACAATGTAGACCCTGATCCGATGTCACATTCTGCAGCGTCTAATCTGGGTCTGCACTGTTTACTAATTACCCTTTTGGGGGTCTCCAGTTTAAAATAGGGTTAATAATATTTGATAGGAGACAAACTATCAAATGTCTGAACACAGCTTAAGTATAATATGTAATTCCTTTTTTTTTTTTTTTTTTCCAATACATTGCAAAATAGAAGATTCAAGAACATCATTTTGTGAGTGAGTTTATTGTTAATACTACACTGACAAAAATAAACTCCAATTTCAAAGGCTTGCAGTAAACAAACAAATGATTAAAACAGCAATAGCTATGGTTCTGTAGAGATACAAGTAAATATTTTACTTCTCATATATTGTGGGTACTTATTAGAAGCTGATCACTGAGGCACTTCTAATGAGTACTGACATGTGGTTTCATTGTGAAAAATACTAATATAGTTGACTCTTGTAATCTCCACTTTGCTTATCACAAATAACCTGTTTATCTCAAAGAGAAAATCTGGTCTCTCAGACTCTGTTTTAACATGGAAATCTAACAATCAGTAACAAGATATTGTGGAAAAGAGGAGAAATTGCTCCTGAGGAGCAATTTCTCCTCTTTTCCACATTATTTTCAATATATCTCCAACTTGAAGAGTCATATGACATGTCTCTGGATATTGGAACAGAACAATTTTAGCAATTTTGAATCTCTATGTCGCTCCGATGTCTCCCATAAAGTTTCAGCTTAATCTGACTTATGGTTTGGGAGGAGATGTCATTTGCAGAATTTCAAGATGGCCACCTTGGCAGCCATCCTGGATGTCGGATTGGAATGATTTTAGCAATTCTGAATCTCTGTGTCATTGTGATGCTTCCCATCAAGTTTTGGCTCAATCCGACTTACGGTTTGGGAGGAGATGTCGTCTGAAGAATTTCAAGATGGCCGCTGTGGTGGCCATCTTGGATATCGGAACGGAACAATTTTAGCAATTCTGAATCTATATGTTGCTCGGACACCTCCCATAATGTTTCGACTCAATCTGACTTATGGTTTGGGAGGAGATGTCATTTAAAGAATTTCAAGATGGCCACCATGGCGGCCATCTTGTATATCGGAATGGAACGATTTTAGCAATTCTGAATCTCTATGTCACTGTGATGCCTCCCATCAAGTTTTGGCTCAATCAGACTTGCGGTTTGGGAGGAGATGTCGTTTGAAGCGGCTATCTTGGATGTCGGAACGGAAAGATTTTAGCAATTCTGAATCTCTGTGCCACTGTGGTGACTCCCATCAATTTTCAGCTCAATTGGACTTAGGGTTTCGAAGGAGATGTCGTTTGAAGAATTTCAAGATGGCTGCCATGGCGGCCAACTTGGACATCGGAACGGAATGATTTTAGCAATTCTGAATCTCCATGTTGCCACAATGCCTCCTACTAAGTTTCAGCTTAATCCAACTTATGGTTCTGGAGGAGATGTTGATAATGTGAAAAGCTAATGATGGACCAAGGGACGACAGACTGACAACGGATGGACAACGGACAGACAACAGGCCATTGCATAAGCTAACCTGGAGCAAAGCACCAGGTGAGCTAAAAATTAACAGTATTTTTCTTATTGTACACAGAAAATAATACTGAAAAATAAGAAAATTATTACTTAATTTTCTTCTGAAGATTTAGGATACAAAGTGCTAAAGCTTACAATATATACTAGACTGAACATGCTCCAAATAAGGGGCTTTTTTCAACTAAAAAATACTGATATTTTCCTGATTTCTCCAAGCCTCGCCAAGGCCCTTCTAATGAGTACCCACAAAATATCTTTTTATGAAGAAATAAGTAAAATATTATGTTGATGCCTCCTCTTATCTGGAGCTATGATGTAATGTAAGATTTAAAATCTCCAGTAGTCATGTTCAAGACTGATGTATTAAGCAAAGGTCATGAACAATGAGAAGGAGCCCTAGGAAACATTAAAGACCACAAACCTGTCACTAGATTCTATTCTTTTTATTTGGCCTTATTATAGTAATCATAGCAACAGATAAGGCCCTTTTTTTATCAGAAAAATGCTGATATCTTTCTTTTTCTCCATGAAAACATATGTTGTAGGTACTCATTAGAAGCACCTCATGAAAACATATGTTGTGGGTACTCATTAGAAGTGCCTCATCCAAGTGCTTCTAATGAGTACCCACAACATATGTTTTCATGGAGAAATAAGAAAAATATGTGGATACCCCCTCTTATCTGTAGTTATGTTAAGTAACCTTCAGTCTTTCTTTTGGTCAGGCCCAAAGGCAAATACTGAAAACCAGCACTATCCCTTTTTCTGACATATAAACCTGAACAAACATAGCTCAACATAAGGCACATTTTATAACTTATTTCTCCATGAAAACATAGGTTGTGGTGCTCACTAGAAGCGTCCAACTATGGCACTTCAAATGAGTACCCACAGCATATATTTTCATGGAGAAATAAGAAAATTTGAATGTGTATCCATTCCTCTTAATTCATTACTTTCTACAGTGAGACTGCCTCAAAACTTTTTTCAGTCCTATTAAAAGAGAGATCTTCAAATATAGTATCTTTACATTTCAACTTTAGTGTTTCAAACCATTCATCCACTACACCTTTTAATGCATCATTATTGCCCACTGGGTAGGAAAATGAATACAGATGATGGGTTTCTATTTTGTGGTCAGTGGAACAGTCCATTCCCACAGCTACTGAAGCTGTAATTTGAATACAACAAAGTGGTACCAGGCTTAAATAATTATGGGTTTCATTTTTGCTTTCGTCAAACCAGTATACTGTAGGATAGCCTAACAATATTCCAAATAAAGAAGTTCTATTACACTGTACAGTATCAGTAAGACTATAAATCTGAACCCTGTCTGACATCAGATTTCCAGCTATATCTTTAACAGCTGCATGTAGTTCTGCTAAAATAGTTTTGTTATCAAAAATCTTTGAATTAGCATCATTTGTAATATCAACAATTTTTATTCCAAGCTCATTCTGACTAAGTGACTCCTGAATTGTTTTGACTGATTCTGAGTTAACAATGAAACAATCCATTCCAATCTCAACAATACTTACAAGGTTACTAACCAATGAATCACCAAGTAATTCAGAAATGAAGGAATGTAGTTTATGACTAACTGGTAGACCAATATCATATAGGTAAGCTGGTTTTATTCCTACATCAACAGCTTTAATGTCTAACATGAGTTGTTTCCATTTTCTACCCACAGATTTACCAAGATATTTATTTGTATAATACTTCCATTTTGATGTGTCTAATTGAGAGCCCATTGTTGTTTATTGTTGGTTTCTGCTTGTTAGGTTTTTAAAGATTTTAAAGATACACAAGGACCATGTGGTTTCTGAACAGTTACTTCTCTAAATAGTACAATTCTCTGTATTTTCTAATGAAGCATGAAGCAATTCACTCAGATCTGTTTCAGACATTATTCATTACCAGTTTGGCATTATATTCACAAAGATCAAACTTTCACATAACTGCCAAGCTGATATGAAATTTATTATTTTTGTTTGCATCTGCTATCATAACAGAATCTAGCTCCCAGTATCAATTCATCCAAAATCTGATTGGTGTACCAGTCATTCAAAGTAGCTCTGATTGGTCAACTGGTCATGTAGCTCTGACTGGTTCCTAGCCAGGAACAGCTCTTGCCTAGTGCACAGGTAATCCACAGAAGCACCGGTTGGTCTGCCATCTCTAACAGCTTTGAATGGCCTGGTGGTCACAGCATTAAGTGGCTTGCTGGTCATTTACAATCCTGACTGGTGTAGACCTGCTGTTAGCTGCAAGAGCCATCAAGTGGGCTGACACCTAAAATTAAGAAGGTGAATTTAGAGTATAGCAAATGAATATGTTTCATAAAAGAGGTGTACTCTAAAAGGAAAGCATTTGCTTGTATGCTCCCCTTGGGAGTAAAGGGCAGCAAATTATTAACTTTTTGAGCAGACACCTTTTCAGAAGAAAATGATTTTGACAGAGTAACTACTCCTGAAAGTTAATCCATTCCATTTAAAATGTCCAAATACACTTCAACGTCTTTATAACACAGTTCGCTATAACACGGTCTTGGATATAACACGGTTCAAAGATGGATCCCAAAAATGCATAGATTATATTGAAAAATGACCATAAATGGTCATTTTTCAATATAATCTATACATTTTTGTTTGGATATAACACAGTTGTTTAACTAACACGGTTTATGCTATGGACCCCGACAATTGTGTTATAAAGAGGTTGTGGTGTACTGTCTAGTGAAACTGTTCATACTCTGAACAGACTATGTATACTAGGATTGGTTTTGTTATGATACAGCTTATACCACTTTTGAAACTTTTTAATACATGACTATAGACAAATGTGTAGCCACAGATATATTCTCTTTTTCCATGAAAAGTTATGTTGTGGGTACTCATTAGAATTGCTCCACTAAGGCACTTCTGATGAGCAGCCACGGCATAAATTTTCATGGAGAAATATGTAAAATATCAATACTTTTTGGTGAAGAAAGAGCTTTGTTCATAGCTATGCCATAGCCAACAAAACAAAATAAACAAGAAATATGTGTTTTTAAAACACTAAGCCCCAACTATATGCTTGTATGTCCCTACAGATTGTCAATGTTGAAAAGAAGCATAAATTTCACAAAATTAGTCTAATTTTTTTTTTCAAAATTTAATCAGGTAATCAACTCCTCAGTCCTAATAAGCTCACCAGTTTCAAAGCCCTAGCTCAAATAGTTATCAAATTGCTTGTTCTTTGTTTGTGTTGAGGTTTTACAGCCCAGTCAACCCAATGTGATCATGTCAAGTGCCGTCAGTTTAACTAAACACAGGTTTACTGGGCAGGCTTAGTCCTCTAAGCAGTTAACTAGTATTGTGCACATTCTTTCGCCAGAAACTGACAACTGCCCTTCTTGAATCAGCGGAAGAAAGAGAATGACAGTAGCAAATATTTCATGATCAATCTCCACGAAAGAATGTTGCCGATCTCGGCGGGGGTGGAACCCGCGACCTTCTGGTCTCCAGTCGGACGCGCATCCAACTGCGCCACCGAGGCAGGCGAAATAGCTTGTTAAATATATGTTCCTCCAACTTCTTGAAAGTTGGGGGCATAAAAAACACTTGTGATGGCAGACAGTCCTTTCCAGGGCAAGAATCACCAAGTACAGACTATACATGTGAGGTGGCGAATATGTAAATGAACAGTGCATATTCTGATCAGAATGCAGACTTGTGTAGTCAGGCCTATAGCAAACATCAGAACACAATTTGACAGGCTTCTTAGCAGTGAGATTTAAAGAATTTATAAGGGCTGAGACCGTGCAAAATAACCTCAATGGCTGAACTTGCAAACTATTATTTTCAATTACCTCAAAATGTGAGATGGTCAAATTAAAATGATTTGGGCTAATTCAACAGATGACAAACTGATTACATTTTTTCATATTTTTCCTAGAAAATAGGCTTTGACACTTCATGCAAATTTGCATAAAATGTCAAAACCGCTTTTCTGGGAGAAATACATGTAAGAAATGCCGATATATATAGCTTATTATATGCCCCCTGCACAGAAACCCAAATGTAATGAACAAAAGACAGATGGATGAACATGAAAACCGTACACCCCCTGCACCCCCTCCCAACAGACAAACATGGTTTGCAGGGGGTATAATAAGAAATATATATTTTAAAAATCATCTGCTGAAAATTTTACCTTGCATGCTAAATATTATTCATTCTACATTATATGTTCACAAAATAAAAGTTATTTATAGAAGTTTAGGAAGACTTCTCCTGCAGACCTGTACATGTAATTAATAACTTGGAGAACTACTATTACCTGAAGGACTCTGAAAGCACAGTTTACCCCTTCATGTTCGCCATACAGAGTCAAAGAAACCCAAAACTGAGCTAGAAACCTGAAATGGGATAAATAATGTAGGTTACACAAACTTTTTAACTTGTTTGTTTGTTTGTGTTGAGGTTTTATGGTGTAGTAAACCCACTGAGGTCATGTCAAGTGAGGTCAGTTTACCTAGCAACACTTTTACTGGGCAGCTTAGTCCTCTAAGTGGTTAACAAATATTGTGCACATTCTTTTGCCAGACACTGACAACTGCCCTTCTTGAATCAGTGGAAGGGAGACAATGACCATAGAAAATATTTCATGATCAAACTCCATGAAAGAATTTTGCTGACTCGGCTAGGGTCGCATCCCCAACCTCCAGATCACCAGTTAGAGGCGCATCCAACTGAACCACCAAGGCTGCCTAAAACTTTTTAACTGAAAATGAATTTTATATAAATAAGCCACACCATGAGAAAAGGGGTCTTCAGTGTCTATGGGAACAGTAAAAACCCACATCAGCCACCTAAGCCATATAGTCTGATAAGGGACTTTAAAAGCTCCAGATAACAGGGAGTGTCCACGTAATATTTTTCTTATTTCTACATGGAAGCATATGTTGTGGGTACTCATTAGAAGCGCCTCTTATGAGGCGCTTCTAATGAGTACCCACAACATATGTTTTTGTGCAGAAATAGGAAACATATTCATCTGAAAAACAGGCCTTATCTAGAGCTATGACACAAAAGAATTCATTCTATTAACCCTGGTCCTGCTGACAAGGATATGCCCTGTCTTTGCAAACAGTGTAGATCCAGATCAATTGGCTTCTTAGGAAGCCAAATGATCTGAATCTACACCGTTTGTGATTGTGTATGTGAATTTGTAACAACAACCTGGATCAAGTAATCTGATTGGCTGAAAACATTAAAAGTGGACATGGCATTTTAATTTATTCAGCATGACAAGGTTAAAGTTGAAATATACTTATGGGGGACTGGATACACCTGGTAGATCTTCTGCCTTTTTATACTTGGGAGACAAATTTTGTGAGTTGAGGTTTTACAGCCCAGTCAACCCATTTGGGTCATGTCGAGCATGGTAAGTTTACCTAACCACACTATTTCTGGGAAGGATTAGTCCTCTAAGCGGTTAACCAGTACTTGTGTACATTTTTTGCCAGAAACTGGCAACTGCTCTTCTTGAATTAGCAGACAGGAGAGAATGACTATAGAAAATATTTCATGATCAGTCTGCGACAGAGAGTTTCCGGACCCAGCCCAGATGGAACCCGCTACCTCTTGATCACCAGTTAGGCTAAGCCACTGAGGACTTCCTGCTTGCTTTTTCTGCATGCCAACCCCCTTCTGAAACAGGGGCGGGTCCCCTTAAAAAGCTCCCCTTGGAATGAAACTGAACAGAATTTCTTACAGCCTTGCAAGTACACCACAACCTCTTTATAACACTATTGTTGGGGTCCATAGCATAAACCGTGTTAGTTAAACAACCGTGTTATATCCAAACAAAAATGTATAGATTATATTGAAAAATGACCATTTTTTATGGTCATTTTTCAATATAATCTATACATTTTTGGGATTCATCTTTGAACCGTGTTATATCCAAAATCGTGTTATAATGAACTGTTATAAAGAGGTTGAAGTGTAAATACATACATTTAAATTTCTCTGTCATAATTCTTGCAAACTGAAAGTTTTCTGTTTATACAAACACAACTGTGGTCAGTGGCATGCAGAACTAATTAAATTGCTATGATAAACTCTCAGAAGTTACTGTACAAATTTTGTAGCTATTGGTGGATATATTCTAGACTGATATGGAACTTTTAGTCTTTTAAAAGAAGTATTAGCTTCATAGACATTGCCTTTAGGATAGGACTGACTGTATGTTGTACAAATATTTGCAATGTGGTATTAAAACTTAAAGCGCAAATCACAGATGACAATTTTGATTTATTTGTACTTTTCTGAGAAAGCAAATCAACATTTCATGTGAATCCTCCGCCAAGCAGATGATTCACATGAAAAGTCAAGACTTATTTTCTCTGAAAAAAAAATTAAAATGTTGTCCGCTTCAAATTTTGCTTGGCACTGTAACATTTAAGTGAATAAATTGTCAACCCTCTTTTAAAATAGAACTCTATATGAAGTTTGGTGAAAGTTGGCCAACAGTTTCAGAGGAGATCATTCAAAGATATGGACAGATGGCCAGATAACAGACAGTAAGTGCTCACAATAGCTAATCCAAAGTCTTCAACTAAGGCAAGACAAACTGACAATTATCAAAAAAAGAAGTTTTCCACACTTCACAGAAATCTTTGACATGGATGTCATGTACTCTGACAAAGAAATCCTCCATATATCTTTCATATACCATAACACAGAGATGACTGTCTTCCACTTACCTCTGATGTACCCTGACAATAGCTGTTCTATCATTTTCAAAGTACTTCAGTATATCAATCTGATTACTTGCTCCAGTCTGAAGAAAATAATCATACACACAAACACACACATATATATACATTGTAAATATTATACATTCCCAAATACCATGTTTTATATATCGAGGGTTGAGCGCAAGACTATGGTAACTCAAACATATTTTTGAAACCCTTGTTTAGGGGCAACTTGGACCCCTTTGTAAACAATGCAAATTTAGGTGCCATTGCTCATACGAGCAATGGCACCTAAATTTTCATTGTTTACAGAAAGAAATGTTGTAATCTTCATAACACCTTCATGGTGAGGAGATTAGGTTTGGGGAAAAACAACCGTCTGACTTAGGCTAGTCTTGCGCTCAACCCTCGATATGTATATATATCTGACCCAGAAGTGCTAACTGGTAATCCTTCTTTCTGTACTAGTAATCAGTTAATCACTGCTTTTCAAGATGAACCATCTAAGTTTTATTTTGTATACTTGTATACCAGACAAATTTTTCTTATGATTTGGTCGCAGAAACAGATTATTATACTAGAACTTCTTCATATTAAACATTAATAATAAGTCGATAACTATTTACGTGGCAAACTTCCTGTTGGAAAACAAAATAATTAACAGATAACTGTTCATAACTGCAAGTGTTTTGTTTCAGATTAACCAGGTCTGAGCTTTCATTCTTGGTTGCAGAATGACCAATTTGCAGACCTAGTTGCAGAAGGACCTGGTTGCAGACCCGTAATTTCTGTTATTTATATCATTTCCTGCATTGTGTTACTTTGATTCTAACCCACAAGAAAACTAAAGGCCCAAGTGGGCCAGAAAACTCTCACCTGGATTAGGCTGATCATCATATGTTACACTGAGCCAGGATGGCCATCTTGGCTATCAGATCAGACTGCCATTAGCAATTCAGAATCTGATGTTGTCTGAAGAGTTTCAAGACTGCCACCATGGCCGCCATCTTGGATATTGGAACTGAAAAATTCAGCAATTCTGAATCTCCACGTCACCCTGATGCCTCCCATCAAGTTTCGGCTCAACCTGACTTACTGTTTGGGGGGGAGATGTGGTATGAAGAATTTCAAGATGGCGACCATCTTGGACATTGGAACAGAAGGATTTTAGCAATTCTGAATTTCCATAACACCCCAATGCATTCCATCATGTTTAAGCTCAATCAGACTTACCAGTAGCAGATGTGATTTCAATGCCTCCTACCATGTTTGGGCTGAACCTGACAAAGGGTTTGGGAGCAGATGTGGTTTCAAGATTTTCAAGATGGCCGGGGTGGCCATCTTGGATAGCCAAACGGAACGATTTAAGCAATTCTGAATCTCTACGATGCTCAGATGCTTCCCATTAAGTTTTGGCTAAATCCAACTTACACGTTGGCAGGAGATGTCATTTGAAGAGTTTCAAGATGGCCGCCATGGCAGCGATTTATTTACCTTTTGGTTCTACTGAGTCCAAGAGACTCATATAATTGATATTTAATGAGTCCCAGGTTAAACCAGGAGTCCTTAACATATTTTTGAGCAGTTTTCTATTGTTTTTTGTGAGTTTAGGGACTCACATGTATAAATTTTGTGAGTCCCAGAGACAAGGTTGTGAGTATATGAAGCGGGACTCACAGGTAAAAAAAATCACTGCATGGTAGTCATCTTGGATATAAGAATGGAACAATTTTAGCAATTTTGAATCTCTATAAAGCTCCAATGCCTCCCATCAAGTTTTGGCTCAATCTGACTTATGGTTTGGGAGGAGATGTCATTTGAAGAATTTCAAGACGGCCCCTGTGGCAGCCATCTTGGATATTGGAATTGAAGGCTTTTAGCAATTCTGAATCTCTGTGTCACTGTGATGCTTCCCATCAAGGTTTTGCTCAATCCAACTTACGGTTTGGGAGATGTCGTTTGAAGAAGTTCAAGATGGCAGCCATAGCAGCCATCTAGGATATCGGAACGGAACGATTTTAGCAATTCTGAATCCCTGTGTCATTATGATGCCTCCCTTCAAGTTTCAGCTCAATCCAACTTCCGGTTTGGGAGGAGATGTTGTTTGAATAATTTCAAGATGGCCACCATGGTGGCCATTTTGGATATTAGAATGGAACTGTCTTAGCAATTCTGAATACATGTATCTATGTTGCCACAATGCCGCCCACTAAGTTTCAGCTCAATTCAACTTAAGGTTCTGGAGGAGATGTCAAAAATGTGAAAAGCTAACGATGGATGGATAACGGACAACAGGCCATGGCATGAGCTGACCTGGAGCACAGCTCCATGTCAGCTAACAATTACAGTAAAGGGAATTTTCAGAACAGACAACTCCATTAAAACCGTCTTGTTCCCTTCTGAAAAGGAGTCTACAGTATAAGAAAAAAAAATGATCCCAGAGGGAGTAAATTCTTTCCTTACAGGCACTGATACAAGTAGATCCTGTTTCAGAAGGGCATAGTATGCAGTAAAGCAAACAGGAAGTTACAGACATTGTCTCCCTTGGAAGAAGTGTTGAAAAATCCTACTAAATGCATCCATTATGCTTAAATTCTCATATAACTGAATCACTCTAATATTTCAAACTCATACAGTAAACTTATCACTTTCTTCACTTTAACCCTTAAAATGCCAAGAAAACCTGCATCTGATAATGTCGTCTGTTTATGTCGTCTGCTGAATATTCTAGCAAACTTTTCAAACCTATTTTTGCATACAGGCAAACAGTGTGGACCCTGATCAGACTGCTCCTAGAGAAGCAGTCTGATCTGGGTCCACATTGTTTGCAAAAATGGCTTTTAAAATCTCAAGCAGATGACAAAGCAGATGATAATTGTTGTGATCTTGTTTAGTGTACAATCATTTTAACCCTGGTCCTGCTGACATGCTCTGCATTTGCAAACAGCATAGATCCAGATCAGTTGGCTACTTCAGAAGCAATATGATCTGGATCTGCACTGTTTGTCATTAGTTATGTGAAATTGTATCAAAAACCTGGACCAAAAAATCTGATTGGCTGAAAATTAGAAGTGGGCATGGCATCCTAATTTATTCAGCATGACAAGGGTTTTAACATTATTACATCTGAATACACCATGAATATATTTTGTTACTCAAGTCTACGAGGGATGTTGGAAATGAATTGCTTATTGTCCTCTAGCTCGATATCCACGTGGGGCACGATAAAAACCAATACATACCTGTATAGGGTTATTCAATATCTACACAATGGTGTATAAATGTACATGTTAGACTAAGTGTAAGACGTAAAATTTGCCATTTGAATACACGCAGTCATTGACCACTGCAGTAAAAATGGTTGGTAGAAGCGTCGACAAAAAAGATGAAATACGGGCTTACATCAAAGCTCGCTCAAAACTTGGTTGTTCTTTGAAGAAGCTGATGACTGAAATTTCTACTGCTTTTGGACCTTCTTGTGTGTCTTATGACACAGTTCGGCGGTGGAAAAAGAAATTTGAGTCTGGTGTAGAGTCCATCAAAAATGCACCGAAATCAGGTGGGCCAAAATCTGCATCTCGTAAAGAAATCGTTTCCAAAATAAAGGAAATCATTGAAGGAGATGCCAGATTTACAGCTCGTGATATTGCACGAAAGGTAGGCATATCACTATCAACGGTTCACCTTATTTTGAAGAAGCATTTGAAAGCCAGAAAGATTTCTGCTAGATGGGTGCCACATCTGTTGACTGACGAGGAAAAGAGGCAACGGGTTAAAGTGGCCAAAAAGCTGCTTCAAATGTTTCCAAAATATGACAAAAAGCAGTTTGCCAATGTTGTCACAGGTGATGAAACCTGGGTCCATTATTTTGAGCCCGTCAGAAAGGTTAGCAATAAGATCTGGGCCACTAAACACAGCAAGCGCCCAATAATTGCCAAACGTTCTTTGAGTACAAAGAAGGTTTTGTATGCAATCTTCTTCTCTGGTGAAGGAGTCGCAATAAAAGTGCCAGTGAAAAAGGGCAAAAGCATCACCGGAAAGTACTACAAAGACGTAGTACTGAAGAAACTGAAAAAGTATTATCAGAAACGACGCCCTGCCACTGGTTTTAAACATGTCCGTCTTCTACATGACAATGCCCCAGCTCATACCTCCGCAATAGTTACGGCGTTTTTGAAGAAAGAAAAAGTAACTGTTTTGCCACCCCACGTATTCCCCAGACCTTGCCCCATGTGATTTCTTGATGTTTCCGAAATTGAAAGCATTCCTTGCTGGGCGGAAATACCAGTCCCGACAGGCACTTGGATCTGCCATTCATCAGTACCTTATTACTGTGCCCAAATCAGCGTACCGTGACGCCTTCAAGAAGTGGATACATCGGCTGAAACTTCGCATTTCTAGCCACGGGGAGTACTTCGAGGGCATGAAATGAGTACTTTTGGGCTAACTTGAAATTTGAAGTCTCCAGATAGAAATAAGCAATTCATTTCGAACATCCCTCGTAATCAGCAGAACTCCTGAGATTTGGAAACTCTGTTGGAAGACTGTTGTGAATAATTTATCTTTTGTTTGCTGAAGCAATTACATGACTGTCTGCACAGCTAGTACAATAGTAAATGAGACAGCGCATGACAAAACCAACAAAATGACATCTGCACCCAGCTAAGACTCAGATCAGCCTAGGCATCTGCATGAACAGATTAGAGTCTTTGCAGTCTGCATAAAGAAAGCTTGGGTCTTTAGCTACCCATTAAGTGCACAGCAAAGACTCTGATCAGACTGGGCAGATACTCAGGCTGATCTGAGTCTTCGCTGGGGGCACATGCCATTTTGTTGGTTTTGTCATGCACTGGCTCAAACAGTATTGCACAATATAAATCCATAGCACAGCTTCAGATAAGGCTGTCTTTTAATGGAAAAATATTGATATTTTTCTTATTTCTCCATGAAAACTTATATTGTGGGTACTTGTTAGAAAGAGGCACTTCTAACAAGTACCCACAACGTATGTTTTATGGAGAAATAAGACAAATACTTTGTGGATATTCCCTCCTTTCAAAAGCTATGCCTTAGATTGGGCTTAGAACACTCATAAACAAATTAAAAGAAGGGAAACGAGTGATATTTTTCCTACCATTCCTTGAAAACAGAGCTTGAAATGTCTGCAAACTAATGCTTAACCCTTGTCCTGCTGAATAAATTAAGAAGCCACACCCACTTCTAATTTTCAGCCAATCAGATTACTTGATCCGGATTGTTGCTATAAATTCACATACTTAATGGCAAACAGTGCAGATCCAGATCAGTTGGCTTCTTCAGAAGCCAACTGATCTGGATCTACACTATTTACAAAGGCAGGGTATATCCGGGTTCAGCAGGACAAGGGTTAATTACAGCCATACTTACAATTCCAAACAAACTCTTCACTGCTTGAATTAAGATCTGTTTAAACTGTACAATGTCAATTTCTGGATTATCTGGTTCCTCAAAATCTCTGCAAACAGAAACTTTAGTTATAGTAAAACTACCATCAACCCTTTGTAAACTGTTAACCCTTGTCCTGCTGAACCCGGATGTACCCTGCCTTGCAAACAGTGTAGATTCAGATCAGTTGGCTTCTGAAGAAGCCAACTTATCTGGATCTGCACTGTTTGTCATTAAGTTTGTGAATTTATATCAACAACCTGGATCAAGTAATCTAATTGGCTGAAAATTAGAAGCAGGCGTGGCATCTTAATTTATTCAGCAGGACAAGGGTTAAGCATTTTTCTCCCTTTACTGCAGTGCTTGCATTAAAGGAAGTCTAGGAGTCAGAAACTTCCAAAAACCAAATATTGAAGCTTGGAAGTCAGGACATCCATTTTCAAAATACAGTCGACTCTTGTTCTCTCGAATTCCAAGGGACTCACTGAAATACTTCGAGAAATCCGTACCTTGACATATCAGAGTTGAAAGAGTGAGGAAAACAATAAATTGAACAACCACATTTAACAAATGAATATGTAATTTGACTCCTGAAGTTAAATATATATATAAAATAATGTGGAAAAGAGGAGAAATTGCTCCTCACATTATTTTGTTACCTGTTGTCATAGTTTCATGTTAAAATGAAATTTTTAAAGTAAAATTAATTTCAATTAAAGCATACTCACCTCAAGATATTATAAGCCTTATTTGAGCGGTTCACCGCGAGATCGACCTTCAAAAGAAAGACAACTAGGAAAAAAAATTGTTTGAAACAGACTATAGCTCATCCTAGTTGTCCCCCCTACCAAGCGTCCTGTTTCTAGGTGACCAAGATCGGGTACCAGTCATGCACTGGTTCCCTTCCGTCCACGCCACCGTAAGCAACCAATCAGGACGCGCCAGGTATATTCCCGCCAAAGCACGCACCAAGCGTGCGGCACGCCTAACACATGCGGTAGACATTGTTACTATAAAGGGTAGACGCAAGGTAGAAAACATCCCTATTTTTTGGGGAGCAATAAAATTTAACAATGAAAGCGGGGTGGGCATACATGCCATTAGCTGTTGACAGAAATCTGTGAGATTTTGTAAATTTTTAGGGGAGATTTGATGAAATTCTGTGAGATTTTTGTAAAAATCACTTTCAAGCTTACATAAGTAAGTTAAAAGCCATTATTTTAATGAATTAAGCTTGGGATAGCCATGCTAATGTGTAATTTATTTCCAGCTCTTCAAAAGATAGCTTATTAATTGGTATGAAAATTCTGTGAGATTTGAAAATTTTATGGGAAATGGGCTCCAGAAGGGCCAAAATTCTGTGAGATTTTGTCTCACAGTGTGAGATATGGCATGTATGGGTGGGAGGAGGGACATTTGATAATATCTTGAGGTGAGTATGCTTTAATTGAAATTAATTTTACTTTAAAAATTTCATTTCAATGTCAGCATACATCACCTCAAGATATTATAAGCCTGAATAATAAGCATAGGTGGGCAGGTAATAATAAAAATAATATAAATCTCTACTCACCCATGCTGGAATCCGGTGAAGTTCAGCAGTCCCCTGGTAATTCATAGTATTTTTTAGGGGAATATTTTTACATTGTAGGTATGCTTGCGGGTCGAAATCCAATATCCATTGATGGAGAAGAATAAGACAGACCCTTTGAAGAAAAGTTTCACACCGGATTCAAGCAGGCTTAAAATACTGTGAAGAGACTTAAGATACAGAACGATGGCAGCCAGTAACAGACTGCGATGCCACGAGAGGTCCCAATGACGATGTATCCTGCCTAATTGGGGCCAAATCTCTAAGGTAAAATGAAGAAAAGGTACTATTTGTACGCCAATATGCAGCCCTTACCACATCCTCAAGGGCGACAGAATTCCAATAAGCCCAAGACGAAGATAAAGCTCTAACTTCATGAGCCGAGATTTTCATGAATGACAGATCCGAAGATGATAAATCTGCATAAGCTAGTTTGATAACGTCACAGATCCAACGAGAAATAGTGGAAGGTGAAATATCTTTAGAGCCCTTCAGTGGTAAAAACAGTCTCTTCCTTCCCTATCTCTTAGCTTTCACTCTGGACAAATAAGCTCTAAGAGCTCTGACCGGACACAAAAGCAAATCATCCGTATCAGAACCACAAAACTGAGAAAGACCTGGAATAACAATAGGTTCTGGTAATGACTCTGGAAGCTGGTTTTTTGCTAAAAACCCAGGTTGTGTGAGGAGGGTAATGGAATCCGAGTTGCGGTCATACCTAAAACAGCCTTCCTCAATTGACAGAGCATGAATCTCACTTCTTCTTCTAGCAGCCGCAAATGTAAGAAGAAACACTGCTTTAAGCGTGATGTATTTGATGTCAACAGTCTTTAGCGGTTCATAAGGAGCTTTATTAAGAGACCAAAGAACACAAGTCAAATTCCATTTGGGCGTAAGAGATCTAGAAACCAGTTTTCTCAGGGCAAAACCTTTAATAAGATCTGAAATGATTGGGTCCGCCGTACAGTCTGCTGATTTGGAAAATTTCAGTGTATTTGAGATGGCGGAGCGGTAGCCTTTAATAGAAGCTACCGATAATTTCAGGGTGTCAAAAAGGTAGCAAAAAAAATCTACCAAATCATTTAAAGCGGGATCGACAGGATTAACTTCCCTTTGCAAACACCAATCTGAGAATATCTTCCACCTCGCAGAGTAGACCTTGAGCGTAGACTCTCTGCGGGATTGAGAGATACACTGGGTAGCGAATTCAGAAATGTGTCTACCTCTGATTTGACTCCTGACAACTTCCAAGCGTGAAGATGCAACATAGCTGGATTTTGATGGAGTACTTTTCCCTGATGTTGTGATACCTAACCCCGATGAACCGAAGTTCCCTGGGAAAGTCTATTATGAGACTCAAAATGACTGAAAACCAGCTCCTCTGAGGCCAACACGGGGCTATGAGAATGAACCAACTGTTGGAATCCCTTATCTTGTTTAGAACCAGGGGAACAAGTTTGAATGGAGGAAATGCGTATGCGAATAGGTTTTTCCATTCTAGTGACATAGCATCCACTGCACAAGCCCTGTGGTCCGGTACTGGAGAAACAAACAGGGGCAGAAGATGGTTTAATCTGGTGGCGAGAAGATCTATCTGAGGAGTACCCCAAAGACTGAAAATTTGGTGAGCTATCTCCCGATCTAGAGACCATTCCGTGGGGAGAATTCGGTCTGGGCGAGACAGGCTGTCTGCCAAAACATTCAATTTCCCTGGAATATGCCTGACTTGAATGTGAATATTCCGATGATGACACCAGTAAAGAAGATCCCATACTAGCATGCACAGAGATGGAGAGTGGGTCCCCCCTTGCTTCTTGAGGTAAGCCACTACTGATGAATTGTCTGATGCTACCATCACGCAAGAATTGTAAATGTGACTCTGAAAATGTTGGAGTGCTAGGAAAACTGCTCGTAACTCCAAATTGTTGATGTGAAGGTCTTGGGAAGCAATATCCCACAGTCCCTGAACCTCTAGACCTAGGGGTTCTAAATGTGCGCCCCAGCCCGAATGGCTGGCATCTGAAAACAGATGGAAATCTGGGGTTGGTATAACAAGGGGAATTCCAGCCACATAAATGGAAGGATTCATCCACCATTTGATTGCTACACGACATGAATGGGATATTGGAATAGATTGGACCAAACTGTCGCGGTGAGGTTTCCAATTGGCCAGAAGATGGAACTGAAGAGGTCTCATATGAAGGCAACCTAACTGAACTAAATCTGCTGCTGCATTGAGTGATCCCAACATGGACAAAAATTCTCGGGCGGTAATGAATTGAACCTGTAGAGCCCGAAATAGCAGGACAAGAATTTTGTTGACTCTCTCTTCTGGAACTCTGACAATGCCAATGTGAGTCAGGAACCTCATTCCTACATACACGAAGTCCTGAGATGGAACTAGGTCTGATTTCAGGGGATTTGGTATTAGACCCAGACTTGTAATAATTTCCCAAGCTAGTGAAAGGTCGGACAGTAGGGACTCCTGTGAAAGACGATGGACAAGCCAATCGTCGAAATATTGGTGAATGTTGGGTCCTAGAGATCGAATATGTCCCGCCACAATCTCCATCAAGTTTGTAAAAACGAAAGGCGCTGTTGAGATTCCGAATGGAAGCGCCCGAAATTGGTATATAGTGCCTTCTAGGGAAAATCTCAGGTACTTGCGAGACGCTGGATGAATAGGAATATGGAGGTATGCGTCCATAAGGTCTATAGAAACCGCCCAAGCCCCTGGAGGAATAGCTCTCCGAATGGAGGCCACAGTTTCCATCTGAAAGTGATCTACCTTCATCATTTTGTTGAGCGATGATAGGTCTATGATAAGACGAAAACGGCCGGTTTTCTTCTTCACTAAGAAAATCCGGCTGTAGAAACCCGGAGAGGTGGTATCCCTCACAATTTCCACAGCCCTCTTTTCCAGTAGAATCTGCACCTCCTACTTCAAGTGATTTAAATGTTGATGAGCTACAGGGAACAGAATTGGAGACAACGATAGTGGAGGTTCCCTTGCAAAAGGAATCCTGTAGCCCTTCCGGAGAATAGAAAGGGCCCAGGAATCCTGAGTTATGGCTGACCAAGCCTCCACAAAACTTAACAAACGAGCTCCCACCGGAAGAGAGGGATGAGGTGCAGATGGAAGGGCCCTGATGATGTCATTTACTCCTCCTAGCAGGGCCCCCCCTGAAAGAAGATGATCCACCAGGGCCCCCTTTGGTGGATCGAAACCGTTTGAAAGAGACAGCAGACGAAGAAGTGGAGGTGGGAACCCGGCTAGCTTTTGGTTCCCACCTAGACTTCTTCGCTGGATTTGAATTAAAAGAAGAGGAGGAAGGTCTCTTTCTGTTGGCCGATACTCCTGATTAATTTGATCGCAGGAGGGAATGATGTCTATCGTCTAGATTAGCTCTGAAAACTTCCTCTATTTTACCCCCAAAAAGAGAGGAAGAATTCAGAGGAGCTGCTCTAAGACTGTCCTTGTTATGAGATAAAAGTAAATTAGATGTATTTAGAGCAGCGTTACGGCGCTGATGCAATAGTACAGCAGACATAGATAGGCCTAGGGCCATGATGTGCTTAGCAGAGCGGTTCACTGCTAGAAGTAGACTACGCAGAACATCCGGGTCAACATGTTCTGCGCAGAGGGCCTGAAATGCAGCCGAACCAAAAAAATCACAATGTGAACTGATGGCCACCGCTCTCCTTGCTAACCGCTCCAGGTACTCTAAATGAGCCACTGGTAAAGAGGCGAATCTGCCCACTGAGATGCCTAGCCTGCCAGCGTCAGCATCAAGGGTGGGTATCTTACTCGGCCAAAATTCCGTATGACAAGCGTAAGAATGAGGTCGAGTAAGGTAATCAATTGTTTTCTAAGGTACATACCAATTTGGATTATTTCTAGCCTCTGCGGTGTTGTCAAACAGCTTCCCCATCAACTGATTCACTGTTGAGGATTGTGGAAGTGTTGACCTGGAGGAAGTAGGCTGGTCCAAAATAGACTGAAGCAGGGATTGGACTCGCGCACTGTCTTGAGTTTGGTCAGCCTTGGGGCAAAGGTCTCCCAAAAGGGAGTAAACTTCCTCCAGTGTCTCATGGTAGTTTGTGGCAGGCTCATGAGACTGGCTCTTTTGAGAAGGACTTAATGAACTCTCTGACAGAGCCTGGTCCGGGACATAATCACATTCATGATATGGAGCCCGGGGGTCTTAGCTAATGGTCCGAACATGGTCGCGACCATTGCCAGTGGATCCAGACTGACCCGTGAAAGTTTGCCCCTCCCCTTCTTCAGCAACAGAAGGGAGATCCACTGACGAAGCCAAGTTGCCCAACCCTGATAGAGTCCTCAATACTGCCTGGGATATGGCTGAGGCAATGTCAGGGGTGCTATGTGTGGGGTTGGTTACCCTCAATGGCGTAGCTGTAAGACCTAAAGAACTATCCCTGCTCAAAGCAGGAATAGTCACAGAAGGTCTGACTGCAGAAACACTAGGACCTATAGGGACATCGTCCTCTACAGATCCCAGTGCGCCTACAGATGAATAGTCAGCCAATGGAACCCTGCTGCTATTCTGTACCTCCGTATACAAATGCCCGAAGGCTTCATTAACATTATGACTTACCCTGACTGAAGGAAGAGCAGATGATGTGGAAGAGGTACCCAGTCTATTCTTACTATTTCTACTTCTACCCAAGTTGGTAGTACCAATAACTGGTTCCGCTATTAAGGAATCTGAAAATGAACCTTCCTGAAACATAATACCCGAACAAGTCGGAATGGCTCTAGTATTATTATGTTGAGAAGCCTTACTAATAGTAGGCACAGTGGAAAGAGATACTTTGGCCTTATCACTTTGAATAGGTTTTGGATTCCTAAATGAACTCACCGCAGGAGTAGTATGAGAAACAGATCCTGTAACCTGGATATTTGGTGTGGTACGAATGCCAGCAACTAAAGGGAGAGAACCATTCTCCTGGGAAACAGTCTTAGTAATTGAACTGGACGAGCTTGGAATGGCTTCGGGACAGGGCAAATATAAGTTGGGGTAATAATCATACCCACTAAAGCCACCCCAAGAACCCCAGGGATAAAAATATGGCCAATAAAAGGCCCCCTGATCTGCGCCTTCCTGCCAAGAAAATTGAGAGGAAGGCACAGTTACATTACTTGGGAATCTGCCCGCCGTATTAAAGGCCACCGAGTTAACATACCTATATGGTGTACGATAACCCGGCAGGTACCTAGGTTCGGAATTTCCGCCGGAACAGGGGTTCGCCAGCGCCCCCTGCGTTGCCTTCCATCGGGAAGCATCGCTGGGGGCGGGGCGAGGTCCCCTAGTCAAGCATTCATTACCAGTGACGGTAACGGCGACCTGGGGTCCCCTACGTCTGTTTTCCAAATCTGGAGCAGGCCCAGAGTTCAATTGAAAATTATTCACCAGAGTACTAGAAGGGAATCCCTGAGCCTGCTCCCGACCAGAAGATACATAAGAGGGGAAGTGGGATAATTCTTCCCAGATCTCTGAAGCCCAATTGGCAGACCTGGCACAAGGAGATAGTTGCGAACACCCGCAACATCTAACGCATAAAACATGGCTGTCTGCCGGAAGTTTAGTTTGCTTGCAATTAATGCACAACATCTTACTACTGATATGGGCTACAAAGAAAAGCTTTAGTGAAAATAAAGATACAGACTTATCTGTTAGCGAAAAATACTTCTTTCCAAATCCAAACGTCGTAATCTATACAGAAGGTGCTGACCTCGCAAGCGACCAAAAAATAGTGATGTTTTCTACCTTGCGTCTACCCTTTATAGTAACAATGTCTACCGCATGTGTTAGGCGTGCCGCACGCTTGGTGCGTGCTTTGGCGGGAATATACCTGGCACGTCCTGATTGGTTGCTTACGGTGGCGTGGACGGAAGGGAACCAGTGCATGACTGGTACCCGATCTTGGTCACCTAGAAACAGGACGCTTGGTAGGGGGGACAACTAGGACCAGCTATAGTCTGTTTCAAACAATTTTTTTTCCTAGTTGTCTTTCTTTTGAAGGTCGATCTCGCGGTGAACCGCTCAAATAAGGCTTATAATATCTTGAGGTGATGTATGCTTACATTGAAACAGGGACCAGATTTTCACTTCGAGATAAGTGGTAATTTGAAATAAGCGAGTTCGAGATAACGAGGTTCGATTGTATATATTGTCATTTGTAACACAGATTTAGCCTAAACTCTGATTATTTAAGTGGGTCTTTAGGTCTTCTAAAGATGAAGAAATTGACACACTGATAGAAATTATGGTAAAATGTGAAAATTTAAGTTTAGCTCTACTTCTATACAAAAATGCCTTTGACTTCCTGACTTTGAATGTTAGTGCAAAAACTGGAGTAGATTACCAGCACAAAAGGCTTTGCATTGCATATAATTCTGTTTCCTTAGAGATTTTTCATGATACACTTATACCAAACCCTATATTCTGAAAAAAACCCATCTCATCAGGATCAACACTGTTTGCTATTCTGGTTTTGGATTCATGGAACCCCAGTTTCAAACAGTGGACATGTCCAAATTCAACGTAGGAAGAGGTCACTTCAGAAACTTAACCCTTATCTTGCTGAATAATTTAATTAGCCACACCCATTTCTGACTATCAGCCAATCAGATTACATCATATGATGTTTTCATTCAAATTCACAAACTGAATGAAATAGTGTAGATCCTGATCAGCCATCTGATCTGGATCTACACTGTTTGCAAAGGTATGGGTTGTCATGAACAGCAGGCTAAGGGTTAAGAGTGAAAGGATTAATAGATCTTCGGCAAGTGTGTGATTTTTGTTTACTTTCATTTAGTTTTCAAAATAGTATCTTTTCCCATACACTGATCATGAGCAATGTTACTTTTTCTTTTCTAGATTGATTCCTACACAAAATTGTTTTAACCCACATATTGGGACAGACAGGCCTGAGCAAACAGAACAGACTGTTTACCACTCATCCAACAGCTTTTAGACATATTTACAGGTAGTAATATGGACTGGTTGACATGTTAGTACCAATATTATGCATAGCTCCAGATGATATACTTTTTTCAACCTAAAAGTATTGACAGTTTTCTTATTTCTCAACTAAAACGTATGTTGTGGGTACACATCAGAAGTGCTTCACCAATGCACTTACAATGAGTACCCACAAACTATGTTTTCATCTGGAAATAAGAAAAGCTATTATGTGGATTCCCCCTCTTATCCGTAGCTATAAGTATAGTAAGTAGTTTAGGAGTCCCACTATTTATGGTAAACATGGTACCCTAAATACTTGCACCTTCTAAATTCTCTTTACAAAAGCAAAAGAATTTCTCTAAAATTTTAACAGGTCCACTGGACTAAATTCATAGCTCAAAATATGAGTATCCATGTAATCCGTTTCTTGTTTCTCTATGACAATAAGTCATGATATTCATCAGAAGTGCTTCAGCAAGGCGTATCAAATGAATACATTACGAAAACATGCCTATATAATTTTGACCCCTTTAAACCCCACTTTTTATTTGGTAAAACTGGGGCTTACTGGGGTATAAATTATTTTTCTTATTTCTACTCATAAACATAGATTGTGTGTACTCATTAGAACTGCCTTGCCATGGCAGTTCTAATGAGCACCCACAATCTATGTTTCAAGTAGAAATAAGAAAAATAATTTATAGAGTAGAAATATGAAAAATATCAGAGTTTTTTTATCTGAAAATTTTCAGTTTTTTTTCAGGTGAAATTTTCTAAATATTTGAATAGGCTTGTTTTTGTAATGATCCACATGTTTTGTCAAGATATAAGAAAAATATCAATACTTTTTCACTGAATAAAATGCCTTAACTGTAGCTTAGTACATTTTGTCTAAAAAGTGTCAACTGAATGGCAAACAGTCTGATCTGAGTTCACATCATACATGTAGCTCCAGATAAGATGGAAAATATTTTACTTATTTCTCCATAATAACATATGTTGTTAGTACTATTTAGGAGATTCTCATGTGTACCCACAACATAATATGTTTTGGGTGAAAAAGCGCCTTATCTGGATCTATGAGTAAAATATAGTAATACTTACAGTCTTATCCTCAGGTAACAGTATTCCAGATGACCCTTGTTCACAATCTTTACTGACATATCAACACAGTCTCAAACAGAAGACAGTTTTGGATTCTGAAATCGATTGAATCAAACCATGAAAAGGGACCTTTTTAGGCAGACAGGCAAAAGTTGGCCTTGTTCTGAGTCTGCTCATACACACAGTCTGAGCAGGGCCTCAGCTCTCTGCCTATAGACTTGCTTGAAAGCTATTTCTGTAAAAGGCAACTTGTATGGACCAATATGGACAGCTATATAGCAATTTCAATTCCAATAATTTTCCTGACAGAACTAAGTCACAGGACTAGATAAGAGTGGGTATCAGGTAAATATTTTTCTTATTTCTCCACAAAAACATTTGTTGAGGGTACTAATTAGAAAAGCCTTGTCAAGGTACTTCTAATGAGTACCCATAACATATATTTTCTCGGAGAAATAAAAAAGAAATATCAATACTTTTGGATTAAAAAAAGCATCTTATCAAGTGCTATGCACTGTGAGACCTTACAAGTCAGAATAAAAAAGAAAATAAATATTAACAGGTGCAAAAAGAAAAAGAATGTGTAATTCAGTGTACCTTTACTCAGGGCTGTGGAAATACCATGCCCGACTTATCCCATTTCCCTAAGGACAAGTAAAAACTTTCAATTTACTTATCCACGGACAAGGACTTCATAGCTCTAGCTAAGAAGAGTATCCAGATTGTGACATATGTATTTTTCTCATTTCTGGAAGAAAACATATGCTGTGGGTACTCATTAGAAGCACCTCTATGAGATGCTTTTAATGATTACCCACAACATACATTTTCTTAGAGAAATAAGAAAAATGTCAAATTTCGGGCAAGTAAATCTTGGCTGGACGAATCAAATTTGACTATGTACTTGTCCGTGGACGAGTAATAGAATCTGATAATTCCATATCCCTGCCTTTACTGAAAATGGTTCACTACCCATACTGACTCCTCCATTTCCAGCCCAGAATATCCAGTAGGTACTTGTCATGTGCAACATAATTTTTAATTTTATGCAGTGTTTACAAACTTTTATGCTTTTCAGACATAAGGATATTTAGACTTCTGAGATTTCCAACAAAGTAAACCTTATTTTTGTTGTTCTCTTTTGCGTAATATATAGGATAAAGATAAAGAAGCTTTATTTATAGTTATTTGGGTCAACAATTAACATAAGCTCTGCAGAGCTTTTACTATGACTTGACTATACACTATATACAAACTATTTATATTATCTTCCCAGCGAAAGCAGGTTTCCATTTCACAGTTGGGCAGAATGAAGCACCCTGGGCTTAAGCTCAAAGTCAAACCAGAAATGGGCAGAGACCTATACTGTCATCTCATGTGTGAAGTATGTGACCCAACAGATGCAAAAAATCCAGACTGTCAGGGGTTGAATCTCCCATCCCCAGATTGCCAGTCTGACTCCTTATCTACTAGGCCACAAACACCACTGAGGAGAGGATGTTAATTACAGAAAACAACCTAACAGGCACACAATGTTGAAACAATGTCACACATTTGTGAATTCAACATTGTGTGCCAGCTGCAGGGAAAGGAATAAATTTTAACCCATTTAAACCTAATGCCATCAAAGGGACATTAGCAAACAGTGTAGACCCAGATCAGACACCACAGAATACAGCATCTGATCAGGGTCTACACTGTTTGCAAGAAAACAAGAATTTTGATAAAAGATAGTATTAATAAAAACTAACCAGATATCCCTTATATATATGGAAATGGACCAGTTCAAAGAGTGAGTGTAGAAAAATCCACTGGGCACAAATGGATTAAATGTCAGCATTCAAAGCGCCCCTTTTTCTGACCATAAAATTTCAATGGACTTTCTCTTGTAACTTGACAAGAAGGATCAAGAACAGAAGGACTGTACGTATACATGTATACTTTTACAAGAGTTGCAGTCATGGTTTCTGTAAAGTAACGACTTTCATGGAGCCCTCTTACTTACCTTTGGTCTAGTATGTATCATGAATTAAAAAAAAAAAAAAAAAAATAATAGATAAATAAATAAATAAAAAGATTTCATCCTAGTACCCAAATAAACTGCTCCAAAATGAGGCTGAAATCAAAACTATTTTAAGACTTATTATATGGTGCTTTGTACTTTCTACCATGGAAGACCTGCAAATAATACTCAGAAAATATTAGCTCTGCTGAATTTAAATAAAAACTACAAAAAAATGCAAATAAAAGCGGTCCAATAAAAACAATTACCAAACCACATCACCTGACCTCATCTGACCCTGGCGGGTATGGCCACCTTTGTAGACAACCTGCTGTCGAAACCTATCAGAAAAAAGAATTACGGACAACTCGCCCCAAGACAACTCACCCCACATAAAACTCGCCCCAAGACAACTCTCCCAACACTCATAAGACAACTCGCCCCATGAGTAAAAGTAGCCCCACCTCCCTCATCTAAATGACCAAGTGCCCATAACCTGTTTAATCGAGTAAAACCGAAGAAAAAAAAAACACATTGCGCAACAGTATTCACTGTTGTAATTAATATATTAGACGGCCAAATATCCTCAATATTTTGGTATCTTTGATATGGTTGCAGTTTATCTTCAAGGGATACTTACATTTGTAAATAACAAATAATAAGTGATTATTGTTCTAGCTATCTGTCTCTGTGTCTGTTTGTTTTTGTCTGTCTCTGTGTCTGTCTATCTCTGTGTCTGTATGTCTGTCTCTGTGTCTATCTGTCTGACTATCTATCTATACATATCTATGCAATAATGGCACTAGTTTAAAAGGGGGAACAATAAGAAAACTAATGCATAATTCTGCAAACACTTTTTCTTATATAAATCAGAGATTGTGAATGGGTTCCTTATGTTAATGCAATGATCTATCTATCTATCTATCTATCTAATCTATCACGTATCAATGCAATGAAATGCTATCTTTTAAGACACTAGAAATGTTTTTTGTCTGGCGATAATCTAAGATATTTTTTCTTATTTCTGCTTCAAAAATAGATTGTGACACTAATTAGAAACATCTGAGAGGCAGTTCTAACAAGTACTTATACCACAATCAATGCTACGGAGCAGACTGAATAGGAAATATAATGCATATCCCTGCAAACCCCACTTTTCCCTAAAAAAGTTAGCAAGTTGGTTACACAGATTTGTACTTCAGTACTCCTGAACTCAAAGCCTGACAAAAACTGGCAGATCTACTGAGCTAACATGAATGAATGAATGAATTATTAACATAAATAAATAGATAAATAAAATAATATTGAAAGAAGAAAAAACATGAGTATCATCATCTCTAGCCACTACTGTCTATCAACAGTGATCCATTATGGTCTAATTGTGAAAATCCTGCTATTATCAATTTATCATAATGTGCTTATACCAGTCTGTGGCGAGTTGTCTGATGAATCTGGAGCGAGCTGTCTTGCGGCGAGTTTTAGTCGGGGCGAGTTGTCCTGCACTGAGAAAAAGATGTTGACTCTGGCATGTTTGCATTAAAGGCAGTGCCTTTTTTTGTATTACATAGAAAATCAGGGTTTTGTAGTTTATACAGAAAAAGAGAAAAAATAGAGCTAGCATTCTTTTATATGGGGTATTTTTTTTTTACATACTTTTTTTGTAATGTAATCTAATATTTTACCAGCTGTTACGACCGAGCACTCCTACCTTCGATTATCTGCCTTGGCAGATTACGCATAGCTTCTAAGTATATATACAATCTCTGACAACTGCGTCAGGGAGTCGACTCTTTGGCTCAGTGGTTAGAGCATTAGATTTTTAACCAGGAGGACCGGGTTCGATTCCCATGATAGGCAGCGAAATTTTTTCAGCTATGCTTCATTCCTTTGTTACGGCTCTCATGTCGTAAGATGGGGGCTTGTCCGGGATAGGACTTTATACGCCGAAAATGGCTTCACGTCATCATAAATGATGACTTCCTTGAAAAGGGGGAGTGTTACGACTGAGCACTCCTACCTTCGATTACCTGCCTTGGCAGATTACGCATAGCTTCCAAGTATATATACAATCTCTGACAACTGCGTCATGGAGTCGACTCTTTGGCTCAGTGGTTAGAGCATTGGATTTTTAACCGGCAGGACCGGGTTCGATTCCCATGATAGGCGGGGAAATTTTTTCAGCTATGCTTCATTCCTTTGTTATGGCTCTCATGTCGTAAGACAGCATATCTGCATATTTTACGCTAGTGTCAAGTCCAGATACAACTGTTTTGAAAATTAGGCGTATCAGATATGCAGAAAGTTTTTCCAATACGCAAATCACCTCTACTTGGTGCGTAACAGATTTGTTTACATTTATCTCTATAATCCAGACTGAGTTCTGTTTTTTTCATAAATTCAGGGTGAAATTCGCCCCTTTTACTACCGCAAATGGACAGTAAACCAGTCTAGATTTTTTTCTTCAACAGTTAGCATGCTGTAAAACGTTTTACGACAATGCTAAAACAAAAGCCAAAATGATCTTTCATCCCTAGAAGCTAAGATTATCGTCAGACATGTCCACCTGTGAAATATTTTACACTACCCAGTCAAAAAACATTGTTTGTTTTCAGATCGTATGACCTCATTTTAACATGACTGCTTCATAGCTGTTTTCCTCTCCCACTTTCCTATTTTTTTTTTTTTTTTTGTACAAAAATTCGGACAGGAGATTTCAACAGTATGTTTTTTACATTCCAATGTTTTGGGATAAAATTTACCATTTTCGTTTGAAAGACGATTTATAAGCAGCAACGAGCAAAATAGTTTCTAAGTCCCATATAATTTATCTAGCAAACATTGTGCAGATTCCCACAGGACTGCTGAGTTGCCCTCGCGTGACTGTAAACAATTGTGGAATGTTCGCATTACCAGTACAGGTTGCTCTACTCATTATCCGACATGAAGAAACCTCGTACCGGAACGGTAATGTCACGTGAAATCGCAGCAGAACACCGTTTTGAGAGGAAAAGCGAACTTATGTTTGTTAAAATGTACAGCTTCTCCTTGTCAGAAATGCATATGAAACAGACACAAATTAAAACAAGCAGGGCATTATATGCCCGTGGCAAGTAATAAGATGTAGCACATAAACTGGCTCCTGTATAATTCAGTGCTCCGGATATAAACTGTAAATGGAATTACAAAAAAATTTTTTAAAAATTTTCATTGGGGCATAGCTCTGCTGACATCTGGTGAACTGTAACCTAAGGGTCCAAGCTGGCCCAGAAAATAAGGAAAAAGTGACTTCTCCCTCCTGGGAACAGAGGGAGAAGTTTGCTGCTTCTTGGGAGAAGTGCTTTCGGACGGAGGACACACAACAGAAGCATGGCTATACTATAAGCTGATATGAGCCTTTGGCTGATTTGTTTTTCCTATACTTCAATATCGGACCAAGCAATAACAAAATAAAAATAAACAACCAAAAAAAAAAAAAAATGCTGGAAGAAAATTTTTTGTAAAGCTTTAACTTGTTTTATACTGATTTTATTTTTGTTCTTTAAGGGAGCCAACTCAGAAGAGTTACAGTATTAAAAAAAAATATACAAATCCAAAATGAATTATGTTTATAAGTTTTGATATTAGTCAAGCTTCTTAATTCTGTATCATTTAATAAATGTATTTCTAAAGATTTAATAATAGCAACATTTCCTTGCAAATCTAATAAAAGACGTTGTAAAAAAAATAAAATAAATAACTTGCCCTGGCATATGGCCATAACTTTAGTTATTTGCAAAAAATATACCTATTATAAAATAAAATTTGCACACTATTACCTCTAAACAATATGCTGCGAATAGTTTACAAAAACGGTCAAAGGGGCATGACTGCCAATATTTGGTGCACTGTAACCTTGAAATAATATGCGCTGCTCCACATCATAGTGTAACGGTTTATGAAGTTTCAGCTTGATCGGATGTAAACTATAGGAGGATTTAACCGGAAACAAAAAAATTAATAGAAATTTTCAAAGGGCTTAACTCTGCTAATACTTGGTGGACTGTAACCTTGAAACAATATGTGCTGCTCCACATCATGGTCTAACTACAAATCAAGTTTCAGCTTGATCGTATGTAAACTGTAGGAGGAGTTAGCCGGAACGAAAAGTTTACAGAAATTTTCAAAGGGGCATAACTCTGCCAATATTTGGTGCACTATAACCTCGAAACAATATGCGCTGCTCCACATCATTGTGTAATTATTGATGAAGTTTCAGCTTGATCAGATGTAAACTGTAGGAGGAGTTAACCGGAAATGAAAAGTTTACAGAAATTTTCAAAGGGGCATAACTCTGCTAACATTTGGTGGACTGTAACCCCGAAACAATATGCACTGCTCCACATCATGGTCGAACTTTATACTAAGTTCCAGCTTGATCGGATGTAAACTGTAGGAGGTTAGCCGGAAACGAAAAAGTTTACAGACGGACAGACCGACGCCATATCCTGCAACATAATACATCCCGTATTTCAAACAGGCGTATAAAAAGAAACTAAATTACCAAGCCTTTTTCTGCAAGTTTAAGCAGAAAATAGAAAATATTGCTAGTAAAAAAGACCCAGACTTTTTTCCTTGATCGCAACATGGTGCAAAGTAAACATTGCAATGTTTTGAGGGAAGCTCAAAAGAGGTCCATGATCAGAATGTGCGGGTATATGTAGTGTTTAAATTTGCGATAGCATTACAGATTTTAATGGTTTTAATTGATAAATATTTCACTCAACAACAATAACACTCAAAACTAAAAGATAACTGCAGACAGCAACTTACTTATTTGGATGGGGCTGTGTACCGAACTGAATGAAACAAAATGAAAGAGCAGTGCCATTGGGAGGATTAGTTCAATAATTTTTTAAGAAATGTTCCTCGAATTGTTTGCTACAGAAACCAGAAAAAAAATTCTGCCCTCCTTGCAGCAAATGATGAAATACTTCAGCTCATGTTATATTATATTATACCACTGAAATAAAAAGCTAAAAAACAAAAATTGTTGTCTTTCTCTATGACATCAAGACACTGTGCTAAAGCTATGTGTACTCCATGGACTCACCACTCCACCCTTTACTTCAACTCCAGCACCGAGGCGATTCTAATGAAAACCCACAGCATATCCTCCTTGAAATGATAAAGTTCAAATATTTAGCTGTTTCAAGTTTTTTTGATGAATTTAACTTATTAAAAATGGATATTTACTTTTGGTCTCTGCTTTTATGCCTGTTTTAGTGCTTTTTTCTTCATTTTTGAAATTTCACCCAACTATGTTTATTTTGTAGGGTAAAAATACTCAATTCAAAAACTTAAAATGAGATTTTACCCAATTATTTGAATTTGAGGGGTAAAATACCCTATTACTTAAAAAATTATCTGTTGCTCTGCTTTTACCAGAAGCACTGAAAAGTCAGCAGTGGGACTACGAAACAACACCAAAATGGTAGTACCAGGTACGAACTGACGAAGATTTGTGTACACATAATGATCCTATGTGGTAATTTCTAACAAATACCTAATGCCAGTATAATACAAACTGATTGATTGTGTTGGGGTTTAACAACACGTCAACCCTTGTGGGTCATTTTGTGTCCTTTTTCAGAGAAAGGAAGAAAGAGTTACTAAGTAGTAGAGGAAGTGAAAGAAAAGGATTAGGAAGAAAGAGGGAAATGAAAGAAAGTGAAGGAACAGAACAACACCCCCCGCCCCCTTCCCCTTACCTGCTGCAAGGACAAAAGGCCTTGCCCAATTGTAAGCCAATATCAGTTGGACGCCCCGGTCATGCCGGTGGCAAAAGCTACAGGATACCTGCCTCACCCAACCACCCCTAATAATACGAACTGACATGGGTACGAATGTACATTTCGTTCTACATCCAGATCTACACAGAAATGACACTGTGCCAGTAGCAGGGTATTATCAGGATAAGTTACTATTGGGTTGACTGTCTCTAAAATAATATTTTCGTACCGGAATAAACATGAATATAACTGGAATTCTTGAAAACCTCGAATAGATGCAGCCATTTGTAAGGGAGTTACTGCATTGCAACGACCCGCATGTGTGTATTATAAACCGAAAAGGACAAGGAACAGAAATGAAATATAATATGATGTTTTAGTTTAAACATATTTTATTCAGAACAGTTCACATATACAAACAGTACACAGAAACATAACATGTAAGCACTGAAAGGATTAGAACGAAAGCTGAAGCTTATAGAGTTCTTCTCCTTAAACATTCATCTGTATACATTGCAGCGGTTTACAAGTATTGGACTATACTGGATAAATACAGAGATAAAGCAAAGCACAGTGAAAACATAAATATCAAAGATATGCAATGAGATTAGAGGTGGGGGTGCGGGGGGTGGGGGGGGGTGGGGTAGGTACAGGAATACAGGACCCCAAGTTCATGGAAGGTATAATGATGATGTTTTGTTGACTGATATTAGACTGCTTCCTAGCTTCTATTAGAATAGATTGGTTGTCTGATAAAGACTACTATGTGAAGTGCCTAACTTTGATATGTGAATGTATTCTACTTCATTTATTTTAAGCCCATTATTCAGTCAGTCAAGGCTAGTCCAGTCAGTCAGTCAGTTTGCCTACCAGTGCCTGTCTGTCTGTCTGTCTTCCATTCAGAATTGATTTATTTTTCTTCATATATTTTGTAGCAGTTGTCCGGCAGTGCATTTACAGTTCCTAGTTCCACATTTCAGACAAAAATTTCAGTTTATTCATCTAGAACAGTAAATGTAATACTTATTCCAGATAATGTTAAATTCGTATTCTTTATTCTACGGACTAGAGGACTGAAGCAAAATCATACATTATTCTGGGATTTAACCAAAATGTCATGTTGCGATGGTTTAAGTAGTAATAAAATCACAAAACAATAGATAGGCCTATATATATACTGTGTCACTGGAAGCCATTTTAATCAAAGTTTAACTTTACCTAGCTAGCATTCGACATATAGATTTAAGTAGAATGCTAGCTGGAAAAATCGGTAACCTACCAATTAAAATGCTGTGACCAATATATCTTCCGTGAGAGCGCACATTCATCTGAATCTTCTCTGGGTGCACATTCTATAAGGTACACTTTATCATACTGCGGCTGTAATAAGGTGCTTTTTTTTATTTTTTGTATAGAAAATGAGCCAGGACATAGCATTTTCTAATAAATATAATAAATATACACACCGCCAGGGATTGTCAGAATGTATGTTTTCTCACATTGCGGCCCATGTTAAACATATGTGAAAATATCCAGAAAATGCCACAATCACGAAGCACAGTCCCATGCAGTAAGCATTCTTTATAAATCTATAGCGGGCCGTTATCGGCCCGTCAGGGTAGCTGACGGGCCGATGACGGCCCGCCATAGAGTTATAAAGAATGCTAACTGGGGTCTTCCGAAGGCATCAAAAGAAGGAGAGATGAGGAACAATTAATGACAAAAAAAGAAACAAAAAAAAAAAAAAAAAAAAAAAAACGGCACATATGAAACCACCGACACACAAGAAAAAAAAATGTAACAAAAGAACCACCTTGGAACGACCAGAAGAAAAACTAATGTGCATGTGCGCCCAGTGAAGACTCAGATCAGCTTGCGCCGCGCAAGCTAATTGTAGTTTTCGCTCACCGCTTGAAGACTATTGGATCATTGGCTACCTACAGAGTGCTCTGCGAAGACTCTGATCAGACTGCGCGGATGCGCAGGCTGTCTTGTTGGGTGCACTTGCAATGTAGTTTGCGTGGCTGTATACGCCACCCCCACCCCTACAGCACCGGCATAAGAGTATTCGATTTTCAAATTAATTAGAATCAACTCAACGATCTCAAAGGAAATAAACATATAATTTAGTTTGAACTGTATTTGCCATTGACCTAACTTTATATTATCATTCTTTGAGGGAGACCATGATGTTGAGAGAACTTGTTTGCTTCATAATTATTTTGGTAATAAAATATAATTTCACCAAATTATGTATATATCAATGAACACAAACGACATCCGAACAATGCCGGAAAATGTCGACGTTAGAAGAATTACGTCGAAGACGCTAACGTTACAGACGGTAATCAAGTGATGTAACACTCGCTCCTTAACAACGCATTTCCACGAAGCTTTCGACGACGTGAAGAGATTTGCGACTTGTAGTTATTAAAACCATAGCAAAAATGGGCTGGTGGGAAAGATTTATCTGCTTTATTTCTTGCACGAAAAACACCAACGTTGATGAAAGGGTACGTATTGCTTTCTTTCTTTATTTCTTTCTTTCTTTGAAAGTTCTCTTTCTATGTTTCTATCTTTCTATTTCTCTACTATTGCTGCAGTTGGGCACAGTCGATAATTACCCACAGGCAGCCGTCTCGTCTAGATCAACACTGTGCAAAATCTTTTTTTTTTTTCCTGATATGTGAAGTTGAAAGGATTAAAATGCATAGGGGATACGTCTCCCTAAACAGGGACCCTCCAGCAACGATCCGAAGTATGTTGCCAGTGGAGCATGTTCGGACAGAATATTTCTCACCCCAAACGGGTATTTGGGATGCTAGATGGCGGTGTTCACTGGAGCAGATGCCCATTTCTTCACTTCACATTAATAACGAGAGGACCAGTGGTTCTATAGCTCACCTGAAACTATTTATTCTGAACACGCTTATGGTAACATTTTTTTAAAAAATGAAAAATATGGGTATGGCAGCCGGTACAGTTAGAAAAACAAAACTTTGGCTTCTATATCCTACAGTAACTTGGTACGAAATATCAAAGGCCCGTGCCTTCTAGTTTCACACAAGAAACATTTTAGAGTTTTCCATCATATAAGTCTATGTAAAACAAGTGTGGCAGACAAGTGATCTCTTGGGCGGGGCCAATTTTGACCATACAGCTATAATGTGTACATTCTTGGTTAAGGTCCATAAAATAAAAGTATGTACCAAATGACAAACGCCTAGGCATATGATTCTGTGTAAAACAAATGTGGCAGACCCCTTGGGCGGGGCTAATTTGGACACCATGGTTTTTATGTGCACATTCTTGGTAAAGGTCCACAAAATAAAACTATAGTACCAAATGACAAAGGATTCTAGTTTCACAAAAGAAGATTTTAAAGCTTTTCCCCATAAGAGTCTATGTAACACAAGTGATCTCCTGGACGAAGTCATTTTTATCCCATGGCCATAATTTAAATAATCTTGGTAAAGGCCCTTTAGCTGAAGGTACATACCAAATATCAAAGGTCTGGGCCATCTAGTTTTTAGACAAGAAGATTTTAAAACTTTTTTCCTCAGATGAGACAATTTTAACCCAGGGTTACAATTTGAATACACTTAGAAGATGTCCACTAGATGAAGCTACATATCAAATATCAAACTCCTGGGCCTTCTAGTTTCAGACAAGAAGATTTAAAAAGTTTTTCCCTATATGGGTCCATCTTTCTCACCCCACAGCCACCCACCCCCACCCCACGGGACGTAGCCATTTTAGATCCAAGGACTATACCTTGAAAAATCTTGGTAGAGGTCTATAAGATAAAGCTACAGGCCAAAAATCAAAGGCCTTGGCCTTCTAGTTTCAGACAAGAAGATTTTTAAAGTTTCGCCTGTAGGAGTCTATTTAGTAAAAAATGACCTTTCCGTACAAAAGGTCTAGGTCAACTCATTTTTCATCATTTTTTCCCAAACTTTATTGGGCCCATGCCCCCAGTGCTGTATACCAAGCCCCATGGCCATTGACCTTTTGATTCCGAGAAGAACATTTTTAAGGGTTTATCATATATGAGCATGGCGGCCATCTTGGTCATGTGCTCCAGATGCGGCGAATAACCTGTCGTTACCCCTACCCATTGAGGCTCCATGTGAATTTTGGCTTTGGTTGGTCCAGAGGTTTCTGAGGAGAAGACGTTTGAAAAAAAAATCCCTATACGAGTCCATGTAAAACAAGTGACCCCTGGGTCGCGGCCATTTTTAACCCAGGGCTAGAATTTGAATAATCTTGGTAGAGATCCACAAGATAAAGCTACATACCAATTATCAAAAGGCCTGGGCCTTCTAGTGTCAGACAAGAGTACTTTTAAAGGTTTGCCTATTGGAGTCTATGTAAAAAAAATGACATTTCCGTAAAAAAAAGGCAAGGTCAACCCAAGGTTAGCATTTCTTCAAACTTTATTGGACCCATGTCCCCAATGCTGCATATCAAGCCCCAGAGCCATTGGCCCTTTGGTTTCGGAGAATAAGATTTAAAAAGGCTTTATGCCCGATATAGACGAAAAGGCCATCTTGGTCATGTGATTCAGACGCGACCAGCAAACTTTCGTTCCTCCTACCCATTTAGGCTTCATATGAGCCTGACTAAACTATAAGGTCACCTATGAGCCTAAACATCACGAAAAAAAAAAAGTAAAACTGGGGTTTACAGGGGTGTACATTATTTTTTATTATTTCTGCTGAAAAACATAGATTGTGGTACTCATTAGAACCGCCTCATTTAACGAGTACCCACAATCTATGTTTTGAGCAGAATATGAAAAATATCAGGGTTTTTTTTATCTGAATATTTTCATTTTTTGGTGGTAAAATTTTCAGTATATTTGAATAAGCGTGTTTTCGTAACGAGGCTCAGGTGAGCTAATAAATGGATTGGTTGCAGTTGCATTACCGACGTATTTTGAACGACCTGCCTGAGTCACTCGTATCGAACACTCTCTTTTTATGTGCACAGGCAGGTTCACACTGCTACAAGTTATTACCATTTCGTTTTTACCTATACCCATCCTATTTGTTGTCCACTCTCTAAACTCGACTCCTTTGAAATAGCAGTCAGTAAGGTCACACACTCAATCCCAATTACTCAGGAACACTGAATTTTATTATACATGTATCTTTAAATTCTACACATTTACTAACACTGTTTTGCTATTTCTTCCTTTTATCTTTTATCTTCGTCCTTTTTTTCGTTTATCTTATACCAGAACGAACACTCCACATATAGCCTCGGAAAATAGTGTTGGAAGGTGGAGAGATGTACGGACGGACGGACTTTTTATGGCTATTTCAATGTTCTTCTTCTTCTCTTCTCTACATACTGCCATACGCCCTCGTGGACAATTTAGGCAAGTGCACTTGTCAAGAGTTTTTGACTGTTAAAATAAAAGATAAAAGCAAAGGATGATAGTGAGAATGACAAAATATGATAGTGCAAGGGGATGAAAGATGATAGGTTAAAATAGTTGAGATGAGTTTAAAAGCAGGTAAAACACAGATTATTCAGGGAGTTAAAGACGTAAGTGCTTCTGCCTTAAAGGCTTCAGGGCTGGTCTTACATACAGCAGACTCAGAAAGGACATTCCACTGGACTATAGCCAGAGGAGAGAAGGAGTATTTATAATAATCCCGAGATGCATACACCTGTCTAAAATCATGGTTAAATCTACAAGCCCTAGTGCTCATCTGGATATAATAAGGGAAGGGTATAGCTACTAAACCATACACAATCTTATAAATGAGACAAAGACGTGCTGCACGACTTTGTTCCAAACTATGCCAACCTAAGTTGTTTAACATCTCAGTTACACCGGCATTTCGATCACAGTTTGAACATGTCCATCTGGCAGCCCTGCGCTGCACCATTTCAGTATTGTTTACTTTGTCCTTTGTATGGGGATCCCATACAGCTGAAGCGTACCCCAGCTGTGGTCTCACAAGGGTGTTGTAAGCTGTTCCCTGATCCTTGGCATCTTTATTTTGATATTGCGTTTCAGAAAGCCCAAAGTTTTATTGGCGTTACCAGTAATCCTGTCTATGTTGGAGTTCCAGGTGAGACCGATAGAAATGTCAACCATCAAGTATTTGGCATAGGTGACTGTCTCGATAACATGACCGCGGAATCTGTAATTGAACTGGACTGGCTTCTTCGATCCAGTCACCTGCACCACCTGACATTTGGAAGGATTGAATTCCATATTCCACCTAGCTTCCCACACAGCCAGTTTGTCAAGGTCCATTTGTAGGACTTGGCCATCATTCGCGCCCTCTATGGTAAGGTAAAGAGCTAGCTATTAAATGTTAAATTTGCATAGCTAGCCCTAACCATTTTAGGGGTCAGCTAATATTTTAACCGGAATATACCCCATAATCATGACCAATATAGCCTTCCTAACTCTTAATGTGCGCCCGGACATGCACACAGCCAGAAAGATAGAGAGAGAGAGAGAGAGAGAGAGAGAGAGAGAGAGAGAGAGAGAGAGAGAGAGGAACCATACATGGAAATTCGTATGCTAGGTTCAGTCGTTCTTTAGTAACGTTCAGTATATTAAGTTACGGACGGACGGACAGGCGGCCAAGATAAAAGTAATTTAATCTAACAACTGCAAAAATAAACATATGCATCTGATTGACGAAAGTTTATCATCTTTGTATCTCGATATTCCTAACATAGCCGATTCGTAGCGGAAATTATCGACAGACGAATGACGTCGAAGACGCTAACGTTACAGATGGTAACCAAGTGACGTAACGCTCTCTGGTTAACAACTCATTTTCACGAAGCGTTCGACGACGTGAAGATACTTGCGATTGTAGTTATTAAACCTAATGCAAAGATGGGCTGGTGGGAAAGATTTATCTGTTTTATCTCGTGCACGAAAAACACCAACGTTGATGAAAGGGTACGTACGTGAAACTTGAAACTACTGAAGGCGATATTTAATGACGTCTGTTGGTCATACAAAATTATATCGGAATAGAGCCTACGCATTTTTTTCGCTTATCTTGAATTTGATTTTTAGGTTAAAGTATCCAATTTTCTTCAAGCGAAGAGTGAAGGTCTTGAAGAATACTCTAATATGCACGCTCAGCTGGTCACAGTTGCATTAGCCGAAAAGCCATTTACACCAAAAAGAAACTCGCTTCTTTCTTTTTTTCTTCTGTCTTTCTTTCTTGCTTTGCCAGATTTTTCTCGGTTTTTCTTTCTTTTTTTTTTTTCAGAAAATTGGCTTATAGGCATTTCGTTTACATTGCCGCGAGGAAACAGCCATTTTTATTTATTTATTTACTTATTTATGTAGTCAGTTAGTCACTAGAGTCACCAGAGTAGTTAGTAAGTTATTTGATAAGTTAGATTGTAAATTAATTAATTAATTAATTAATTAATTAGTTAGTTAGTTAGTTTGTAAGCTAGTTATTTAGTAGTTATTTAGTTAGTTAGTTAGTTAGCATGTCGGTCAATTAGTTAGTTAGGTAGGTAGGTAGTTATATATTAGTTAGTTCTAGAGAGTTAGTTAGTTTCTTAGTTAGTTAGTTAGTTAGTTAGTTAGTTGAGGTAGATTTACAACACGTTCTGCTTATTCAATTTTTCTTAAATGTTCTCAATATTGTTGTGAAACACTAATAATTCAAATTCAGTAAAAGATGAATTAAAAAAAATGATTTCTTGGGCACAAAAAAAAATAAATAAAATCACTTTACTATAGAACTTTACATAGGTCATAACATAGTCTGGCCCCAGACCCTTTCTTTATTTTTCTTTTCTTTCTTTTTCTTCTTTTTTTGAGGGGACACAACACTTGTATGGCTTGTAGAATTTTTGTTTACTTCAGTCCCTTGGCTAGAAAGAAAGGTTTTGTTCAACCATAGGTAACTTGAAGTTGGATTAAAGAGGATCATGATAAAAAAAAATAATGTAATGAAAGAGAGAAATATATATAAAACAAAAACGACTGGAAAATTGTCTAGTCTAGTCATAACATTTTTGGCCATAAATTTAATTTTAGGGTAAATATTTGAGAACAAAACACAGAAACAGAAAAGACAAATGGTTTCTGATAAGATATGATCGGTCAGAACAAAGAAATTTAATTAAGAATAAACGCAAAGCGGAAAAAAAAATGTCTTTCCGAAAGGACAGTAGGACCCGCGCAGTCTAATCAGAGTCTTCGGTGTCCACATGAAGAAAATTTGCCTCACTGGCTATCAGACTGCGCGATTGCGCAGGCTGATCTGAATCTTCGCTGCGCGCATATCTCCGAGGGTACGTTTTCTGACGTTGCGACTCAGTTGATGTACATATGGCTGTATGCAACTATTTCTATTATTATGGTTTAAGAAAATGTTTTGATATTAAATATTTTCAGGCAGTAAAGGCCCGCAACAAGCTTCGCCGTGTTATCGGCAAAGATGAGGTACAGGTCATGGGACCGCTGAATCTTGATGTAAAGTTTGTGAAACAAAGCATGAACCCCTGGGATGCAGATAGTGAGATCGGGAGGACCGCCCCAATAGACGATCTCAATGTGGATGGGAAGTGGGCTGTGCCACGAGCTGTAAGCCGACAGAGTAACCACAGCGGTATTACTGTTTATTTGTTTTCTTCGGGCGAAATGGTACTATTATAATGGAAGAACCCATTTCGACTGAATAAAAATCAACATTTAAAGTGTTAATCACAACTGAAGAAGACGACATTATGATTTTCTAATATTTTGCAGAGAAAATCAGACTTTGCATTTCATGTAAATCGTCTGTCTAAATATAATGCATTTCATGTGAATCGTCTGCCTAGCACACGATTCACATGAAATGCCAAGTCTTATTTTCTCTGAACAAAAATAAATAAAAACAAATGAAAAACAGATTATCATGTGCTATAATTTTACTAAGCGCTTTAAAGGCTAAAAATGTTATCATAATGCAGCATGAATAAAAATGTTGGATAATAAAAACGTCCAACTATAATATCCTACCGTAATCGTATTACCCGGGCAGATAACTGACGGAATTTGCCCATTAGCAATCCCAAACCAGATCTCCTTCATATCAATGCCTGTACCAATTTACTGAAGTTAACGTTCGGAAACGAAAATATGGGCGTGTCTCGGGCAGATAATTCCGTCACAATTTGACAAAAATTGCCCATTAGCAATCCCAAACCAGATCTCCACAATATCAATGCACATACCAAGTTTGGTGAAAATCCATTGATGTTTACTCAAGTTATCATCCGGAAACGAAATGTGGACGGCCGGACGGATGGACGTACGACTGACTGACGGACGGACGGACAAACACACGGACGTCCAACGTGAAACCATAATGCCCCGTCACTATCGTGTGGCGGGGTACGAAATGGAATGCAAAGAAACATATCAGACAAAATAAACAGCTATGATTATAAGAGTCTTTGGGGCATAAGAGAATAGCAAATATTCAAAGCAGGCCTTTTAATGTTTGTTGATATAATATTCAGTATCAAATAATTTTGTAATCGGACAGGAAAGGGCCCTATCAGACTGCGCGTTGTATTGTATGTCCGCGCACGTCCAGAACACACCTTTTCTCATGTCTCGGCAAGAATGAAGTTACTCGGGAAAGGCCACTGGCACATAATTCATTGGACACGGTAGAAGAAAATGTAAAGCGCATACAATACGACCTGGGGGCTGGGGATGGGGAGCGGTAACTCGGAAAATTTTTGGGCGAGGGTGTGCCGCTGGAACTTTGAATACACTCCCGATTCATATAATTTCCAGACTGACAAAGCATACCTATTCATATAATTTGCATGTAAAAAGATACGAGTACTCTATTATTATAATAGAAGAATATTAGTAAACACTAGTTGAACCAAAACAGACAACTTACTTGGAAATTATATGCAAAACATATGTGCATTTTGCCTCTTGTTTTGATTCTGTATGTGTTCAGGTAAGTTGTCTCCCAAAATTGGAAGTCAATGGGCTATTGATGTGATGATGCTTTAGAAATGGTAGGGTTGGGGGCGGGGGGGGGGGAGGGTGCTATTGATATAATTTTGTGCTAAAATTGATACCTTATCATATAATCTCAGGCTTGAAAAGTATACCTATTCCAGCGGCACATCCCTGAACTGCTCCATATAGGAAGTTACCCTCCCCCCCCCCCTCCCCACTCACCGCCCTCCACCCCCCCCCCCCGCCCCCGAGCAATACGAATCATATCATATAAGAGAATCATAGGCAGACTTTACTAAACATCTTACACGAGCCTGAATTTTAAGCCAGATTATTGCATAAAAAGCAGTGCCGCACGTTATTAACAGCCGTGCATTAACCGGCGAAAAGCCGTGTATTAACAAAGCAATTCACGCGCTGTTAATGCACGACTACGCAACATTCAACATGATCGTACCGGGGCCACAGATTTGCTGCCGTTACGAGATGTGTACTGCCCGGCCCTAGAACGAGCATAGTCAGTGGAAATTAGGTTCGGTAGACATTGGTGAAAAGGCGAAACCAAATAGTGCAGGAAATAACACGAAATATAGCAAATGTTTTCAGTTTTTATGCAATAATAGTGATCGAACATGTTTTTTCAATGCATTAACATTCGCCAGGTCCCGTGGGAGGTGTTGAAAACCGAGGCCGAAGGATGTCGGCCTCGGTTTTCAACACCTCCCACGGGACCTGGCGAATGTTAATGCGTGAAAAACCATGTTTGATCCCTATAGTATAAATCAAAGCACTGACAGCACAGGTGGGTCGATTAGTGTAGGCTGGGAAAATGGTACTGAACGGGGACTGAAGACTGTTTAATTTAACCCTTCACTTCCTGTAATATAAGCAAATAGTGCAGAAACTGGTCAGACGCCGCGTTCTGCTGCGTTTGACCTGGGTCTGCACTGTTTGCCAATGTCCCTCTTTACACGGCGCTCTGACGTCACAGTGACAAGAATAACGCGTCTATAAATAACCGTTACCTTGAGTTCGTACAAACGAACGGTTTGATTTCATTGGTCAATGATATTCACGTGGACAGCAACCTTAAGGAAATTTTGGTGTCTGTATACCTTGGATCGATTTAAACAATCGACCCAATAAAGAACTAGTAGAGCTGTTTATTATGAGAGTCTGTAAACTTGGTGACTCTTTTAGCCTCAACGTAGAAAATGTCCTTTCGGACATGTGCACCCATCGAAGTCACAGATCAGCCTTCACATCTGGACAGTCTGTTCTGTAGTCTTCTCTGAGAGCTTAAAGATACACTGGGCGCTCGGCTATCAAACTGTGCATATGTGCATGCTGATCTGAATCTTTGCTGGGCGCACAAATTCTTTTTTGTAATATTGCGGTGCATATTATTATTTTTACGAGGAATGGATACACTTTGAGGGGAGACAACTGTGTCGAAATTGTTTTACTAGCAAATTCTTTCCTTTTAGAACAGACCTTTTTTAAGAAGGGGATCCATGTGCAAGAAAGCAAACAGGAAGTTGCCTTTCTTGTAAAAGAAAAATGATGAAAAACACTACCAAGTGCGTCCATTCATGGTAACATTTATCACTGTAGACTAATTCAGCAGACGACAAATTGGTGATCTTTTTCTTATTTTTCCCTGAAAATAGGATATGACATTTTATGTAAATTGTCTCCATTGGAAACAATTTGCATAAAATGTATGTCAAATCCTGTTTTCTGGAAGAAAAAATGTGTTGTCTGCTGAAAACTTTTTCCGGGATTGCTATGCATTAAACAACTAATCCATAAAATCTTCACCCATTTTCAGGCATTGTGCTGGAGACTCCAAAGACTCCATTGTCTGAGACACCAAGGACACCTTCAAGGTCAAGAATGGGAACCACTGCAGGTGAGTTCAATAAGTGGGTCTGCTATTTTCGCATTCTTTAACATTCTTCATTGTTTTCAAAGATCATTTTCTTCTCACATCACGAAAAAAAAAAAATGCCTATATAACGTTGACCCCCTTAAAACCCACTTTTATATATTAAAACAGTGGTTTACAGGGTTATACATTATTTTTCTTATTTCTTCTCTAAAACATAGTTTGTAGGTACGTGTTAGAACCGCCTCACCAAGGCGGTTCTAACGAGTACCCACAATCTATGTTTTGATCGAAACTATGAAAAATATCAGATTTTTTTTATCTGGAAAATTATCATTTTTGGTGGTAAAATTTTCAGTATATTTGAATTGGCTTATTTTCGTAATGATCTGCTTACCTTTACCATAGCTGGTGTTAGCCCTTAAAGTGCTAAGCAAAATTGTAGCAGACAACATTTTTTTTAATATTTTTTTTCAGAGAAAATAAGATTTTTTTTTTATTTGAATCGTCTCTTTGCCTAGCAGATGGTTCACAGAAATTGCCAAGTCTTATTTTTCTCTAGTTAAAGGCCGTGTGTCGGCTTCAAAAGATTTTCCTGTATTTTAATCATAATGTATTTTATAATTCCTAATGAGCTTAACTGAAATAATTTGAAAGTAAAGGCTCAAGTCGGCGCTTTGTTTTAATTCAACACCGTTTCTGCTAGATGTTTATAACGCAACACTGCAATCTTACCACGCGCAAATGGCAAGATACTAATAGATTTAGCTACTATAAGAATTAACTCAAATAACAAGACATTGTTACGACTTTTGTAAAAGTAAGATTAAATTGGAGGAAACTTTGCAGAAAAAAAGAAACTAAATTAAGCCACACATTTAAACAGACGACAGGCTTAAGTAAGGAAAAAATATTCTTGATATAAATATGTTAGTCGAGGACTGATTTCAAAAAGTTTTCTAAAATCGTGAATCTACTACTTTTCAGTATGCAGCTCTGCATCAAGCACCTCCACAGTGAGCAACGTTTCTCGTGAGTACTAGCTTTTGTCGTTTAATTAGATATTTATTCAACATGTATTGGTAGGGGGAGGGGGAGGGGCTGGTTGAGGAAGGGATACATTTCGGAGAGATCCGAACGTTCCGGAATTAGGCAACCAGCTATAAAATCAATATGCTTAGCATAAAACTATTCATACCACTCTCTGGGCTACTTCAGCAGACAGCAAACCGATGATAATTTTCTTATTTTTCTAAGAAAACAGGATTTGACATTTCACGCAATTGTCTCCTTGTCTCCTTTGGAGACAATTTGCATAAAATGTCAAACTTGTTTTTGGGAAAAATAAGAAAAACATTTCAATATGTCGTCTGATAAAAATTTTACGCAGGGTGCTTAGCGTTAATATTAACCCTTAAAACGCCAAGAAAACCTGCATTTGAAAATGTCGTCTGTTTATGTCGTTTGCTGAACTTCTTGCAAACTTTTCAAACCTATTTTTGCACACAGGTAAACAGTGTGGACCCAGATCAGACTGCTCCTAAAAGGAGCAGTCTGATCTGAGTCCACACTGTTTGCAGAAATGACTTTTAAAGTAAACGGCAGAAGACAAAGCAGACGACAATAGTTGTGACTGACGCTTTAAGGGTTAACTGCTTATCGTAATTGTCCTATACTTTGATTTGACTATCTATTGATGTGTCTAAAAACTGTGGTGTCTGGTCTAGGTCTACACTGTTTGCTCAGATATTATCGTGTTTACCAAAAATATTCAGGCATCATACTTCCTTGTCATACAGAATTTTAAATCAGTCTGTTTGTCTACCTGATGCCGAGTCTAATGTGTAAAGGAATGGCAAACAGTCTAAACCGAATTGCTCCATTTGGATCTATATTAGGTCTACACTGCTTGTTCTTGCCTGTCTGTCTGACTATAAAGATTAAATACTGTATGTCAGCTATGGATTTTTTTTTATCACAGGCCTCGTCTTCAAGTCCATCAACAATGCTGTCCACCAACTAAAATGTGAAGATCAGAAACCAACAGCAGCAAAGGAAGACGAGATGAAAATTATTGACCTGGAGGATGCGGATGAAGATGTGAAAGATGAGAAAGAGGCTGCCGACGTTGAGAAGACAAAGAAAGAGAGCGGGGCAGGGGATGCCGGTGCAGATGCAGCATTGTAAGGTAAGGAATTCTTCTAGAATAATATGTGTTTTTATTTGGGCTCATGTCAGATGGTACGTTTTCTCAAGAAGCTACACACACACACACACACACACACGCACGCACACATTTATATTTGAATATTCATTAACCAGTTTATTTACAGAAAATATTAATGTTACTAAGTATAGTATTACATAGCAAAGAACGTTCATAGATATCAAAACACTTTTATGGACATATGTACATATTGCATTGTAAGAGGCGTAAACTGATGGAGACTGACCTGACAACAATCGAATAGATTATCGTGTTTCTGGACCGTGAAGATCTAAAATATTCATATATGATCCATGGCATAGCAATTCCTACAATTTTACATGTGCGCCTAGCGAAGACTCAGATCAGCCTGTGCATCCACGCAGTCTAATCAGTCTTCACTGGCTACACGAAGATGGCTTAAACCTTCAGCTATCCATAGCACGCATAACGAAGACTCTGATCAGACTGTTCGGATATGCAGGCTGGTCTGAGTCTTCACTGGGCACACATGTAATCGTGTAAGAAATGCTGTGGTCCGGTTTATAGATATTGTTTTATCTTCTTTAATTTTCAGGTGGCAAAGAAGATTAATAAAAGAACCATTACAGCTTCTATTATTTTTATTTCTAATGTATTTTATGTTCTGATTATTTCTTTGTATTTATAGACTCACATGTCAATGTTTGTGTCATAACGGTTAAATAATTTAGCAATATTTATCTAAATGGAATTGATACAATTTCAAGGGAGACCACTCGGTTCAAAAATTGTTTTGCCCACTTCTGAAAAAGGATTCTACACTTCAGACAACCCTCTTTATACCGACACTCGATACAACGACTAAATGCGTTATAATGACAATTTGACTCACGAAACCTTCACTTAAGAGGTAACAGCTGGTCACAAATTATGCAAGGATACTGTATTAAATACTCTAAAGAAACATATGTTTTGGATATTTGTTAGAATTGCCTCTCTCTGAGGCGATTGGAACAAATATCCAAAACATTTGTTCTATGAGGAAATAAGAACAAAACAAGAACTTTCTTTCAAATCAATCTGCTCATTAAATATTCTGTACAACAGCAAATTCATTTTAACGACAACTTCTTTGGGAACAAATGCTGTCGTTGTACCGAGGGTTCACTGTATAAGAAAAGAATGTACTCCTTCCGTAAGCACATTCTTTCCTTATAGAGTGGAACCCTTTTACAAGGGTCTTAGTATGCAACAAACAAAACGTACTTTCGTAAAAGCTGTCTCTCTTGAGAAGTGGAGAAAAATCTAGCAGGTGTAACAATTCAGAGAAATTTAAAGAAAACAGTTACTATTTTCACTGTCAAGAGTAAATATGATCTAAAACTTTGTAAACTATTTCACTATTACATGTGTAATAAACACAGGATGATAACATCTATTCAAGGGGGATGAATGCAGTTTCAGGGGCGGCTACTCTATCGTAATTGTTTCTGTCTCCCTTCTGAAAAGGGACCTACTCGAAAAGAAAGAATTTTCTCCATTGGTAGCAAATTCTTTCTTTTAAAACCGACACCTTTTCAGATAGGATTTGTAGTGCAGGAAACAAACAAGTAGTCACAAAAGTTTGCTCCCTTGTAAAGATCTACAAATAATACTTTGTTGATGTTTGCCAAGAGAAAACTAACTTTTTTCATGCGAACAGCAAAGACAAAAGTTATCAGTGCAGTCCGATCGGGATCTTAGCTTTTCACCAACTCAATACAGGGGACCTATGGAGTACCGCATTCGACCTAATTACCGCACACACCAATATAAGCGCACAGTCAAGCAATTTCGTAGTCTTCAGATAACAGCCAGTATACTTTTTCTTTTCTTCGTTATAAAAGCATATGTTGTGGGTACTCATTTGAATTGCATCGAGGCATATGTTGTGGGTACCCATTTGAATTGCATCGACTTGTCGATGCAATTCAAATGAGTACCCACAACATATGCTTTTATAAATAAATTAAAAAAAGAAAACACAAAACATCGCATATAAGCGTCATTCCTTCGCTGATCTTTGTTTAAGTGTACCCTTAGTATACTTATGTAGGTATATAGGATATTTATTTTACCACATGTTTTCTCAGTAAGTTTGTAAAAACTAGGCTCACAGTGCGGTATTTAGGTTGAATACGGTATTTGAATTTGACGAGAAAATGTACATTCGAGGCATATGCCATCAGTGAAGATCGAGATCAGCCAGCGAAACTGCATAATCTGAGACGCTGCTTTCAATCGCAATATGGGCCGTACCTTCTGACATGGTCGCCCAACGAAGACTTAAATCAGCTTGTGCATCCGCGCAATCTGACCAGTCTTCATTGTCCGCATGAAGAAACTTTGCATTTTTAGCCACCCAAACAACGCAGTTGAAGATTCTGATCAGATTGAACGAATGCGCAGGCTGATCAGGACCCATTTGTTCAAAGCATCGTTGGCTTAATGAGCTCGTTAGTGGTCAAAAAGTTAACTGTTCTAGTAAGTACAATATCTTATTCATAGGTATTTTTGCTAAAAAATGTGAGTAGCTTTTGCAAATGCAAAAGCTACTCACATTTTTAGCAAAAATATTGGCATATATGCCATATTTAATGACAAAAGTTTTAATAATACGTCAACAAACGACATCGTTAGTTTTGAACAACTGGGCCCTGAATTTTTGCTGGGTGCACAAGTCCGAGGGTACGTTTTCTGACGCAGCGGCTCATGTTCTAATCAATCCAGTGATTCTCTGTGGACAACGAAGGCCGCACAGTCTGATCTCGACCTTTGCTGTTCGCATATGTCCCGAAAGTACATTTTATATGACACGACTCTTTTACTCGGTGAATGTTAAAGATCAAGACGTGGCTGTGAGGACACGCAACCGGATTGCTGCTGCTTGCATATGGAATGTGTTATTTTTTTTTCTCCAAAACTTGACTAAATAGCTGAAGAGAGAGAGAGAGAGAGAGAGAGAGAGGGTGATCGGGAAATGTTTGCAATGGAATGCACTTTGGGAGTATTTTGACATTATCATCCAAATCTGTTATTGTTTTTATTAGAAATCGCTAGACTGGGCTGTCGAGGTAAGTTTAAAACATATCTATGTAAAGTAGGACGATAACATCGACTGGCAGCATGTTTTCCAACAGAAATGGAGCTTTACTGTGTGCTCAAGTTACCGCTTACGTTCAAACAGGAATAGAAATGGCGGTCAGCTTCAAAGCAGCTTAATTGAACTATGCGAGCATGCATGAGCCAAGGTACAACATTTTCTACTAAGCTGCATGTGCGTTCAGTGAAGAATTAGATCAGCCTACACATCCATGCAGGCTGATGTCCTCGCCGCCCGGATGAAGACGCTTTGAATCCTTGGCTGCCAACAGAGTACCCTGCAAAGACCTCTGATCAGACTACGTGCATGCACAGGCCCTGCAAAGACATTATGAAAACACGCCTATTCAAATATTTTAAAAATTTCACTACCATAAACTGAAAGTGCTCAGGTTAAATTTCTGATGTTTTTCATATTTCTGTTCAAAACATAGATTGTGGGTACTCGTTAGAACAGCGATCTATGTTTTTGAGCAGAAATAAGAAAAATAATGTATACCCCTGTAAACCCCAGTTTTACTATATAAAAGTGGGGTTTATTGGGGTCAAAATTATATAGGTATGTTTTCGTGATGATCTGATCAGACTACGCGCATGCACAGGATAATTTGAAGCTTCGTTGGGTGCACATACAATCTTGCATGAAATGCTGTGTCCCGGCTCATGTAGGAATGGCCACGAACATACACACAGATAAGCGTAGCTATACCAACTGCAAGACTGGTCAAAGAGTTCACAAAGACAGCAGTCACTGTCAGTCTGTGGAGTCTAAAACTTTGGCCTGCCATCTGACAATGTCCCGAGCAGCTTACTATAGCTGTGGGATATCCTTGACTGGAAAGATGAGCCGTATAATGTTTTATCTGCTTTAAGATATTTGGGTCATATTTTGCGAAACCATACCTTGCATAACCTATCATGCTAACGGTGAGAAATTTGTCTGTGAAAAAGTGTAACTCTTCCTCTTGTACAGAACTGAAGGTGATATCTATTAACTGCTGATGGTTGTGGCGTAGTTTCATGTCAGATGATGACGTACGCATTATCAATCAGCAAATAGTTTACACCGGTCGCGTCTGATGCGCAGGCGAAAGTTTGCCAGCGACCAAAGTAAATATGAGTTGAGCGGTAATTCGTGCGGCGTCATCCTTCCCTCTCGGTTTCTTGGATAACACTTCACCCATTTCACTGGCGGATTTCTCATTGTTAGTATGATAGGTTATGCAAGATATGGTTACTCAAAATATGACTGAAATATTTTACAGGAAATAAAGCATTGAACAGCTCATATTTCCTACCATGGATATCACGGAGCTACAGTAAACTGCTTGGGACCCTGCCAGCGGACAGTCCCTTAGTTTTGTACTATGCAGATCGACAGTGATCTGCTGTCTTTGTGAATTCTTTGACCAGCCTTGCAGATGGTATACAGTGACAGATATAGCAAAATTTATTACGAAAACATGTCCATTCAAATGCATTGAACATTTTACCATCAAAAAACGAAAAATTTCAGATATTTTCAGATATTCGTCATATTTCTGCTCAAAACATACATTGTGGGTACACGTTAGAACCGACTAGGCAAAGCAGTTCTAACGCGTACCCACAATATGTTTTTTTTTTGTGTGCAGAAATAAGAAATATAATGTATACCCATAATGTATATACTATATAAAAGTAGGGTTTAAGGGGGTCAAATTATATAGGCATGTTTTCGTGATGAATGACTTGCACAAAAGGCAGTGGATGTGGTTTCAATTTGCTAGACGTCCAAATAGATAACGGTTATTGTCTACTTTGCATTACAAAGCTACTAATCATACTATTTACTAAAAGGGTAAGCAACATTGATAAAAAAATATGCATCTTTGATGGAATGCCTTAACAAACCATTCATTTTTATGCAAATTTGATCAAAATCAGACGAAAAGTAAGAGGGTAACTGGTGTTTGCAGATTTCAAAATTGCTTTTATGGGTGCTGCATTTTGAATATCTAATGTAAAATTTTGATGTCATAAAGGCTTAATTAACTGCAAAATCTAAATCAATGATAGACTTAACAGTGATTTATCTCTTTATTTGTGTATATAGCTTCTCCTCTATGTTTATTGGTTTTACTTTAAAACCGCATCGTTTTCTGTCAGAAAGAAGATTTTATTTAATATTTCACTTATTCTTTTTTAGAACTTTAAAAAAAAATAATAATAAATAAATAAATAAATAAAATATATAAGCCGTGCTTTTGAGAACGGTTTTGCAATCTTTAAACGCTATTACCTTTTTAGGTTTCATCCGATTTTGATCAAGTTAGCATCAAGATGCATGGTTTGCCAGGTCTTTTATCTCAGATACATTCTTCAACAGTGTTGCCTTTTCATCTAATTAGTCTGCTAAATTTATTTGTCTATTTGCCATTCTAATCTTATTAATTTATTTATACAGCCTGTTGTTTTTATAAATCGTGATAGTCCGGAAAAGCGGTTTCTAATACTGCTTTACATTATTTTTGTCGCAATTTAAACTTGTAAATAGTTTTACAATAAGCTCAGTTTAGTCAGAAGTCTATTTCTGCTCTCTCTCTCTGATATACGTGCGATGTTATAGCCATCAAGAATAAAGGTGTTTTGGAATTGTATTGTCATAGTTCTTGTAACTGTATATGTACTAATAAAAAGTTCGAACTGGCCATCAAAAGTGTTTTTTATTTCTACAGCAACGATGAAGAGGAATATTTTTTTTATATATATTTCAACATGTGTCAGCGTCACAAAATGTTGACAGCAAAATGGAGAACATTGTAACAACGCAAATTATAGAAATGTCTAGATTTTACGTTGACGCCAATGCAAAGTGTAAAAACTTTCTTCGACCGTCACCTCATGACAATAAAATAAAAAAGTTAACCTCAACACAAAATGTATAGACTTTTATTTCTTCTACATTTTGCGTCAATATGGTCAATATCGACGCAAAATGTAGAAATGTAGAGAAATGTTTCATTATTGTTTGTGGTTGTATTATGTCTCTCCACCGCAGAGAAACCGGCCTCGGTGGCTCTGTCGGATGCGCGTCCGACTGTTGATCAGTAGGTTCCGGTTTCAATCCCCGCCAGGTCTGGCAACATTCTTTCGTGGAGATTGATCATGCAATATTTTCTACGACCATTTTCTCCCTATTCTCTCTTGGAGATTGATTATGCAATATTTTCTACGGTCATTCTCTGATTTCTCTCCCTTCCGCTGATTCAAGAAGGGCAATTCTTCAGTTTCTGGCGAAAGAATGTGCACAAGTACTGGTTAACTACTAAGAGAATTAAGCCTACCCAGGAAAAAAGATGGTTAGGTAAACTGACCGGTTTTACATGACCCAACCAACCAGCCAACCATCCAGAAGATGTATTGTTTTTGTATTTGTCGTCTGTCTATCTGACCGTCACCTCATGACACTAAAATAAATGTTATAGGTATGACTGATGACCGATCACAGTGGTGTTTATTTCGTATAGACGAGCTAAAACGTAACTATCCCACCTAACAACGCAAAATGTAGTAATGATTACGTTTCGCGTTGCTTATTGACCAAGCAAAATGTAGTTTTGTACATTTTGCCTTGACATCTAAGCGAAATGTAGATTTTTCTACACTTCGCGTTAGCGTCAACGCAAAACGTAGAATTTTCTACATTTATTCATTTTGCGTAGTAACAAAAGGATAAACCGTGAAGCTACGCGGCACACTGCTTTGTGTTAGTTCATCTTGCCCCAGCTAGCATTCTTTATAAATCTACAGCGGGCCGTTGTCGGCCCGTCAGCTACTCTGACTGGTCGATACGCTACAGATAGTTCTAGAATGCTTACTAGGTCTTTGTGCGCCGGTGGTTTCATAGGTGGCGTTTGTTTTGTCATTATTTGTTGATCTTTTTTTTTTCCGTTTTTTTTTTTTTTTTTTTTTTTGGTGCCTCGGGAAGACTGTGCTTCGTAATTGTGGCATTTCCTGGATATCTTTACATATTTGTTTGTCTGTACTTATTATCTTCAAGTTTCAAGATCTGCTGAAAAGAGAAATCGCTATCCGACAAAAGGTCAAAATACTAGCTTTTTGGCACTCAAGGGGAAATAACCCCAACGTGAATTTCCAACTCCGCTGCAACTCTATCCTGTCCTGGTTAGCAAGTTTGAGCAACGTCCAATTAAAATGAATTATCAGTTAGAGCAAATGTTTCGATTTTCAAGGGGATGTAACTCATAAGCAAATATTCAGGTTGGGCCCAAATTCGAAGTCGTCCGAGATTTTAGGTTTATCTTCATTACCTGCAAGTGAAGATAAACATAAACAAGCTATCGATCAGACAACATTTCTCCATTATGTCTATGGAACTTTACGCTGCTATGGAAACCACAATATTATTCCAATCTGCCCCAAAACATTATGCAGTTAATCCCAAGCCCCAACAAGGCTGCAGACGAAATTTGATCGAGATTCTCAAAAGTAATATTGTTTGAAAGTGGGAACGATAGACGACAATAACAAGGAAGTGTGAGAGAACCAGTTCACATTATAATCTCGCCTTGTGAGACTTTGGCTCAGGTGAGCTAAACACAATAAACCCTAAGATTAAACAACGGATGAGCATTTATTAAAATCAAATACAGTAAAAAATGGCAATTTAATATTATTAGTTGATAAGATACGTGTATAGATGACCTACAAAGTTACGTCACAAACAATGCACTCTGTTCTAAGTGAATAGATATACATCAAAGACAGAGCACTCTAACCTGGAAACTTTATTTCCCTTTTCCAAGGGAGAGTACTCCAGATAAAAGAATATACTTCCCTGCTACAAGGATCTTTTCGAAAAAAAAGTTCCTACCAGGGAGGAGTATTTTCTTTCTTGTATTTATGGGCAGTCCCTCTTTAAGAAGTGAGGAAAATAACTTTAGGCCAAAGACAGAGTTATATAAGTGCTTTAACCAGTTTCCAACAGTAGCTCCATTTTTATTTTTATGGCATTGAACTAATGCACAGCTGTTAAAATTTAAAAAGAGAACAACTATCAGTTCAACAGAAGGTTCTAACTCCGATTCATACAATACCTCCAAAAATACCGAGAATTTTGATAGACCCAAACAAATAGTCAGTTTTGAAAGTGTCCCAAAACAAAAATACCTGCAAATAGCCAATACCCAATAAAAATACCTGCAAATGGCCAATACCTCCCCCACACCCAACCCCCACCCCCCCCCACCCCGCGCACCCCTCATCCCACAAAAAAATAGCTACATTTCCCCAAACCCCTCAAAAAAAAAAAAAATAAATTCAAAATTCTAACCCCTCCCCCACCACCGCTCCCCTCCCCCCCTCCCCCCCCCCCCCCAAAAAAAAAAAAAAAAAAAAATTACATTTTTTTTTTTGTTGTGTAGTTTTAATGGAAAATGAGTCCTAAAATTTCATGTGAATCATCTGCCACCGACGATTCATATAGACTTATTTTCTATGAAAAAGAAAAATAATAATAATGATAATAATAGAATGTCATCAGCAACAAATTTTGCTCGACGCTTTCTTCGTTTGACGTAATGGTCTAAATATCCGTCTGTTTATCTGCTGTAGAGAACAAAAACAAAACTGATTAAATTAAGAAACTTAAAAAATGGTAAACTTATAATTTTCCGAAGATTATAATGTACACACACTATCAAAACATGAAGCTTTCTTACTGATTGACTAGAATTAAAAAGGAGTAGATAAATAGGACACAATGTTACAATAAGAAATTCGCCGAATGGCTTTGTCGCGACTACTGGCAATGTTAAAACAAGAGCTCCGCCAAGCGGGACATTATACGCCCGTGGCAAGTTATAAGATGTAGAACATAAACTGGCTCCTGTATAATTCAGTGCTCCGGATATAAACTGTGAGTGGAATTACAAAAAAAAAAAAATAAATAAATAAATAAAAAAAAATATTTGGGCATTGCTCTGCTGATATTTGGTGAACTGTAACTGAATTATGTTTACAAGTTTTGATATTAGTCAAGCTTCTTAATTCAGTATCATTTAATAAATGTATTAATAAAGATTTAATAATGGCAACATTTCCTTGCAAATCTAATAAAAGAAGATGTTAAAAAAATAAATAAATAACTTGCCCATATGGCCAAAACTTTAGTTATTTGCAAAAAATATACCTATTATAAAATAAAATTTGCACACTATTACCTCTAAAAAATATGTTGCGAAAAGTTTACAGAAACTTTCAAAGAGGCATAACTCTGCCAGTATTTGGTGCACTGTAACCTCGAAAGAATATGCACTGCTCCACATTATCGTGTAACTATTTATGAAGTTTCAGCTTGACCAGATGTAAACTGTAGGAGGATTTAGCCGGAAACCAAAAATTAATAGAAATTTTCAAAGGCGTTTAACTCTGCTAATATTTGGTGGACTGTAACCTTGAAACAATATGCACTGCTCCACATCATGGTCTAACTACAAATTGAGCTTGATCGGATGTAAACTGTAGTATGAGCTAGTCGGAAACGAAAAGTTTACAGAAATATTCAAAGGGGCATAATTCTGCCAATATTTGGTGCACTGTAACCTCGAAATAATATGCAATGCTCCACATTATCAAAATTAATAGAAATTTTCAAAGGGGTATAACTCTGGTATTATTTGATGGACTGTAACTTTGAAACAATATGCATTGCTCCACATCATGGCCTAACTACAAATCAAGTTTCAGCTTGATCAGATGTAAACTGTAGGAGGAGTTAGCCGGAAACTAAAAGTTTACAGAAATTTTCAAAAAAGAGGCATAACTGCCAATATTTGGTGCACTGTAACCTCGAAATAATATGCAATGCTCCACGTTATCGTGTAACTATTTATAAAGTTTCAGCCTGATCGGATGTAAGCTGTAGGAGGATTTAGCCAGAAACGAAAAATTAATAGAAATTTTCAAAGGGGTATAACTCTGGTATTATTTGATGGACTGTAACTTTGAAATAATATGCACTGTTCCACATCATGATCTAACTCCTATCAAGTTTCAGCTTGATCGGATGTAAACTGTAGGAGGAGTTAGCCGGAAACGAAAAGTTTACAGAAATTTTCAAAGGGGCATTTCTCTGCTAATATTTGGTGGACTGTAACCTCGAAACAATATATGCTGCTCCACATCATGGTCTAACAATAAATGAAAGTTTTAGCTTGATCAGATGTAAACTGTAGGAGGAGTTAGCCGGAAACGAAACGTTTACAGAAATATTCAAAGGGGCATTACTCTGCTAATATTTGGTGGACTGTAACTACAAAACAATATGCGCTGCTCCACATCATGGTCTAACTCTGTACCAAGTATTAGCTTGATCGGATGTAAACTGTAGGAGGAGTTAGCCGGAAACGAAATGTTTACAGAAATTTTCAAAGGAGCATTACTCTGCTAATATTTGGTGGACTACAACCTCGAAACAATATGCGCTGCTCCACATCATAGTCTAACCATAAATGTAGTTTCAGCTTGATCGGATGTAAAATATAGGAGGAGTTAACCGGAAATGAAAAGTTTACAGAATTTTTCAAAGGGGCATAACTCTGCAAACATTTGGTGGACTGTAACCCCGAAAGAATATGCGCTGCTCCACATCATGGTCTAACTATATACAAAGTTTCAACTAGATCGGATGTAAACTGTAGGAGGAGTTAGCCGGAAACGAAAAAGTTTGCGGACGGACGGACGCCATACCCCGTAACATAATACGTCCCGTTTTTCAAACGGGCGTATAAAAACGGATCTAAACGCACAGATAAACATTGTTCAACCAAGCACGAAAAGTAGGTCTCGGTGGTTGTTGGAAAAGTGCATCATGACGAATGTTTGTATAGTTTCATTAACTTACAAGCCTTGGTGTTTGGGAAACGAAGCTAAACATAGAAGCACACCCTATAGTACCATATTTATCATACCCAAATCATAGGGCATCTTACTCCTTGCTATGCTAACTACAAAGTTTCAACAATTGGTTTTAAATGAAAAACCGTTGGTGAAATGAACACACACCAAACAATGAAATAAGCTGAAGTGTCCAAGTTTCTGGGGCAGTCCATTTTACTATCTGTTGATGTGTCTAAAAAGCAGTTGGATGAGTGGTAAACCGTCTAGACACTGATCAGACACAACATGCTTCTGCATCTGATCTTGGTCTACACTGTTTGCTCCGGCCTGCCTCTCAGAATTCTTAGGATAAATATGGTAAATTGATACCTGTAGGATTGATCACCAGTTAACCCATTTTAGTCTGGAGAACTCCAAAAGGATAATTCGCAAACAGTCAGGACCCAGTGACGCAACAAATCAGGGTCTAAACTGTTTGCATTAACTACAAAAATTTCTATAAAGCATAGTAATAATCAACAATCGCTAAGGTGCGCGACTCGTCTCATTCTTCCCTGTGCCTCTACTTAACCTTGAGCTTTTGGCGATTCCTTTGGCTAGATTTTGTCAGTCATTACGAAAACACGCCTATTCAAATATATTGAGAATTTTACTACCAAAAAATGAAAATTTTCAGATAAAAAATTCTGACATTTTACACATTTCTGCTCAAAACATAGATTGTGGGTACTCGTAAGAACCGCCTCGTCAAGGCGGTTCTAACGAGTACCCACAATCTATTCATTTGAGCAGAAATAAGAAAAATAATATATATCTCTGTAAACCCGTGTTTTACTATATAAAAAATGGGGTGTAAGGGGGTCAAAATTATAAAGATATGTTTTTGTGATGATATTGATGTGTATACATCATTTTATCAAAATATTCCATATTGCTGGAGATCTATGTCTATTTCCTTAATTTGACCTCGGCGCTGCCTCAGTCAGTGAAAATTGGCATTTGGCAAACCCATTGGCCAGATCTTGTCGGTATCAGTCTGTGTGAGAAAAAAAATCATCAAAAAATTCCTAAGGCTTCAAAAGTTATGGGTATTTTGCAAACTGTCACATTTTGGCCTCGGTCTGGATCTTGTCAATTTGAATGTGCATCCAAAACTTTACCAAAATATCCCATATGGTTGAATATCTACGGCGATTACCATATTTTCAGGGTTTTTTTTTTTTTTTTTTTTTTTCTTTCTTTCGACATTGCCTTGGTCAAAGGAAAGTGGCATTTGGCAAGCGCATTGGCTAGATCTTGTCGGTACCTATCAGTATGCTAAAAATTATCAAAATATTCCAAACGGTTTAAGCGCTAACTGACCACGGAGGGACAGACCGACGGACAGACTCACAAGAGTCATCATTTCAATTGGTGGACTTTTCTATGGGCCGTTTAAAAAAAATCCAGACACCCTGCTAATGGAAACAGACCGGTCCAAAGAATTGTGGTAGAAGAGCCCACCCGACGTAAATGGATTAATAATGGGTGGTGTGGATATGGTAAATTGATACTAGTATAACTGATAACTGCAATAAAATTGATAATACAATCGGTAGGGTGGTTTTGGTAAATTGATAGTACAGTCGAACCTCAATAGCTCGAACACTTAAGGCTCGTTTACCATGGCTAATTCGAACTAAATCGAACTCATATTTGAGTCCCTTCCGCTCGCTCAAGAAACCAAATATTTAGGGAAATTTTCTTATTTTATCATGAACTCGTTTGTTGTGTGTACTCATTAGAATCATCTCGACTAGAATCGCCTCGTCGAGGCGATTCTAATGAGTATAGTATACTCAACACACAATTATTGTGAAGGAAATAAAAAAAAATCCTAAATTATCGCTGTTTGCTACCTGACCTGGCACCATGATTAACCCTCAGTGGCTCGAACTACCCATGTCTCGAATAATTTTCTATGGTCCCAAAGATGTTCGAGCCATTGAAGTTCGACTGTAATAGGATTGCTTGTCAATTAATAACGTAATCGGTAGATGGATGTAGTAAATTGATAATAGGACTGATAACTTCAATAAAATTAATAATGTAATCGGTGGGGTATATATGGTAAACTGACGCTAACTATTGTAACTGCAATAAAATTAAAGAATAATGTAATCGGTGGGAAGGGTATGGTAATGGATGAATCTATGATACTGGAATTTAGGGTAGATAGTATGTTATCCCTTCCGAAAAGGGGTCTACTCTAAAAGGAAAGAATATGCTCCCCTTGGGAACAAATTCTTTTCTTTAAGAGAAGACTCAGCTCAGAAGAGAACTGGTATACAGAAAAGCAAACTGGATGCCACAAAAGCTGTCTCCCTTGGTAAAAATGGCAGATAATCTGCCAAGAGTAAGTATCCCCGTAAAAGGTGTATTGCAGCCATTTCGTCCATGCTGACCAGAACATATACCTTCACAAATAGCGTAGATCCATATGAGACGGTTCATAATAAGCAATTTCATCCAGATCTACACTACGCTCTTTCCATGGACGTGGCTCTAGAGTTTATAATTTGAGCAAATCGATATTCCGAATATTGCCGATTCATGGCGGAAAAGATCGACGCTACGTCAAATACGCTAACGTTACAAATTGTAACCAAGTGACGTGAAGCTCGTTGGTTGACAACTCATTTTCTTGAAGTTTTCGACGACGTGAAGATACTTGTGATTTCTAGCTATCGAAACTATAGCAAAGATGGGCTGGTGGGAAAGATTTATTTGTTTTATTTCTTGCACGAAAAACACCAATGTTGATGAAAGGGTACGTAGGCGAAATTTAAAACTGTTGAAGGCGATATTAAGTGATATCTGATCATCATAGAACAGCACAGACCAAGATCAGCCTGTGCATTTTCGCTTGTCTTGTATTTTACTAATATCGAATTCCAGTAGGTTTAAATTGTCCTATTTTCTTAGGCGATGGTCTTGAAAACTATTGCATTGTAAAGCCAATCTTTGGTGGCCACGTATGCCAAAAGGCAGCTATATTCGGAAGAAAAAAAAAAAAAAAACGAAGTTCGTTTCTTTTTTTTTTTATCGAAAAATTGGTGGTGGTGAGGCGAGCATCATTTTCTCGTAAAATTGGATGGTGTATGTTTCATTAGTGCAGCGTTGAAGAAAAAGTCATTTATTTGTTGTTTGTTTGTTTACAATTTATTTATTTATTTATTATTTGTTTATCTATTTAGTTAGTTAGTTAACTAGTTAGGTAGTTTGTTTCATTAGTCTGTCAGTCAATCGAAATTCATATCATATATAAGATAACACTGGAGTTTGGGGAGGGGAATAGGTTCTAAAATATTCTGTACAGCTTTATGTTTTATACATGTGTATGAAAGTATGAGGAATTTTATAACCTGTAAATTTATGTCTGTCCTGAAAATAGAGGTTACTAAGCGGTAAGTCTGCACACTAGTATAGGAGATCCCAGCTACCATTCTACATAAATCTATAGCGGGCCGTTAGCGGCATGTCAGCTACCCTGACGGGCCGATAACGGCCCGCCAAAGATTTATGTAGAATGCTTACTGGAGACTATCCTTACCAACTCCGCTGGCTGAAGGTTGTAATTAGGTAAAGGAGTTATATACTGCCCTTCACATTATTCTGTATTCTTGACTTACTTATTAAGTTGAGTGTAACTGGGCCGCAAGGTGAGAAAAGGTACCTTCTGACATGTGCGCTCAATGAAAACTCAGATCCGCCTGCGATTCCATTACGAAAACACTCCTATTCAAATATATTGAAAATTTTAAAACCAAAAAAGTACACTTTCCAGATAAAAAAAATCTGATATTTTTTCATATTCCTGTTCAAAGCATAGATTGTGAGGAGTCGTTAGAACCGCCTCGGCGAGGCGGTTCAAGTGAGTACCCAAAATCTATGTTTTTAAGCTGAATAAGAAAAAATGTATACCCCTGTAAACCCCAGTTTTACTATATAAAAGTTGAGATTCAGGGGGTCAAAATTATATAGGCGTGTTTGCGTGATGCCATGCAGTCTGATCAGAGTCTTCGTTGCCCGCATAAAAGAAACCTTGCTTCTTTTGCTGTCCAAAATGTGGCAAGTGAAGATTTTGATCAGACTGTGCGAATGCACAGGCTGATCTGAATCTTTGCTGGGCGCACATGCCCAAAAGTTACGTTTTCTGACGATGCGGTTCAATTCGTGTATTTTTATTTATTGCTTATCTTAAAACTGTTTGATATTCAATATTTTCAGGCAGTAAAGGCCCGCAACAAGCTTCGCCGTGTTATCGGCAAAGATGAGGTACAGGTCATGGGACCGCTGAATCTTGATGTAAAGTTTGTGAAACAAAGCATGAACCCCTGGGATGCAGATAGTGAAATCGGGAGGACCACCCCAATAGACGATCTCAATGTGGATGGGAAGTGGGCTGTTCCACCATCTGTCAGCAGACAGAGTAACCACAGCGGTATTACTGTTTTCTCAGGGCGGAACGATTCCATTAAAATGGAAGAACCAATTTTAAAAAAGGATGCTTATTAAGCCTTGAAAGTGCTAATTACAACTGCATCAGACGACATTTTGATTTTTTTTTTTGGTGTATTTGTTTTCAGGAAAACTAAAGTTTGACATTTCATGTGAATCGTCTGTCTAGCAGACGATTCACATTAAATGCAAAAGACTTATTTTCTCTGAATAATAATAATAATAATAATAATAATAATAATAATAATAAATTAAGAAAGTTGATTGCAACAATTTAAGAGTTACACCAATTCATACTTACGCAGATTGGTCAAAGAATGAAAAAAGAAACAATAGAGATTAACGGCGCTATGAGTAAACGAATCTTTGGAGAATAAGCGAGCAGCAAAGATCCGGATCAGCTACCTGACCAGACCTTTTGAAGTTTATCGGTATAATCTTTAGTATCAAACCAGCTTCAACGTTCACATTCGCGCATTCTGATCAAAATCATCAATGGGTGCTTTTTAGATAGCCAAGGATTCTTCATCCAGACAATGAAGACTCTGATCAGACTGTCTGAAAACTGATTTGAGTCCCGACCAGATCACGAGGTTCTAGGCTCAAATTCCTAGGTTGAATTCAGCTCATGACTGTACGACGCTTCATTCCACAGAGTCTTCCATTATCACTTCCATCCCCTTGATATGACTTTACCCATTGTAGTCGGGAGACCCGTAAGAGGGTAATTGGCAAACAGTGCAGACCCAGATCAAGCGCCACAGAACGCGGCGTCTGATCAGGGTCTCCACTGTTTGCAAATAGTTAAGACATTTTTCTCTAGAAATATGTAAATCTCATAGCCAGACGTACCTAAAATTGAAATTGGACTCTTCCAATATATAGTGTGGGAGAGTTTATTCATCCTACAATGCGTTAATAAATGTTGTAAGGGACGTAAAACACAAATAACCGTCATCGTCATTAGCCGTAACGCAAGAAAATGTACCTTCGGCGCCTCAAATCATCTTGTGCCTGTGCACATGCTAATCAAAGTCTTCACTGTGCACAAATCGGACGGTCAAAAGTCGAGTGTAGCGCAGGCTGATCCAAGTCTTCGCTAGGCGCACATGTCCGAAGGTATATTTGTTCATGTTACGGCGTTTGTTACTGTTATTAAGAGGAAGGGAACCATTTTCAGGGGAGACAACTGTTTCGGAATTATTTTACCTCCTTCTGCAAAGGGGTCTACTCAAAAAGGAAAGAATTTGCTCCCTTTCGGAGCAGTTCTTTTCCTTTTAGAGTAGACCCCTATTCGGAAGGGGCTTGGCGTGCAAAAGAGCAAACAAGAAGTTATTTTTCTTATGAAATATGGTAGAAAAACTAGCAAGTTCGCCCATTTACCTTAAGCAAATAACCCACACAAATTGTATCCATTTCAGACATTGTGCTGGCGACTCCAAAGACTCCACTGCCTGAGACACCAAGGACACCTTCAAGGGCAAGAATGGTAACCACTGCAGGTGAGTTCGATGTGAGGACCTGCTATTGGCGCATTCGTTAATGTCTTCATTGCCTTTAAATGATCCTTATTTCCCTTCATTACAGCTGATGTTAACCCTTAAAGCGCCAAGAAAAACTACATCTGAAAATGTCGTCTGCTTATGTCGTCTGCAGAATATTCTTGCAAACTTCTCAAAGCTATTTTTTGCATACCGGCAAACAGTGTGGACCCAGATCAGACTGCTCCTAAAGGAGCAGTCTGATCTGGGTCCACACTGTTTGCAGAAATGACTTTTAAAATCACAAGCAGAAGGCAAAGCAGACGACTATTGTTGTGATTGGCGCTTTAAGGGGTAAGAGACGCGTGGCAGCCGCGAAAGATCTTCCCGTAGTTTAACCATAGTGTATTTTATACTTTCTTGTCCTTAAGGATCAGTGATATTAACTGAAATAAATTGAAAATAGACAATCGCTTAAGCCGGTGCTAATAGGTGTGAGAAGCTTGCAAATTACATTACTGTTCATGACAGGACAGAATGAAACCGAATCTATTTTCGCATTTTATTTTAAATTCAACAGTGTCTCCACTGGATGTTATATGAACTCAAACAACAAAACATTGTTATCACTAGCTGCTATAAAACGCAAGAAAGGAGAAGATACTTTAGCAATAACTGCTGAAGTAAAGCTTATAACAAGATACTATCAGCATAAGTTGTTTTGCGAATACAAATACTAAGACACTGTAAGCATTAGCAGCTATAAGAACGCACATAACGAGACACTATCAGCATTAGCTACTATAAGAACGTAAATAACAAAATACCGTTAACATTAGTTACTATAAGAACGCAAATAATAAGATACTATCAGCATTAGGTGCTATAAGAACGCAAATAACAATATACTGTCAGCAAAAGTTGCTATGAGAATGCAAATAACAAGCTACTGTTAGCATTTGCTGCCATAAGAGCGCAAATGACAATATACTGTAAGCATTAATTTATTATCTGCTATAATAGCGCAAACAACAAGCTATTTGTTTCCACTAGCTGCTATAAGAACGCAAACATCAAGATTCTGTTAGCATTAGCTGTTATAAGAAAGAAAACAATAAATTAACAAGATACTGTAAGCATTAGCTGCTATAAGAGCGCAAATAACAAGACACTGTTAGCATAAGTTGCTATAAGAGCGCAATTAACAAAATACTGTAAACATTAATTGCCACAAGAGCGCAAACAGAAAAACACTGTTAGCATTAGCTGCTATAGGAGCGCAAAGAACGATTTCGTTAGCATTAGCTGCTATGAGACCGCAAATAATAAAATACTATACGCTTTAGCTGTTATGAGCCCAAATAAGGTACCAATAGCATTAGTTGCTATTATAGGGCGAATATGAAAGTACTGTAACTTTTAGGTGCTGTGAACGCAAACAACAAGACACTCTTAACATTGGCTGCTATAAGAGCGGAAATAACAAGATAATGTTAACATTACCTGCTATAAGAGCGCAAATAACAAGATGTCATTAGCATAGGCTGCTTGAGGAGCACAAATAACAAACACTTCAATCTTTTGCGTCTATAAGAGCAGATGACAAGACACTATTAGCATTAGCTGCTATATGAGCGCAAATAACAATATACTGCTAGCATTAGCTGCTATAAAAGCGAATGTGGCAAGATACTATTAGCATTAGCTACTATAAGAGTGCAAATAAGAAGACACTCTTAGCATTAGCTGCTATAAGAGCGCAAATAACAAGACACTGTTAGCATAAGTTGCTATAAGAGCGCAATTAACAAGATACTGTAAACATTAATTGCCACAAGAGCGCAAACAGAAAAACACTGTTAGCATTAGCTGCTATAGGAGCGCAAAGAACGATTTCGTTAGCATTAGCTGCTATGAGACCGCAAATAATAAAATACTATACGCTTTAGCTGTTATGAGCCCAAATAAGGTACCAATAGCATTAGTTGCTATTATAGGGCGAATATGAAAGTACTGTAACTTTTAGGTGCTGTGAACGCAAACAACAAGACACTCTTAACATTGGCTGCTATAAGAGCGGAAATAACAAGATAATGTTAACATTACCTGCTATAAGAGCGCAAATAACAAGATGTCATTAGCATAGGCTGCTTGAGGAGCACAAATAACAAACACTTCAATCTTTTGCGTCTATAAGAGCAGATGACAAGACACTATTAGCATTAGCTGCTATATGAGCGCAAATAACAATATACTGCTAGCATTAGCTGCTATAAAAGCGAATGTGGCAAGATACTATTAGCATTAGCTACTATAAGAGTGCAAATAAGAAGACACTCTTAGCATTAGCTACTATAAGAGCGAATATAGCAAGATACTATTAGCATTAGCTACTATAAGAGCGCATATAAGAAGACACTCTTAGCATTAGCTGCTGTAAGAGCGAATATAGCAAGATACCATTAGCATTAGCTGCTATAAGAACGCAAATACGACAGTGTTAGCATTTGCTGCTATAAGAGCGCAAATAAGATACCATTTGCATTAGCTACTATCAGCGCAAATAAGACACCATTAGCATTAGCTGCTATAAGAGCGCAGATAAGATACTGTTAGCATTAGCTGCTATAAGAACGAAAATTACCAGATACACTAACATTAACTGCTATAAGGGCGCAAATAACAAGATACTGTTATGATTAGCTGCTATAAAACACAAATAACAAGACCTTTTTAGACTCATATAAAAGCGTAAATACATTTGAGACAAAATTACAGACAGTCATTCAAATGTCATTGTTTTAAAACATAAATAGGGCCACAGATTTAAATAGGGTGGTTGATCCGGGTAGCGAATCTGAAAAAGTAATTATTGATGTAAATACATTGTATGTTAGTTGAGGACTGATTTCAAAGGTTTTCTAAAATCTTAAATTATTCTACTATTTTACAGTGTGCAACTCTTCATCAAGCACCTCCGCAGTGAGCAACGTTTCTCGTGAGTACTATCTTTTATAGTTTATTTAGATATTTATTTAACAACATCTGGGTGGACTGAGGAGGGTCACATGTGGGAGAGATCCAAACGTTCCGGACCGAGGCAATGTGCTATAGTATCACCATACTTAGCCTCAACCATTACCACTCCCTGGGCTAATTCAGCAGGCGGCAAATTGATGATATATTTCTTATTGTACCAAGAAAACAGGATTCGACATTTCATGCAAGTTGTCTCTATTGGAGACAATTTGCATTTAATGTGAAACCTGTTTTCTGGTTAAATGATATCAGAAAAATAATTCAATGTGTCATCCACTGAAAATTTTACCCAGAGTGCTTAGTTAGTATTCGAACTTATCGAATGTATGTGGCTAAATTTATCCAAAACCCGTATCATTCCCTAGAGAGAAATGGCCATATAAGCCACGTGACCAATATTCTTCCTAGGGAGAAAAAGCTGTATCATCGCATACGGAGCACTCAGAAGTTTTGGCCGTTCCGTTCTAGCCTAAAATACGTTGTTACTAATAAGCTAATGGGAAAGACGTTTTTCTGCTAGGCGTTTTATATTAAATGAAACTATTTTGTTCTGATTGACCATATCTTATCAAAAACATTTTTCTGTTTCTGATTCTGTGTTTTATTATCAAATAGTTTCTCTAGAATTTAATTTACGGCCAAAACTGTTTGGTCTGACCTATGCAATTGCTATAGTAAGTGATTTCTGTATGTAACATCAAGAATTTTCTGTAGACGATGAGCTGAACTGTTGTGATCATAGATTGTATTGTCTCTCGTAAACAATTATTACATTCGGTGTTATCAACTTGAATATGATATGAATGTGTCAGTAAGAAAACTATATGATAAATAGATAATGAAAAAGCAATTTTCAAATCATACCCAATATCAACCCTCGACCCATACCGACGATATGGGTACCTCGGGTTGCATTGGGTATGATATGAAAATTGCCAAATAATAATCTCTAAATATTAACTCCTTACCACAATTGTTCTAAAATCTTAACAGGTCCATTTAACTATCAGTTAATGTGTCGAAAATCTGTGATGTCTGGTCTAGGTCTACAATGTTTGCTCAGGCATTATTGCGTTTACCCAAAGTATCATCATATTCCTTACCATACATATCCTGACGTATGTCCAGCTGATGACCTGATGGCGCGTCTAATATGTAAAGGAATGGCAAACATTATAGACCTTGGTCAAACTGCATCATTATGATCTACATTGGGTCTGCACAGCTTTTTGCCTGCATGTCAGTTATTGCTATTTTTTTTTTTTTTTTATCACAGGAGCTGCCTCTGCTCTTGTCTTCAAGTCCATGAACAACGCTGTCTACCAACTAAAATGTGAAGGTCAGAAACTAACAGCAGCAAACGGAGACAAAGATGAGATGAAAGTCATTGACCTGGAGAACCCGGATGAAGATGTGAAAGATGAGAACGAGGCTGACAGTGTTGAGAAGGCAAAGGGCGGGGCAGGGGACGCCGGTGTTGATGCAGTACTGTAAGGTAAGTAATTCTTCTGTATTGTTGGTTTAAGTTGAGGTTTAACGTCCAGTCGAATCTTTCCGTTTTCTGGATATAACGGCCAGAACTGATGCCCTTTTGTAGTACCGCGTCATTGATGTGTCACTCCGCGGACACGTTGAGGCGATACTATCATCAGTCACATAATACTGATACAAGTACGACCAGTACCAATGTTTAAAAGCCGTTTAAGTATGTCCAGGCCAAGGATTAAACGACACCCCAATCAAAAGGCGGACGCTCTACCAACTGTGCCCTTCAGGCTAGTAACATTGCTGTTTGCAGCCAGGTAATGCCGAAACCTGCCTTTGGGCATATAGGGACTGTGCATGCTCCGATGAGATGCTGCACAGATTTGTCATAGCGTCACAGTTATCTAGATTATACCTCAAGCAATCAGATAATAGACTGATAAACTTGATTGACTGATTGATAGACTGAAATGTTTATATCTTCATGTCGGCAACTATCTTGAAAATGGTAGTGCTCTTGTGCACGAAGACAGTTTTTCTTTAACGCTGACAGACCAAATTTTGTTAGAATAGTGATAGAGCCTCCGCTTCAGAAAGTTTCGTTTTCGGATCCAGAGTTTAGCACGTATTGTGACTGTCAGATCTGGGTGAACAGTGTAAGACGCCAAAGAACTTGACTTCCACTCATCCAGTTTTTTAGATTTAACTCACGCGCTTCTTCCGCATTCCCACGCAGTCGGTAAATTTATATATACATGTACAAACTATGTATAGTATTGCCTATTAAAAGAGCATTCATATATAGTCAAAACTCTTTTTATGAACATATTATATAGCAAGATGGTGGCATCCGACCTGACTACTATAGAAGGTTTTATTTGGACCCTTAAGAGATAAAACTATTCACGTATTGTTTTATCTTCTTTAATTTTCAGGTGGCAAAGAAGACTCATAAGAGGACCAACACAGTTTTATTATTTTTATTTCAAATGTACTTTATTTCTGATTATTTATTTGTATTTAAAAATCACATTATACAGTGAATGAATCAATTTATACGTATAGCCATAACGGTCAAACAACTTGTCAACATTTATTTAAGTTCATTGATACACTTTGAAGGGAGTCACTTTGTTCAAAATAGTTTTTGCCCACTTCTGAAAAAGGGTTCTACACTAAAAGGAAAGAAAGTGATCCCGGAGTGTGCACATTCTTTTCTTTTAGAGTAGACCCCCTTTTCAAGGAATTTGGTGTGCAGTAAAGAAAAACAGAATTTCACAAAAGTTTTCTCCTTTGGCGCAAAATGGCAAATAACCAAGGTTATCAATTTACCTTAAGGAAATCGATTACTATTTTCATTTTCAAGAGTGAAAAATGATCTGAAATCAATTAAAGTATTACACTACTACGTACGTAATAACTACAGAATAAAATCGTTTATTCAGTTAAGGGGAATTGATACAGTTTCAGGGAAGCCAACTCTCAGAATTGTTTCTGTCTCCTTTCTGAAAAGGGACTTACTCTGAAAAAAAGGCTTTTTTCTCCAAGGAGAACAAACTCTTTCTTTTCACAGCCGATCCCTTTTCAGAAAGAGCCTGGTATGCCGGCAAACAAACAGGAAGTCACAAAAGTTGTCTCCCTCCGGAACAAAAGGGAAAAATCTACAAAGTTTATCCAGTCCCCTTACTCAAAGCTACTATGTTGATGTTTGTAAGGAGAATACCAACGTTTTCTATATGCGAGTATCAAAGACTCAAATTATCCGTGCAGTATGTAATCTGGGCTTTTCGCCATCACAACATAGGGGCCTTTGAAGAATTTACATATCGCTCGCGTCATGAGAAAATGTACAGTCGAGGCATGTGCGAACAGTAAAGACCCAGATCAGCCAGAGAAGCTGCATAATCCTAGACGTTGCTAAACATCAATATATGAGCCGCAATGTGAGAAAATGTACCTCCTGACATGAGCGCCCAACAAACACTCAACATAGGCGCATCCTCGCAGTCTAATCATCTTTGTCCGCAAGAAGAAGCTTTGCATCCTTGGCTATCCAAATTGCACCCAGTGAAGCGACTGATCAGACTGCTTGAATCACAGGCTGATCTGAATCTTCGCTGGGCGAACATGTTCAAAGGTACGTTTCCTAACGTTGTGATTGTTATTCTGAAGCATCCAATGATTTTCTCAGTGGACAACGAAGGCTGCACAGTCTGATCTCGACCTTAGCTGTTCGCATATGTCCCGAAAGTACAGTTTCACATGATGGACATTTACTCGGTGAATGATAAAGATTAAGAGCAGACTGCATGATGCGCAGTCGGATCGTTGATGCTTGCACGTTGAATGTATTAGTTGTCTCACATTACGAAAACAAGCCTATTCAAATATAATGAAAATTTCACCGTCAAAAGATGAAAATGTCAGATAAAAATTCGGATATTTTTCATATTTCTGCTCAAAGCTTAGATTGTGGTACTCCTTAGAACCGTCTCGTCGAGGCGATTCTAACGAGTACCCACAATCTATGTTTTTGAGCAGAAATAAGAACAAAAAAAATGTAGACACCTGTAAACCCCAGTTTTGCTATATAAAAGTGGGGTTTAAGGGAGTGAACATTATATAGGCATGTTTTCGTGATGAGATCTTGACTAAATTGCTAAATAGAGAAAGAGAAACAGAGAGACCGAGGAGACGGGACGGGTTTTGGGATGTTTTCAAACGAATGTGTTTTTGGTGTATTTTGAAGTTAACAGGGAAATCTGTTATTATATTTTATTAGAAACCGCTAGTCTGGACTGTCGGAGTAAGTTTAGAACATATCTGTGTAAAGTAGAACGATAATATCGATTTTGCCGTATGTTTTTCAACATAAATGAAATATGGTCAACTTCAAAGCAGCTCATTTGAACTAAATCTGCGATCATACATGTGCTGGGGTACAGCATGTCCTACTAGACTACAGCGAACTCAGATCAGATTGCACATCAGCAAACTTTATTCAAAGTCTCCACTGTCTGCCTGAAGACGCCTTGGATCCTTGCCTACCCACAAAGAGCACTGCAAAGACTCTGATCAGACAGCGCGGATACACAGGCTGATCCGAGTCTTTGCTCTTTGTGGGCGCACATGCAGTCTTATAGTCAAGGCTGTGACCCGGCTCATATGGGAATGGCTCCGAACAAGCAGATTAGTGTAGCCATACCATCTGCAATGTTGGTCAAAGTTCACAAAAACAGCAGTCACTGTCAGTCTGCGGGGTATAAAACTTAGGCCTGCCAGCTGGCAAGGTTCCAAACAGCTTACTGTAGCACTGGGATACCCATGACTGGAAAGATGATCCGTACAACGTTTTAACTGCTTTAAAATATTTGAGTCATATTTTGCGTAATCATATCTTGCATAACCTATTATAATAACATTGAGAAACTCGTTTTTGAAAAAAAAAAAAAAAAAAAAAAAAAAACGCTACTCTTCCCATTGTACAGAACTGAAGGCGATATCTATTAGCGGCTGATGGTTGTGGCATAGTTTTATGTCAGATGATGACGTACGCATTATCAATCAGCGAATAGTTTACACGGTCGTGTTCGATGCGCAGACGAAAGTTTGCCAGCGACCAAAGTAAATATGAGTTGAGCGAAAATGCGTAAGGCGTCATCCTTCCCTCTCGGTTTCTTAGATAACACTTCACCCATTTCACTGGCGGATTTCTCATTATTAGTATGATAGGTTATGCATGGTATGGTTATGCAAAATGTACTCAAATATTTTAAAGTAGATAAAACGTTGAACGGCTCATTTTTACAACCATGGATATCTCAGTGCTACAGTAAGCTGCCTGGGACCTTGCCAGAGGTCAGGCTTAGTTTTATACCTTGCAAACCGGCAGTGACTTGCTGTCTTTGTGAACTCTTTGATTAACTTTGCAGATGGTATTCGGTGACAGACCTTGCAAAACCAAAACTTGCATAAAAGGCAGTGGAAGTGGCTTCGGTTTGCCAGACATCAGATTAGTAGACGGGTTATTATCTGCTTTGCATTATATAGCTATCAAATTCAACAAACCATTCACTTAAAAGAAAATGCAACATTGATGAAGAATGCGTCTGTGGTGAAACAAACCATTCATTTTGATTCAGATTTGATCAAAATCGGACAAAGAATAAGAAAGTTCCCAGCTGGTATTCTTTATAAATCTATAGCGGGCCGATAATGGCCCGCTATAGATTTATAAAGAATGCTTACTGGGTTATTGGCGTTTGAAGATGTCCAAATTGCTTTTATGGGTGCTGCCCTTTTGAATATTTAATATGAATCAATGACATCATAAAGACATAATTAAGTATAAAAACCTAAGTAAATAATATATGCAACAGTAATTTATCTCTTTCTTTTTTACATGGCTTCTCCTCTAGATGTTTGTTGATTTTACTATAAAAGCACACTGTTTTCTGTCAGAAAGAAGATTTTGAAGCATCTCATTAAATATTCATAATGACGACGCTCTTGAGAGCGGTTTGGAAATCTTTAGATGTCATTGAATTTCTTAGCTTTTATCCGATTTTGATAAATTTTGCATCCAGATGCATGCTCTGTCAATGTCTTTCATCTCAATTACATTTAACAATATTGTCTTTCCAGTTAATCTGCTAAACATTTTATTTATTTGCTATTCTAATCTCATTTAATATATATTTCGGCGATCAATTTTATATGCTTTTACAGTCCGGATATGCGGTGTCTAATACGACTTTGCATTAATTTTTCAGCAATTAAAACTTATAAATAACTCTCTCTCTCTCTCTCTCTCTCTCTCTCTACATTATCTATGTATGCACTGTCATAACCCATCAGCAATAAAGGTATTTTGAAATTGCACCTTCATAGTTCTTGTTACTGTATATGTACTAAGCAGAAGTTCCAAGTGGTGCCGAATGTGTACCCTAGTTTTTGGTCGATTGTTTACAATCGAGCCTAAGTAAACATGCACCAAAATTTCCCCAAGGTCGTAGTCCACGTGATTATCATTCACCAATGAAATCAACCCACGTGTTTCTGTAAAACCTGGACTGAGACATTGGCAAACAGTGCACCCAGATCAGACGCTGCAGAGGCAGTGTCTGATCAGGGTTTGTACTATTTACTTAAATTACATGACGTTTAGAGTTAAATGAAACAGTCTTAAGTTACCGTTCAGAACCATTTTCCCAGCCTACATTCAGAGACAATCAGTGCTGTCAGTGCTTTGATTAAAGTTTCGCAAATGAGCAGTATTCGCAACTTTTCGGTTGTATATTCGAGGCGTGTCAATTTCCATAAATAGCGATCACAGTAGCTTCCAGATTTACAATTGAATTGAAACACACACACACACACACACACACACACACACACACACACACACATATATATATATATATATATATATATATATATATGTGTGTGTGTGTGTGTGTGTGTGTGTGTTTGTGTGTGTGTGAGTGTGTGTGTGTGTGTGCACGTGTGTGTATATATATATATATGTGTGTGTGTGTATGTGTGTGTGTGTGTGTGTGTGTGTGTGTGTGTGTGTGTGTGTGTGTGTGCACGTGTGTGTCTCATCTGGTAAACTAAAACTCGTTTTATAACATACACGCATATTTCCATCGTTTAACGCAATACTGCGCTGACTAAATTCTTCCCTAAACTGACTTTTTTTATGCATTTTGCTCTGTCCGTGGCAAATAACAAACAAATAAAATATTGTTGCCATTCCCATAAAAATAAACCTAAAAAAAAGACATTTAGCATTTTGCTCTATCTGATTCTTGGTATTTATCTTAATGAAACGTTGCTCTAACTTGAGTTAGAACAGTGTTGCAAGTTTATCAGTTGAAGAAAGCTAATCAATATTATCTGGTGATATCATGATCAAAGACATAGCAAAAAAAATTTTTTTTTTTTTGTTATTTTATCTGTATAACATAATATTAATATGTATAAGATATAATGCACATGATACATGTATCACTCTTTTCCCCCAGAAGTGGGATGGCACACTCTGGGGATAAGAACCTCTTGACCCTCAGGAATTTGACAACTCAGATTCTAAGGCGGAACTTTAGGTACTGTAGTAACAAGGAAATGTCATTTGCATGTCATTTTAATTTATCTTCACGTTTTTTGTCTCCTCATAAACCACTGGGCGGAATTTAACCAAACTTGCTACACGACCTCCCCAGTGGTAAGGGAGTGCGAGAACTAGTCCGTCGGTCCATCCGTCTGTCAGTCATGCTGTTAGCAACATTAGCTGCGCATTTTAATTTTAGTTGTTTTCACATAATATCATTATTTCATGTTAATTGCTAAAATTGTTTACTTCTTTCATGATATTTTGGTATGTAGCGGTATGTAGCATTCTTTATAAATCTATAGCGGGCCCTTAATCATTTAACAGGAAATGATGTTTTTACTGGTGAAAACTGACAGTATATAAGTAACCACCTTTAGAGAAATTTAATTTTATTTTAATTTCAGTCAAATCCTTTAGTTTTATTGCAATTTACTCGTAAGTCAGATAACAGGATATACAGAAATTAATATTGTGCAATTGAGTTGCTCTTTCAAATTGCACAGATTGATTGATTGATTGATAACTATAAATTATGCATGTGTATTCCATGTGTATATATATATAGAATACTAAAAATTGTGAATGCTACTTGAGTTATGTACTTCTTATAATAATGTATATTGTGCACATTCTTTCGCCAGAAACTGACAACTGCCCTTCTTGAATCAGCTGAAGGGAGAAAATGATAGTATAAAGTATTTCATGATTAATCTTTAGAAGTATTGAACCCGTGAACTCCTGGACCCAGTTGTTTAAAACTAATGATGTCGTTAGTTAACGGATTATTAAAACTTTGATCATTAAATATTACATATAGGCTGAAAAAAATGTGAGTAGCTTTTGCACTTGCAAAAGCTCTCACATGTTTAGCAAAATACCTGTGAATTAGATATTGTACTTACTAGAACAGTTAACATTTTGACTATTGGCTATTGGCTCGTTAAGCTGACGAGGCTTTGAACAACTGGGCCCTGTTCACCAGCCAGTGGGCATATCAGACTGAGTCCCCGAGACTGTTTACAGATGCCCTTGTTGATTAAGATTCGGATAACAAGGAGTAACAGGGGAAATGTTCTAGGTAATTTTCCTTATTTCCACATAAAACATATTGTTGATGGTACTCGTAAGAACTGTCTTAGCAAGGCGATTCTGATGAGTACTAACAACATATACTTTTATGGACAATTTAATCATCCATCTACTTCCTGTTATCTAGAGCTATATAATGCAGATTCTATTTCCATTTCCTTTGGAATCACTGGGCCCATTGTGATATCTTTGAAAGTCGAGTTCTGCTCATGAATACGCTATAGGGCGTAAGCAGTGTTGCAAACATCATTTTTGCTTATGAAGAGTCTCAATAAAACCGAAACCCCCATTTTCCATCTGTAATGTGTTCTTTGTTTCCAAAGGCAATCTTTCTTTACTTTTATATGTTAAGCTGATGAAGATTATCTGTGGTCACTCTTTAATATATTTTTTTCTGTACCCTCACAATTGTCTTTGCTAAGCTACAAACCTGCCGACCTCGGTGGCTCAGTTGGATGCGCGTCCGACTGTTGATCAGGAGGTTGTGGGTTCGAACCCCGCCGGGTCGGCAACATTCTTTCGTAAAGATTTGATCATGAAATATTTTCTACTGTCATTCTCTCCCTTCCGCTGATTCAAGGGCAGGCGTCAGTTCTGGCGATAGACTGTACACAGTACTGGTTAACCGCTAAGAGGACTAAGCCTGTCAAGTTAAAGTGTGTTTAGGTAAACTGACCGCGCACGACATGACCCCAGTGGGTTGACTGGGCCGTCAACCTCAACAAAAACAAACAACAAACCACCTGATCTTAACCTTGTTCAGGAGTTCGTTTTGTTCTCAGTTGGCTGCATTAGGAACTGTCTGCAAATTTCCTATCTTCATATGAAATGGGAAAGGATCAGTATCCTTCTTTAAACAATTTGTTGTTTTATCATTTTTTTAATCCCCACACTTTAGCGATGGGAATGTTGTAAATACCTATGTCCGTCCTAGGTCATACTGTCCATCAGTTAGTCATGTTATCTCCTCCTAAACCACTGGGTGGAATTTAACCAAACTTGATATATGACTTCCCCGCGTGTTAGTAAGAGTGTGCGACAGCAAAATTATTTTTCACTCTGCCCCATGTTCCCTTCAGTAGGGATCAAATGGTCACTGTCTGTCACTCTATCTCCTCCTGAACCACTGGACGGAAATTAACCAAACTTGCTACATAACTTCCCCATACGATAAGGGTGTGCGAGAGCAACATTATTTTTTCCATCCATCTGTCCATTCATCGGTACCACTATTAGCAACATAAACACAAAGCGTGGGGTTTTTTCAATGGCGTGCCATCGACTGAGCAGTCTAGTCCCTTTGTTTTATATGTGCTAAGCTGATAGCATTAGAATAAACTATGATCAAGCTATTGCTTAAAGTAATGCCTGTATTTTATGCTCCACAGTGGATTTCTGTTGCAAAATTATTTCATTATATTACCTTTCTGAGCTATTTAGAACACTTATAACTGTTGAAAAAATCCCAGAAGCATACATATTGTCAGTATTATTATGACATTGTCAGTAAATTATGTTATGACATCATTTCATCTATATTACATGTGACCCTCAATATGTATAAAGGGACCTTGGCATATCCCCATAAAATGATCACATAAATGTAGCAACTAAGTTTGTTTGTGTTTGTTTGTGTTGAGGTTTTACAGCCAGCCAACCCAACGGGGTCATGTCGAGTGTGGTCAGTTTACCTAACCACACTTTTACTGGGCAGGCCTTGTCCTCGAAACGGTTAACCAGTATTGCGAACATTCTTTCGCCAGAAACTGACAGCGGTCCTTTTTTTAATCAGCGGAAGGGAGAGACTGACTGTAGAAATTTTTCATGATCAATGTCTACAAAGAAACCAACTAAATGGGGGCAAAAGTTATTGATTTTTGTAAGAAGCTGCATCTTGGGCAGTATTACATTTATATATATATAATAAAAATGAAGGCTCTGGCAAGACTAAGCACATACGTATACCCTAATGACCCAGCTCATGTTGCATGTGTTAACACAGTCTGGGAAATATTGTCATGAATTTTGTGTTTTGTGTCAACATCAACATGACATCTACTTTAGATGAAAAGTCAGCTCATCAAAGACTAAAATGCGGTAAATGTGCCATAACTGTGACATATATAAAATGTATCTTACAGGAGTAGACATTTGATATGACAGTAAACATTTATGGAACAAGTTTTGTGAAGGTTTGCAAAAGACTAGAATTAAAATTATCCAGCTTGTTTCATGAATTAAATGTATAATGGATATTATTTTTAGGTTTTTAGATACAAACAAATAGTTAAATGCCAAAGAAATTTGAAATTGTAGGCCGTATTTTCATGTATTTATCAAATTACGAGAAAAAAGGATGGGCAAACATGTTTTTACTGTTTTGCCCCCACCCACCCCCAAAAAGTCTTCAATTACCAGAAGAAAATAAAAAAGTGACCAAAATTCGCACTGATTTAATTCCAGTTAGAACAGTGTCGCATAAACTTTAATTGCGTGAATATGATATTTACTCAGTCAAACTTAAGTTAACCCTTTAAAACGCCAGTCACAACTATTGTCGTCTGCTTTGTCTTCTGTCGGTTACTTTAAAAGTCATTTCTGCAAACAGTGTGGACCCAGATCAGACTGCTCCTTTAGGAGGAGTCTGATCTGGGTCCAAACTGTTTGCCTGTATGCAAAAATAGGTTCAAAAAGTTTGCAAGAATATTCAGCAGACGACATAAACAGACGACATTTTCAGATGCAGGTTTTCTTTGCGCTTTAAGGGTTAATATCTCTTTTTTGTTACATGCTACGAACTGTTACACTTTAAACTTCTTATTTTTCCTTGTAGGTCAACTTGCATTTATAATTCCCTTATAAGCTTCCTATGAATTTTATAAACAGAAAAAAACCTTATCCTGTAAAGCTTTCAAAACTTGAGTTAGAACAGAATTGCGTTGAACGATCGATTTATCCCTTTCATTCAGCTCTAACATCATTCTGAACTATTGTGACTTTTAGCAAACAGTGTAGATCCAGAGCGTGGCGTCTGAAAAGGGTCCGCACTGTTTGCCACTCGCCCAGCAATTTTAGACACATCAAAAGACAGTTAACTTTAGACACATCAACATTTAGTTATCTGGGCTTGCAGACATTTTAAGATAAGAACGGTAATGAATTAAAGTGTCCGAATACCTTGGGTAAAGTCAGTACCCACAATATCAGTTTATTGCAATATAAGAACAAACATTTTTTTCTGAATGCCTCCTATATCTGGCCAGTAAAGAACTTGACATTTGGTCTAGATGAGTAAAAAACTTGGGCCCAGTTGTTCAAAGCGTCGTTAGCTTAACGAGCTCGTTAAGGGTCATTTCGTTAAGTGTTTTAGCGGATTCAATATACAAAATTCCGATATTTTTTGCTGAAAACATTTTTTCAGCAAAACATTTCAGCATATATGCATATCATTCCATGTAAATTTCAACGAATCATTAACTAACGACGTCGTTAGCTTTGAACAACTGGGACCTGATGTATAGATCGCGCTGTCTTCCTACAGATTCTGTCTTGCCTGATTCCAGTAATATGTTGCGATTAATGAGGCCGCATCAAGCGAAACAAATGCCTTTGGGCATGCGCAAAATGCACAGATTCAGGTCATCCTACGCATGCGCAAAGTATCACCCGGGCATACGCTCTCCATTTATACATTCTGTAGTATCCGATTATTCTATTAGCGGACAGTGAAAACCCTGAGACTGCGCGGATGTGCAGGCTGGTCTTGGCCTTCACTGTCCGCATATGCTCGAAGACAGGTTTTTGTACGGCGCGGCCCCATTGTCGTTTCTAAATGCAGTATATATAGCGTAGTTTCTTGTCTGTCTCATGTAACACAAATAGCCCCGTCCACCGAGGTGCGCGAAATATATATGCTGCCTGGTGCCACTGTGGCGGAGTTGTTAGTAACTTTATTTAGGTAGGAACTGCGTTAGTCACTCATCTCAAGTCAGAGACAGTCCCATTAATTCAGTCTCGACGTGATTGAAATATTGTTGACTGGGACGTAAAACATCTGTACTCATCTTTTGAGCTGTGGCATGTGTAGTCTGATCAGAGTCTTTGTTATCCGCAAGAAGAAACTTTGCATCTTTGGCTATCAAAAATGCACCCAGTTAAGATTCTGATCAAACTACGTGTATGCGCAGGCTAATCTGAATCTTCACTGGGTGCACATGTCCAAAGGTACGTTTTCTGATGTTGTGGTTATCTTACCCTACCCCACATCAATTGTTAGACCATTTACGTTGCTTCTAAATGTTCTCTGATATAAACTACACAGTGAAGCAGTTTACATCATACGTCTGCCGGCCTCGGTGGCTCAGTTGGATGCGCCGTCCGACTGGAGACCAGGAGGTCGCGGGTTCAACCCCCGCCGAGGTCGGCAACATTCTTTCGTGGAGATTGATCATGAAATATTTTCTACGGTCATTTTCTCCCTTCCGCTAATTCAAGAAGGGCAGTTGTCAGTTTCTGGCGAAAGAATGTGCACAATACTGGTAAACCGCTTAGAGGACTGAGCCTGCCCAGTAAACGTGTGGTTAGGTAAATTGACCGCGCTCGACATGATCCCATTGGGTTGACTGGGCCGTAAAACCTCAACACAAACAAATACATCATACGTCTGCAAAGACAATAAAAATTCCATTCCTCATATCTATAACTGGAACATATTACCGCGTGAGTACAAAAAATAGGCTTAACGCTTAGCACTCTGGGTAAAATTTTCAGCAGACGACTTTTTGGAATATTTTTCTTGCTTTTCCCGGAAAACAGTATATGACATTTCATGCAAATTGTCTCCTAAGGAGACAATTTGCATGAAATGTCAAATCCTGTTTTCTGGGGAAAATAAGAAAAATATCATCAATTTGTCGTCTGCTGAAAATGCCCAGAGAGTGGTAAAGGTGAATTACCCTCTGCTACCTTGTTCTAGAGAAAAGAAGCATCAAGAAAAAAATATTTTTTTCTTTTATCTCCATGATAGGATGGAATTTGTGTATATCCATTTAATCACTAGCACATGATTCTTGTGAGTACCAGTAATACACTTTTTTTGTAGAGAAAAAAAATGAAAAGGGTATGTGTCTTATCTAAAGCTCTGGCCTCATGCTGTTCGCTTCAGTGGTTTTGAAAAAGGCAATAAGAAATGCGCTGCAAGTCATAAAACGTTACTACAATTAGATAATGCTGTTCGCTTCAGTAGTTTTAAAGAAAAAAAAAACAAAAAAACAATAAAATGAAACGAATAAGAAACGCACAGCTTTTCACATGCATAATATGCAAGTCATAAAACGTCTGTTCCCTTAATTTCAGTAACAACTTGTCATGAACTAACAGGAAGGCATACAGACCATAGCTGAGTTAGTATTAGCGGGAACATTACGTGTATTAGGACTTCCTCTTCGAGGGTGGTCTGCTGATGTCAAAGTTTATATAGTGCAGCTGATGCCAGAGTTATCATACCGTACATGGCACGCACGTGTGTGGAAGGACATCTGTCAGAAAGTCCAAGCAGATATAGCCAACGTGTTACTACGAGATATAGGTGTTGCCTTACATATGTCAGGACGCCATCTTCAATGGCGGTCGGCTCTCGCCAAAGCTAGTATAGTACCGTTGATGGAACAGTCAACATCATCTTCGTGATGTACATACAGTCGAGCTTCAATGGCTCGAACATCTTTGGGACCGCAGACATCCCAGTAAGCATTCTACATAAATCTACAGCAGGCCATTACCGGGCCGTCCGCTGCCCTGACGGGCCGATAACGGCTCGCTGTAGATTTATGTAGAATGCTAGCTGGGATTTATTCTAGACATGAGTAGTTCGAGCCACTGGAGGTTAATCATAGCGCCAGATCAGGAAACGAATCATCACGAAAACATGCCTATATAATTTGACCTCCCTCAAACCCCTTTTTATATAGTAAAATCGGGGTTTATAGGGGTATACAATATTTTTTTCTTATTTCTGTTTAAAACATAAATCGGTGAGGCGGTTTTAACGAGTAATCACAATCAACGTTTTGAGCAGAAATATGAAAAATATCAGAATTTTTGTCTAAAAACTTTCAGTTTTTGGTGGTGAAATTTCAATATATTTGAATAGGCGTGTTTTCGTAATGGAGGATAATTTAGAGGTGTCTTTTCGATCGTCTATAAAATATAATAGTACTCATTAGAATTGCAACGATAAGGCTATTCTAAGAGTACACACAATATACGTTTTCATAATTATATAATAAAAATTCCCTAAATTATTCCTAGTATTTATTGTCTTAGGCGATCGGAAGAATTTCCCATGGGGACTCAAAACGAGTTCGAATCAGCCATTGCAAAGCAAGTCTCCCCTACGCACCGAAAGAAAAAGATACGGGTAACAAACTATGACTAGGCACAACGGCACGATCACAACAACAACCGACAAACAAACAATGAAGAACAGCAACCAGTGCACTGCCTTAGAACGATCAGCAGAACAATTACCGTGGTTAGGGCGGCGGGCGGGGGGGGGGGAGGGGGCGAGGGGGTGGGGAGGGAGGAGGGTGCTGGTGGAGGAACTCAAATTAGTCTTACCCCATCAAAACCACGCCAATAATTCTGAAGGAGTTCTAAATTACAAATATGTGTCCAATCCTTGTACTGTCATCTACTTCATCAATGAAACCTCACAGTAAAACATCAATAATACCAACACTAAGTTAGTCGAACTTCATCGGCTTGAACGTCTCTGGTACCTTGGAAATTTGTTCTAGACATGGGTAGTTCGAGAAACTGAGGGTAAATCATTGCGCCAGGTCAGGAGGCAAATGGTTATAATTTAGGGATGTCTTTTCGAGAAGAGCTTCTATAAAATAATGGTTTGTTGAGTGTACACATTATAATCACAACATATATTTTTATTATAAAATAAGCAAGTTTCTCTAAAATATCCCTAAATATCCGTTTTCTTGAGCTATCGGAAGAATTCCCTCGGGATATAGCTCCTGAACGAGTTTGAATTAACCATGGTAAGCGGGCCATCGGTGTTCGAGTCTTTGAAGTTTTACTGTAGAGGGTTCTTAGGCGTAGCGCTTATTACGCACATTACGCATGTGAGTAACATACGTAAGTAAATATTCACAGTGAAGTGGCATTAGCATAGAATATTTTATTTTATTACCGTAGGGGCTGCTCTTAAAGGAAAGCGTTTGCTCCCTCTGGACGCGATTCGGAAGATCCAAGGTTTTTCCTGGGTGTGCGTAAAAATAGTTCCCTTCTGGCTACGCCACTGGGTTTAATGGCAATATGAAGCCGGAGGAAAAGAAAAACACAATTAGGACCACGAAGGGTCCGACCATAGACAGCAATAGGCAGACGCTAACTTTCTGAAACAAACTGAGAAAGGGGCCTCCTTCGCTCTGAGGTCTGGCTCAGCGTTGTGTAATAAATGGGAATCAAAGTTATCCATCATAATCGGGTTAACAACCATGCATACAATTTGCCGCATCATATCTAGAATATTTCAATAGTTCCGACAATGCTTTTCAATTTATAGACTAAATCTTTTTAAAAAAAATCGGGTGCCGATAAACCTTCCTACAGAATTGTTTTCAAGCCAGTTAAATTTGGAAAGTAATTTAGAATGCTGGTAATAAAACCTATATCATAATACACATACAACGTATTTACGCTGGTTATGCTACCGATACCCCTGTTTTAGAAGTGTAGAAGTTCCATATATAGTAAAATACCATTTTTGGAAGTCAGAAACGTGCCTGTTATAGGGAGTTGACCTTTACTGAGAAGTGGCGTTCGTGGAGTTTTTTTCTGGATACGTTTCTTATTTATTTCAGTATAGATGAATGCAACATGTGTTGGCAGAGAATCAATAAGCTGGTTCAAAAATGAATGTTGACGGATTTTACGATTTTCTTGTTTCGTTTTAAAGATTCTTTATTTGGACAGACGTTCCAGTGACTGTATGCTGTATAAGTTACACAGTGTACGTTATCAGATGCAGATTAGTTACTAACACCAGAGAACGTCACTGTGGTTCTAAATGTAACTGACCGGGATATTTATACATGAAAAGATGGCTGAAATATGATTATAATGTATAGAAGATAATTCCTAGTCCTCGGACGTCTTCAGAACTTGAACATAAATAAGCTTCATTGAATAAACGACTTATATTGGAAAGAACTACAAACCATAATGGACAATCAGAACAACTCGCCAGGTTCATATATTGATCTCTGGAATCAACCACTACATGGGAATAATGATTTTACACACAGAATGAGTAGCGCAGATATAGATGCGTTACTGACTGTGGCTGCGGATGTGGCAGACAAGCAATATGACGCCAATAAAGTAATTGATGCTCTCCACTGTGAAAATATTGTACCAAATCGCATTTGCGATTATTTAAAATCTATGTATGCAGAAGGAGAAGATTTTTGGAAAATAGTTTTGAAACTTTCTCGCTACTGTTCATGCTCATCATTAAAATATGGGCTTTATGTTTGTAATTATGTGGATATAGCAGAGAGATTGGAACATAGTCGCTACGGTACGGCTGGCCCCGCCACTCTGACGGTCAGCAAGGCTGAAGGCAATCACGATTCTGCTCTCGAATTATATTCTAATTTGAAGAAACATATAGACAATTCAGCATTTAAAGATAGGACCGCATTCCTTCGTTTAAAGGCAGAACATTTCATGAATGAACTACAAATATTAAATCCAGAATCAACGCGGCGAAAACAGTGTCTTTTAGACAAGATGGTGGTGATCCGATGCGTGATTGTTGAAGTTACAACTGATTCAGAGATCCGGACCCAGGCTCTAAATGACATGCGTAATGATAAAATTCTTCGTCAGGCAAAAGCTTCCGAGACACCGATATATGGCAAAGAGGCGAGTACATATGCACTTCAGGGAGATTTTGATACAGCCGAACAACTCATGCTTAAAGCAAGACTTATTTTGGTCAATACAAAAGCATCTTGGGTGATCTATTATCATTACCTGAATGAAGTGTTTTTAAAAGTGGCTGAATTTGAGAAAACACCTTGTAATGAAGTCAAGCAAGGGCTACTCTTCTACAGGTTTGCAGGCTTGCACTCCTTGGCAAATGAAGATGAGGAAATACAGCGAATGTGGAAAAGAATGTTTATTTCCTTCATGCTTTACGGTTTGCTATGCTTTGGACTGTTTCTCGATGAAATAGATTTTCCTATTACTGATGAGGACCGAAAATTGGCTCGAACTTTACTTTTGGAATTTGACAAATTATCACAAGGTATGGAGACCAGACGAGACATGCTTTACGCTTTGTTTATGGCAAGGTTGCACGAAGAAAGCAATGTCGAACAGGCACTCATCTATGCGAAACGAGCACAAACAATGTCAAAAAATGGTGAATTAAGAAAAGGCGAAGCGGAAAATATTTCCAACTTCATATCCAAATTAACTACTAAACTTTCTACACTATCAGAAAATAAAGAGGCATTCACTTGAGTTCTTTAGCATGCTTCTTTTTCTTCTCCTTCTTAATCATCATCATCTTTTTCTTCATCAGTTCCTTCATCATTCTTTTCTCCTTCCTCTTCTTCAATAGGAAGAAATGTGATAACATTAACACGTCTATGTAAATATATATTTCTTAGTCATAAATAACTCTCTATAAGCCAATTTCTCATTTCTCCACATTAACATATGTTGTGTGTACTCATTAGAAGCGCCTCTTAGAGGCGCTTCTAATGAGTACCCACAAATGCTTCCGTAGAGAACTAAGAAAATAATATTTATCTTGACAGTCCTCTTAGCTAGAACTACGTATGTTAGCAATAACAGTTTTCACCCATCATTGGATCATTGGATATTGTAGAATATATCGAAATAGGCTTACAGAAGAGGCTCTGATCAAACTGTGGAGACAGACTGGGGAGGTCGTGGTTTACACAATTTTTATTTGTATAAATCCTTACAGAGAACTACGAAACAAAACATGTATGACAGCTATACAATTGGCATGGTCTTAATCAGAGCATTTCGCATATGCCTGAAGACACTATTGAGATGACTGGTTATGGAGAGTATTTGATCGATAAAAATTCTGGATTATTTCTACAGTTTTCAACAACAAAACATATATTGTAGGTACTCGTTAGAATCGCCTCTGCTAGGCGAATCTAACGAGTACACTCATTGTGTAACTTTTGTCGAGAAGTAACAAAAATTGTCCTAAAATTATCATCAAAACTCCTCCTTAACAAAGTAGCTTCCTTTTACTCGATGAACCGGGCCAGCATAGGCAATCGATATTCGTTAAGTCCTCAGGGGTTAAATTTCTATATATGGCATAGTACGGATGTGCGTGCCGAATGGGCCCCCTGTTCAGCGCTGCCAGGTACATGATTATCCCCCTTTTTTCATCAGAGTATATGACTGACCTGATTTTTCTTGATTCGTTTGTGAAAGGCCCCACTTTTCTGACATCCCGGTATACATGTATGCGAATATTTTTCACTCAGAGCTTTTTCGAGGCTGCTTGTTCTCTTGGTATTCTATGATTTGACTGCTATATTTATCTAACTGCCAGCAATAAGTGGGTACAAAAAATCAAAGGTCAATATATGAATAGGTCAACATTTCGGATGATCAGGTATATGAATGGGTCCGTTTTTTCAAAGGCCAGGTATATGAATGGGGTAGGTTTCGAAATACTGGCTCGCGCACCCGTACCAAAATTACCCCTAAGCTACCCCCTTCCCTCCCACTCCCGACCTACTTCAACCTTATAGAATACATTTGAGCAGGAGCATAAGAAGTTTTCTTTTGTCATAGGCGAACAGCAAAGACCCAGATTAGTCTGATCAGAACATGCTGAACATTAATTTTAAATTCTCTGTACGCCGATGTATTCCAGCTTCCAACGGCCCTGTAAGTGGACAGCAAAGGCATTGACATATGAACCGGGGCACAGTATTTCCTACAACATTGCATGAGCGCCAAGCGAAGACTCAGATTAGCGTGCGCATCCGCGCAGTCTGGTCAGAGTCTTCGCAGGGCAGTCTGTGGCTAACCAAAGATCCAAAGCATCTTCAGGCGAACAGAGAAGACTCAGATCAGCCTGCGCATCCGCGCAGGCTGATCTGAGTCTTCGCTGACCGCAATTGTGATCTTGTAGGAAATGCTGTGGCCCGACTCATATACATTTGTATTATGGTATGTTACATTGTATGTGTTTTGTGAAAATTTACTATTACTGTAATACTCACCTTCTTACATGTTGAATAATATTATAGGCTGTATTTGATGATGGCTTCTTGCTAGTTTCGCTTATATTGTAGGTAATGATAATGGTGTGTGCGTGTGTGTGTGTGTTTGTGCACAGACACTTGGTTTGTTAGTAGAGCGTATATGATCCGGATTTGATCTCTTGTACTTTTTATCACTATTTTTATTTTATTGAACAACATACAAAGTCAAACTATGTATTCCCCCGTCTAAAACACAACTGAAAAAAAAAAAAAAAAAAAAAAAAAAAAAAAAAAAAAAATAACAACTGATATTTGCTGGAAAGGTATCTATATGTATGGGTATCGATACCTTTCCAGCAAATCTTTTCTTTCAAGAGCATTTTTAGGCGGGGAAAACATAGTTTGACGTATAATAAATGTAAAACGTCAGTAAAGGATAAAAATGCTACGTTCTACTGACCCTAAGTGTGTGTGTGTGTGTGTGTGTGTGTGTGTGTGTGTGTGTGTGTGTGTGTGTGTGTGTTATTTCTGAATTGTCATGGAATAAAGCTAGAATGTTTATTGAGCTTCCAAATAAGACTATTCTTGTCTTTTTTTTTTTTTTTTTTCTTCTTTTTTTTTTTACTGTAAACAGTCAGAAGTAAACGGAATCATACTTTTGATAATTAATATTATGTTTTGACACTGATGGAAAATGTTCAGCTTGAGCATGCGCACAAATTGATTGTTTCTGTCTGTCGTTTGCTGTCCAGTGCGTCTTGTCAACTACTTGAGTATATTCTCTTCACTGTCATAGGCGTAGCACTCATTACACATATACGCATGTGCGTACCACGCGTAAGAAACATTTTTACAATAAAGTGACTACATTAGGGGCTGCTCTTAAAGGAAAGAATTTGCTCCCTCTGGGAGCAAATTCTTTCCTTTAAGAGTAGCCCCTAATTTAGAAGAGCTTCCAGGCATACTTTTTCAAGAGTTTGCCTGGATTTGCGTCCAAATAATTCCGTTCTGGCTACGCCACTGACTGTCACACTAGTTCTGCGCATACCCGAAAGATCTGCGAGCATATGCTGACAGTGAAAGCGTATATACTGTCTATCACGCACTGACGTATCGTGACTGATTATATTAACGCACAAGAGGATGCGCACGTATAGACAGTTTATTGTCAACTATACTCGTATTTCGGTTATCTATATAGTGTGCTGCGCATCTTGCCCACTGTGTCATGTCAGCTGCTTTTTGTGTTCTGGCCAATACGACACAGCCCTTGTGCACGCAAATGACAATCTGCAAATTAAGTCATAGAAGAAATTACTTTCTGATCTTATTACTTTCGGCCATCTGATCTTATTAAATATAACAAAGTCCACCAAATATCGCATCGCCATTCTGTGAAGTGAACTGTGTAAACACAGTTTTTAGTAGCAAAAAGTGAGAATGAAAGCAAATGTATTTGGCTAAATGTTAACGCTGATTTTAATAGTATTGGCCGGGTTCTTTACATGCAAATTTTGGCTAAATCGGCTAATTTTCAAAATGCTAAGGGTGAATTGGAGAGGTCTAAATGATATATCTTCTAAATGAGAATGACCCTAGCTCGCAATAAAATGTGAAGTTACAGCTAATTTCACATCGCCTTTAGGCTTACCTCATCAAAAATTAAATAAGTAGTTATGAGAATATCAATTTTTGTCACGCTTGTCCCGGGAATGCTAAAAATTGCACTTAGAAGTATCAATGCATCCACCAAGTTTAAGCGAAGTCGTCAAGATTGATTTATTTTCCATAAACTTTGATAAAATGCTGCAATGGTAACCTTTTAGAATATCTACATAAGTGCAGTGTGCCAAAAGAAGTGCACGCGAATGGAGAAATACGTGAAATATTATTCTATTCTGTTCAGCGCTATATCTAGTCCCCGCCTAAGGAAAATAGTGCATTTAGTCCAATTCCTTGCGCAGCTCGATAGCTATTTTAGTAGTCGCCTGACAAACAAGACTATAGTGCATTGTGGCTCAACAATTAAATCACTTCCGTGTCCGAACCAAAACGTATATCAAGAACGTAGAAAATCATATACTAAAGTACATGACATTTTTATTATTTTGTTTATTTATTTTTCTGAGAAAATAAGGTTTGACATTTCGTCTAGCGGACAATTCACATGAAATGTAAAATCTTAGTTTACTCTGACAAATAACAAATTCAGTTTTAGAATGCCATTTGCTACAAATCAGCACTTTAAGGTTTAAGTTTAGAATGTCGTCTGCAACAAAGCAGCGCTTTGAGGTTTGAGTCCTTTATGACACACTTCGTCACCTGCGCACTTATTGCGCGACTGAATAACGAGTAGTAGTTGGTCATAGTAACTTACAATTTTGTTTACAAAGAGAAATTTTTCAAAAGACACACAACGGGAAACAACATAACGTCACCGAACGAACGACCCGTTCTGCAACTACACAGACGCATTTCTATCATACAATACCTATATAAACCGTTGCCATGCTGAAACATTGAGATACCACGCCCACTTCTAATTTTAGCCAATCAGATTATCTAATCCAGGTTGTTGATACATATTTGCATACTTAATGACAAGCATTGTTGATCCAGATCATTTGGCTTCTTCAGAAACCAATTGATCTGGATCTACACTGTTTGCACAGGCAGGTCTTATCCGGGTTCAGCAGGATCAAGGTTAAACAATTATTAAATACAGTTATTTGGCTAGTTCCAGGAGGTTCCAGGTAAGGTACGCCATGCCTCATAATGATTTTCAAATAAGGCTAAACAAAACTACTGGAGAAAACCTGTCTTCGAGGTTTTCAACCAAGTAAATACATTTGTATGAGTCAATTAAACGGCCTACTCAGCCACAGACTAGCTCACTCAGCCACAGCGATAAGCTAGTCTTGAAAGTTTTGGTATCTAGTATACTGTCTAGACAGCGAACACTTGAATGACACTTATCAGTCTGCGCAGATGCACAAATTATGCGTCTTTGTTGTTCGAATATGGCATAAAGCAGGTTATATCATGGCGAGGCTCATATTTTTGCTTCAATCATCTGTCACATGTGTTAGATTCTTTTACATACACTGCATCGATATGTACTCACGTGTAAACACAAAGTGTGTGGCCTTACCCGGAACCTATACCTAATGACGAACACCAACGGGAGCAGCGCATTACGAAACATGCCTATATAATTTAAACCCCCTTAAACCCCACTTTTATATAGTAAAACTGGGGTTTACATGGGTATGCATTATTTTTCTTATTTCTGCTCAAAAATATAGATTGTTGTACTCGTTAGAACCGCCTCGCCGAGGCGGTTCTAACGAGTACCCACAATCTATGTTTTGAGCAGAAATATGAAAAATATCAGATTTTTTTAATCTAAAAATTTATGTTTCTGGAGGTAAAATTTTCTATATATTTAAATAGGCGTGTTTTCGTAATGGGTCCTGGGCAAAACAGCACTTCGAATGCAGCCCTGGTCGGCGTCAGCACTAATTAGGGAGCGACCATTTGATTTTTATGGGGGCGGAGGGAGGGGGGGTGGGGATCGGAGCGGGAAGATTATGATGGTCCTGGATTTTTTTTTTCTTCAATAAACACAGGTATCATACCGTTTTCTGGTCTTGGCTTTTTCCTGCTAATCTTGTCTCGGCGCAATTTAATCCCCAGCATAGAAGGTAGGGACAGCCAATAAATATATTTATTACTTGCTAACAAACGCTGATCAGAGTTATATTGACGGTTTGTTTGACATTTTAAATGGTTATTTGTCGGCGTATGTGGGTCACGGTCCACACGAGAAATAAATAGATGCACAAGACGCCAAAATGTCTGGATTGAATCAGCACAAAGAAGAAAATGTGGGGTTTGTCAGCAATTTAACGTCTCTTTGCGTTTCTTATTTTAATTTCTTTTTGGCTTTGTCTAAAGAACATTCATTCTTGTTTTTCTGCATGAAATTATTTTGTACAAGTCCCCGTAGATTAATAATGATAACCATTTTTCAGACACTACCCTGTCTCTTGATGCTAATCATAATCGCGGAGGAATGTAGCTATTACAGTCCTCGGAGTTTTGCTTTCTGGCCGCGGCGCAAGGCATTATTAAACACATTATATAAGAACCCATGCGATCAGAGTTGTAGCTACCAGAGCCACGAAAATGCGTCTATCGTGATATAGATGCGAATCTGCACCGCGGCGCAAAACGACGCTGCTAATCTTGTCTTCGGATGTAATATTTCGTTATGTTTTCTTGTCTTCGTCGAGTTGTATGTTGTTTTCTTGTCGTCGGCGTTGTATTTTTAATTATTAGGCTAAATTATTCAATGACGTTATCATTATTGAACATTCACGCCGCTTTTTAACTTTAGATCTTTGATGACTTCAGCATCGGTATGTTGTGTGGTTTGATAAAAAAATATTGATCGACATGCCCAAATATGTCCTGGACTCCCCGATTTGATTTTTACATTTTGGAATTGCACACTGTAAATTAATGCTATAGTTTTAGGACTACACACATACGCGCGCAAGCACACACACACGCACGCGCGTGCGCATTTACTCACACACTTTCCAGTAAATATACGAGAGGGAGGTGGGGTCAAAATTACGCGAAAAATGCACAGTACATATAAAACGCGTCTTCTTTTAAGATTGTCACATTTAAATATCTTAAATGAAAGACTGCAGTTGCCTAGCTCCATACTTTTTCAGCCCGAAAAAAAATCCACGCAAAACATGTAGTGGGTACTCAGTAGAAGCGCCTCGGCGAGGTGCATCTTAAGAGTACCCAAAACATACATTTTCGTCGAGAAATAAGAAAAAATAATATGTGGATACCCCTTCTTATCTGGAGCTATGCAGTTGTAGAGCTGTCCCAAGAAGTTTCAGGTCTTCAATATTGGAAGGAAACTATTTTAGCAATTCTGAATCTCTGTGTCACCCGGATGCCTCCCATCAGGTTTCAGTCAATCTGACTTTCGGTTCAGGAGGAGATGTCGTTTGAAAAATTTCAAAATGGCCGCCATGGTGGCCAGCTTGGATATCAGAACAGAACGAGTTTAGCGATTCGGAATTTCCTTGACGCCCCAATGCCTTCGAAGAAATATCTGCTCAATCCGACTAACCGTTCTGGAGCAGATATAGACTGAAGATTTTATAAATGGATGCCAACGCGGCCATCTTGGCTATCAGAACGGAACGATTTTAGCAATTAAGAATTGCCATGTCGATCAGATGCCTCCCGTCAAGTTTCAGCTCAATCCGACTTTCCGTTCGGGAGGAGATGTCGTTTAAAGTATTTCAAGACGGCCGCCATGGGGTCATCTTGGATATCGGAACAGAACAATTTTAGCAATTCTGAATTTCCATGTCGCCCCAATACTCTTTAAATTTCAGCTCAATCCCACTTTCGGTTCAGAAGATGTTGTTTGAAGAATTTCAAGATGGCCGCCATAGGCCATAAAGATTTTATAGATGGATGTCATGGCGGCTATCTTGGATATTGGAAAGGCACGATTTTAGCAATTAAGAATCGCCATGACGATCCGATGCCTCCCATCAAGTTTCAGCTCAATCTGACTTTCCGTTCGGGAGGAGATGTCTTTAAATAATTTCAAGATGGCCGCCATGGCGGCCACTTTTGATATCGGAACGCAATGATTTTAGCAATTCTAAATCTACATGTTGCCCAAATGGCTCCTGCCAAGTATCAGTTCAATCCGGCTTACGGTTTTGGAGGAGATGGCGTTTAAAATGGCGGCCATCTTGGATAAAAGAACGGAACGACTATCCATGTCGCCCCGATACCTCCCATCAAGTGTCAGCTCAATCCGACTTTTCGTTAGAGAGGAGATGTCGTTTAAAAAAATTCAAGATGGCCGCCATGGGCCATCTTGGATATCTGAACGAAACGACTTTAGCAATTCTGAATCACCATGTCGTCCCAATACCTCCCATCAGGTTTCAGCTCAATCCGATTTTCTGTCGTTTAAAAAATAACAAGATGGCCACCATCTTGGCTATCGAAACGGAACGAATTGAGCAATTATGAATCTCGATGCCGCCCCGATACCTGCCATCAAGTATCAGCTCAATCCGACTTTCCGTTCGGGAGATGTCGTTTAAAGAATTCAAGATGGCCGCCATCCTGGATATCGAAACGGAACGAATTTAGCAAATCTGAATCTCCATGTCGCCTCGATACCTCCCACTTAGTTTCAGCTCAATCTGACTTTCCGTTCGGGAGGAGATGTCTTTAAATAATTTCAAGATGGCCGCCATGGCGGCCACTTTTGATATCGGAACGCAATGATTTTAGCAATTCTAAATCTACATGTTGCCCAAATGGCTCCTGCCAAGTATCAGTTCAATCCGACTTACGGTTTTGGAGGAGATGTCGAAAATGTGAAAAGCTAACAACGGACGATGGACGACGGCAGACGGACGATGGACGACGGATAGTAGGCCCACGATATTAGCTTACCTGGAGCAAGTAACTCACCATGAACTAACAATACGCTTTTTGAAAGCGAATTGTAATCTAAAAGTCTTTGACATTAACGGCGGTCTGCAGCTCTGAGAACAGTATTAGCATCCAATATAAAAACAGCCGAGGTCAGTATACGCATTTTCTGCAAATGTAATCCGCGGTCAGATTAGAATATATGCGCCGAGGGCAGTAACACACACCGCCGCGGAGAAGATTGACATTAGTAAGTATAGGTACCTTGTTTAAACGACTTCAACTACAAAATGCTTTGTGCAATGAACGTAAAATTTTGGGAAAATAAACACTGATATTCTTGCATTACACCTATTTAGGTGGAAAAAAAAGTATCGCTGTCAAGATTATACAGATATAGGCCCCTGAATTCCAATTTTAGCCATTCTGAACAGCTTCCTCGGCTTTAAAATGCATTTTTCGGACAAACAGAAAGGTTTCCTATGCTTCTTTTCTTTTCAGTGGAAAGGCGGTTCATTTCTTATATCTATGCGCAAAATGTTTGATTTTTTTTTCAAATACTCTAAACATTTTTATTTATCCTTTCTCCCAAGCACCCCTCCTCTCTGTTGTACTTAAATTCTGCGCCGAGACAGGATTAGCAGAGAAAACGCCGAGACCAGAAAACGGTATGATACCTGTGATAAATGAATCTTGCCCTTTTTGTTGTTGTTGTTGTTTGAGATCCTCGTCCTGTTTTTTTTTTTTTTTTTTTTTTTTCGATACAGCTTCTTTCAAAATGGAATGATACAGAAACAAGAATAAGCCATCTCTATTTGTACTGGAAATGATAGCACATGTAAAATATGACAAGCAATGTATAAACAATAGAACTTATTTTGGACCTTTATTTTAAAGATATTGTTTGATCAATGTACCTTTTAAGCAAGCATTTTACTTAAAGAAAGAACTTGGAAACCTGCGAAGGACAAAGAATGATACCAAGAAAAACATCAAACGGAAAGCTCGTTCAGAGCTCAAACTTTCTGGTGCTATCGCCACAAAATTTCTACAACTTGAAAACTTTGGCTTCCGTAGTGAAAACGTTAACATTCTTAGAGGCCACCTAAATCAGCGGAAGGGTATCGCTATCAGTTTGGCTAAAAGTGACAATCTGGAGGTTAAATTGTGTACTTAACAGTTAAATATTTTCCAAAGGAGCAACACATGAAGAAAACTATCCAAAAAGTTATGAAACAGTATAATGTCTAGAAATGAGCATGGTCTTGTTGGTTTCTTTATAGAGAAAAACATAATAAATAATACGAATGTATCAATTTCAGATCCTTTATTTTAGAAATCCAATTTTAATACTGCATTTGCCAATAGATCCTTCCATCAATATCATTTGGCTACGTATCATCACGTAAACATGCCTATATAATGTTGACCCCCTTAAACCTCACTTTTATATCGTAAAACTGGGGTTCACAGGGGTATACATTATTTTTCATATTGATCAAAAACATAGATTGTGGGTACTCGTTAGAACCGAAATACGAAAAAATCTGAATTTTTATCTGAAAACTTTCAGTTTTTGGTGGTGAAAATTTTCAATATATTTGAATAGGCGTGTTTTCGTAATGTGAATATGTAGATAACTATGTTTTGGTCAATCTGATCCTGGCAATTTTTTTCAGATGCATTGTCATCCTAGCTATTGTTTTCTTGCTTTACCGTGTCCTGATATCTTTTTTTTTTTTTTTTTTTTTTTTGTCATGAAATCTGCACTCCACCCAACCCCCCTCCCCCGCCCTCGCTCCCACGCCCCTGCCCCCCCCCCCCCCCCCCCCCGCTCCCCCACCAAAAAAAACCTGAAAGGTACCTAGTTCTGAGTCCCATCCAGAAAACAATGTTGTGTTGTGTTTTTAAGCGTGACACTTTATATATAATATTTATGAATACCATTAACTATCTATTCATTCGGCTATCTGAACGATCACACACATTTCTATACAGTCTCGGATTCAGACAAAGTAAAACCTGGCAATTGTCTCATTATCATTGAATCTGTCCTGGATAGTCTAAGGTTAGTAATTTTATCAACTACAGTGAACACCCGTTACAACGATAGTATTTGTTCCTAAAGATTTTGCCGTTAAAATGAATTGTAAAGAATTCTTGAACGCAGCATAATGATATGTAAAAAAACTTGTTTTATTCTTATTTCCTCACAGAACAGATGTTATGGATATTTTTAGAAACGCCTCATTGAGGCGATTCTAAGAAATATCCAGAACGCGTGTTTCATAAAATAATTACATACAAGAGTCTTGTATAATTTCACCGAGTACTGCCCTGGATAGTCTAAGATAAGTGAATAAATCAACTGCATTTGTATTTACGATTTCTGAATTTCACTGAAATAGTAGGCTCAGTAAAATAGAAACTGAGATATCCGGGAAAGACAATAACCACGAAACACATGTATAGCTCTCCCAAAGTACCAAAGACAAGATGAGAATAGTTTTCAGACAGTGAGTTTACTGGGGCCTCTGAGAAACTAATTTCTGTGCCCTTGCACATCCGGTGATAAAACGCAAATTGCTAATCGATTTATAAACTTTCCTCGACAAAATGATCCGAGGTAGGCTTAAATCTGTAGATCCACTACCCATGTTCCTGACCGATGTAGAAGTGCCCTTATTTATCTACAGTTGACACACAGTTGACAATATCTCGAGACAACTCATAATAACACAAAACAACACTTCCTCAAATACCACAGAAATGCATCGCCTTGGAATGATCAGCAATAAGGTTGTTACGGAGGGACAGAGACTTAAACATAGTCATGAGCCGGGTCACAGCATTTCCTACAAGACTGCTTGTATACCCATCGAAGACTCGGATCAGCCTGTCCATACACGCATTCTAAATAGAACCGCTACCGTCGGTCTAAAGAAAGCTTGGATTTTTGGCTACCCATAGAGCGCAATGAAATGACAGATTTTTCGCAGGTTTATCTGAATCATTGCTTGACAGACATGCGATCTTGTAGGAATTGCTGTGTTCCAGCTCATATTTTCCGAATAATTAGTCCTCGCCTATAGTCTTGATGCATAGCCAACTACTTGATTGTTTGCCCACGTAGGGGTTCCTAACCCTTCAGTGGGCAAAAACAGAATAAAATATATAAATTAACGCATCAGCACTAAGATAAGGACTCGAATACAAACAGAAAGTCAGAGCATACCAAAATCGTCCGAGAAAGGTCATGCACGGTCTTCTAGGAAAGAGTTAGGACTGGGCTACAGTTTAGTCTGTGCATGGCCCCACCCACAGTCGTGCAATTAAAGAGGGCAGCACACTACTTTTTATATGCAGTCTAGTGGGTCACTTCTATTGACGATGAGACCGCAGTAGTTTAAATGGGCCACCGACTGACAAAAAAACAACCTTAGGGCATATACGAATGGCGAAGCTCCAGACCAGTGTGCACAGCCAAATGTCGGGTCAATATCTTCGCTATTAGTACTATATCTTCAACAAGGTCCCTATATTGTGTAGGCGAACTGTGAAGATACTGACCAGACTGCGCGGAGGCGCAGGCTGGTCTGGATCTTTGCTGCTCTCATATGTTCTAAGGTCCCTTTATTTAACAGCCCAAATGCTGTTATACAAAATGATAGTTCGGTTTGCATAAAGGTTTCCAAACTCAGTCAATGAAACATCATAGAAAAGCAAGAAGTATCTTTAAAAAAGATAATTGTCGAAGGTAAACACTCCAAACTTCTTCAACACTTCACCCCGACAAACCGATTCGCTGTGATTGACTTGTACATGCGCAAGAGAAAATAGTGTGGGAATTTTGGAGAACAATAGTATTCTGACTTGCAAATGACTCGTAGTAAATACAATAAACTTCAAGAATCAGATATCTTTAAACTTTTAACGTCGACAAATCGTATATTGACCCTTTAAATAAGTTCTAAATAAAACATTGCAAAAGGCGCAGTAATACATATAGAGGATCTTACATGAGTGGTCATTTAATATGAAATTTATGAAACGAGTTTGGGTAATTTCTGTATTTTGCGAGCTTTAGCGAGCAAAATACCGAAATTACCCAACGAGTTTCATAAATTTCATATTAAATGACCACGAATGTAAGATTCTGTTTATCACATGGCCCTTCCGATGACAAAAAATGCACAAAAAAAAGTTTTTAAAGATAACGGCTTTCCATAGCTAAACGGAACAACTCACTACCAAGAATTCAATAGTACTACGTAACAAAAATAGTTCGCATAAGTACCGAAAATAACTAGAAACAAGATAAATATGCCATTTGTTACTTCGTTAAACTGAAGGAATTAATGATGATTTTTTATTTGAGCTAATAAATATTTCATTTGAATAAATCAATTCAAAACTAAATATTCCTTTGAACGTCATTCAGCGAGTCAATACGTCACTGAGAATGAGTAGGGAAATCCCCCACAGTCAGCTGTCGTATTTAAAGGTCATTGACCTTGATCAATATAGTTTTATGCCGTGGTTGACACACTCAAGTAAACGACAGATTTCAAAACTATAAAACATTTAACTGTAGTTTGGATTTTAATTTGACACATTTATTGACTACCTGAGTCAAGTCATCCTCCAATGTTTTTTGGAGGAGGTGATTTTTTTTTTCATTGACGGTTTGACGATATCGATGTTGAGATCTCGAGTGCCTCCAAATATGTTGCGGGAAAACATCGAATTTTTAGCACCATGAATATTTCTGGTAGTCGTGTTATTCACATTGTGATTGTTTTGTGTCTTCTCCCTCCATCGGTCTGACATTTATCGTTCATCTCAAAATCGTCACAAAACTGAAGGTAGGATCTGTTTCAAAAGTAAAGATTGTATCGGCGAACGCAGACACCATCTTGGTTGCTATCAATAAGCGGTGTAATACGAATATTAATTAGGGTAATTAGGCTAACCAATGGGAAGCCTTGCAGGTGTTATAACACGTGTGGTTATATGATTTTTATGACATGGGTTATTTCACTGAATAACTTGACGGCCATGTGATAAATTAAAATATGGAGTGTTCGAGTGACGCTTTCGTTGACTTCAAGAGAAACTTGATGCGCTTCGAGAGGGGAGAGTTTAAAAGCCGGAAGTAAAGGTCGGAAGTGGGAACCAAAAGTCGGGACTAAATTTTGACAATCTATTAATGGCATTAAACATGCATATATCGGGATGAAATTTGAAACACATGTAGAATATTGCTTCTTCTAAACAATGCAAATCAGACAAATCGGAAGTGGGAACCAAAAGTCGGGACTAAATTTTGACAATCTATTAATGGCATTAAACATGCATATATCGGGATGAAATTTGAAACACATGTAGAATATTGCTTCTTCTAAACAATGCAAATCAGACTATATCTGAAGATTAGATATTTTGTCCTGTTCTGAACCAAAATATTCGACTTCAGGCGTTTACAATTTTCTTGCTGCATTTATTTTATAGTCGACTTACACATAGTCCATTTAATCAAGCGGTTCTATTTTTTGTGACGACTGTCGAACGCACCTGCAGGTACGATGGATCAAAATTGCTACGTAATGCAATAAACTGTTCATATTATTATTATTATTTATTTATTAATAAACAATATATTATATACTTCAAATCAGTTTTAAATGGTATATTATGATATCAAATAAAACAAAGTCGGATAATTAGGACATAAAGATACAGTAATCACAATTTTAATAATAAAATATTATGGTATAAATTGGGTGTCATATTCCACTGCAAACCTTATCTTAATATGTCTTCGACAAACAAGAATGAGAGCTATCGACACACTTTTCAAACACTGGCAGTCAGATCTAAATAAAACCACTAGCTGAGCCACAGAGGGCCCGAAAAAATACATAACACTAGGCATCAACTCTCTAATGTAATGAAAGGTTTGTCGGCACCGTCATGGAAAAATCATATTATCTTTTCCCTTGCCCTTCTTTAATCCACACTGGTTTTATAGAAGAAGCATTTTTTTTTTTTTTTTTTTTTAATATAACACACCGTGTGTTTTAACCCTGTCATCCCTGAGTTTCTGTAGTAGACTATTCCGTTTTTTTTTTTTTGTTTTTTTTTTGTTTGTTTTTTTTTTTTTTTTTTTTTTTTTTTTTTTTGTTTGTTTGTTTTTTTTTTTTTTTTGTTCTAATTTGGACATGTCCATTGATGCAAAAAAGGTTTTCAGTCTAAAATCAAAACAAAATGGCAAACTGTATAGATCCTGATGAGACGGCTTGTTATGAGCCGTCTCATCTGGATCTACAATGTTTGCACAGGTATCTGGTTTGGTTTGCAGAGCTGAAAGGATTAAGAAAACCTTGGCAAGTAGCTTACCGGCAACCCAAAATGAAGACATATCACTGTGGTCATCAAAGTCTTGATGGTCTCTTTTCCGCTTGTACAGATGGATTATCCATAAATGGGCCGCAAGATGAGGATACGAACCTTCTGACACTGTGCGCCCAACGAAGATTAAAACATCCTGCGCATCCGCGCAGCCTGATCAGAATCTCCGTTGTCCGCATTTAGAAACTTTCCATTCTTGGCTATCCAAACTGCGTCCAGTGAACATTCTGATCAAATTTCGCATAGCGCGAATGCGCAGGCTGTTCTGAATCGTCACTGGGCGCACATTTGAGAGTGTACTTTCGCTGACGTTTCGGCTCAAATGATTCTATGGATTGCTGAAGAATTGTAACGCAACTATACATGCTTCAGGTTAGGGGCATATGTAGCCTTGCCAACACTGCTAGTTTATGAAGAGTCCCATGTTACCTTGTTGCCCTACTTAGGACGTTTTCAAGTGCAATCATGTCCTTCATAAACACAGCTGCCAAATTTGCCCCTATCAATATTAATAAATAGATTTGTACGTCATTCCTACTTCTGATTTTTGACCAGTGATCAAATTATTTTATGTCATTAATTGCTGCAAATTCACAAACATAGTGACAAACAGTATAGATCCAGACCAGACAGCTTCTTTAGTAGCCATCTGATCTGGATCTACACTGTTTCCCAGCAAGCAAAAAATATAGGACCCACATGGGCCCCAAATGGGTATTTATATGGGTCCTATATGGGCAACCCATAAGGGACTCATGAGGGATTTGCAACATGGTTCCATGTTGGACCCACATGGGCAAAACAATGTGGGAACCATGTGGGAACTATATGGGTCCAGTATGGGAAAAATCAACCCACATTTACCTTCCAGAAAAAGAATACAAAACGAAAAAATCTTTCACACATTTTTACACAAATGATTATGTTCCAAGTCCCAGTCCATTTGATGGACTGGTAAGGTCCCAAATGAGAGAGGCCTATGTACACGTGCAAGTTATTGCACATGCGTACAATCAAGATGCCTTAAAGCTATAGACGTCTTTTTTAACAGTTGGGAATGGTGGCTTCATGCGTATTTATATATTACCTCTCAATTTTAAAAGTAATAGGGACATACGAGTTAAAATAAAAACATGACCATGAATTGACGTCCATGTCGGGAAAATAGTTAAGATAAATTTAATAGAAACTTTCATTTTGTAATGATCAAACGATTATTTTTATTTTATTATTTTCATTATTATTTGCATTTATGTCAGGAAATGTACCATTTTTTTATATTATGTTTAAAATGTGGTACAGTTGTTCCCCTTAATACCCATATTGAACCCATTTGGGTCCCATATAGTAATGGGAGGTCAATATTGGAGCCATAGAAGTCCTATATCTGTATCACATGGGAGCCATGTGGGCCCCAGTGGGATAAATGACTAGAATCTGCCCATATGATTCCCTTATATGCACGTTTGCTGGTCGAAGTTTACCAATATGGGACCTATATGGGTCTTATATGGGCAAAAAAGCCTATATGGGGCCCATGTAGGACCCGAATGGGATAAATGCCCAGATTCTGCCCATATGGGTCCCATATATACATGTTTGCTGGGTTGTATTTCGATAGGAGAAAGAATCTGCAGAACAAATGCTGACAGAATGCTACCTATTTTTTAGTCCTTTGTGATCATGCGCCCATTCCGGGATTTTTTAATATTTGTATGAGGATCACTGATGATGCCTAATTAGCCGAAACTGCGACACTTCAGCTGTTTTCAGTTGTGGGAGTATGTTCATTGCTCTCAATGGCCATTCCCTTTAAAGTCTATCTATTTTTATTTTCCTTGGGATCACCGGGCTTATTCTAGTGTCTTGGAAAAGCGGGTTCCACATAGGCCGTTAGCAGAGTGGGTAGTGAGTTCGAGTGCGGTAAGCTGTGTATACAGACCTTCATAACACATTACTGATCAATAATTTAAGTATTTAAAATGTGACATGTCTTAGAATTTACTAAAGGGCTGACAAATGGGGTGGACTCTGATCAGGGCCCAGTTGTTCAAAACTAACTGTGTCGTTAGTTAACGTATCGTTAAAACTTTGATTATTAAATATGGCATGGTGTTTCAGCAAAATACCTGTGAATTAGAAGTTGTACTTACTAGAATATTAAAAGTTTGACTACTCGAGCTCGTTAGGCTAACGAAGCTTTGAACAACTGGGCCCAGGCTAACGAAGGTTTGAACAACTGGGCCCAGGTTTTCCATTTTGTGATATCTGGTCTGGATCTGCACTGTTTGTTCAGGGCTCTATGTCCCAATGCTTGTGGGAAAATAAGGTAATTAGTCACAACACAATTTTTAATATATCTGGCTTGTGATAATGTATTTTACATGTTTTGTAAGGCATTTAGGGGGATGATCCTCCCCAACCCTGTATTTACCATTGGATGGGGAGAATACATGGATTACCACCTGAAAGGTAACTGAAAAAAAAAAGTAAATAAAAAAATAAATAAATAAAATGTAGGCCTATTTAAAATCATGCAGTCAGATAATTTATTTTAATAAACATTAGCTCACCAGTCCACAAGAATGAATGGTAGCTATTATATCAAAAAAGGCCGGCAACATATATCTATTTAAATATAATTCAAATATAATTCAAATCTCTTATTTTTGGTGCCTTTTTCCCTTTCCTCTCTCTTCTTTTTATGTTTCATCAATGGGGCCCATTGTTGGTCTTTATGGTTCATTTTGTCCATCGCGTATTTGGATTATTTCTAACATTATCCTTCCGTTAGTTCCAAGCAAATATTTTGACATTTTTACGTTTCATCAAAGATAGAAAATAATGTGCACTGCCTTAACGGCACATTTGTCATCGATTGGGACATCCTAAGCTTGGACTACATGCATCTGTGCATTCAGATTTCTACATAGGAAAGAAGAAAGTGTGTCAAAAGCCAAAAGGTCGTGTTTGTTTTCACTATAGATGCCACTCCTGCTTATTTGTTTATTTACGTCTTTCAAGATATTTTTTTCAGAAATGAATGAGAAAATGAATTGATAAAGGGCGAATTTTCTCAATTTTAAAGTCAATATACAGCATTTGCCATTTCGATCAGCATGGGGGGAATATGTGGGGCAGTGCTTCTATCTATCAGGGATTGAGACAGTTCACCAACATTGGCAACAAGACCACGGACACATATTTTGGAGATAGTTCACTGACAAATTTGGAGACAGTTCTCCGACATATTTGAAGGCAGTTCACCAACAAGCATATTATTTCATATGTTTTAATGTAGACAGTAAATGGTTTGTTAGAGAAAAACCAGCAAGAATTTCATGAAAACAAAATGAAAATAAATGCCTGAAACTGTTTTCTTTGTCGTTCCCTTTTAGAAGTTTTTGGCGATAACGAAATCAGACATGACCATTAACCCTTAAAGCGCCAGTCACAACTGTTGTCGTCTGCTTTGTCATCTGCTTGTGATTTTAAAAGTCATTTTTGCAAACAATGTGGACCCAGATCAGACTGCTCCTTTAGGAGCAGTCTGATCAGGGTCCACACTCTGATCAGGGTCCACACTGTTTGCCTGTATGCAAAAATAGGTTTGAAAAGTCTACAAGAATATTCAGCAGACGGCATAAACAGACGACATTTTCAGATGCAGTTTTTCTTAGCGCTTTAAGGGTTAATTACTGGCTCAACTAATTATGTACAAAGTGGTCTAGAATTTTCTTAATACAATTTTGGTAAAATGTTTCAAATGTAAAAGCACTAGGTGAAGTGATAGAAAATGTTCAGCATAACTTTCAATTAATAACTAACATTCATGTACAGAAAGCGGTTATCTTTCAAGCCTGTGCAAGTAGCAACAGCCCAGATCAGCAGGCAGATATGATCAAAGTCTATCTACATCTAGTCTGGCTATTTAAACAGTGTAAAGTTGATCAATCTGCAGGCGCAATACTATACCAGTCACAACTGTACCTTAATTGTTCAAATATGAAAATAAATTTTCAAATGGGGCAGCTCAAATAAGGAAATACTGATGTATACAATACATACATAACTGAAAACACTTCATTGTTATTTGTTAATACTGCATTATAACATGTATAATGGAATATCTAAATAAATTTCATTTTTTTTTTTTTTTTTTTTCGAATCCCATACTGTATTTACCCGAAGTAGAGAAACTTATTTGCCTGATCACACAGCATAGACCCAAATCAAACTGTTCTTAAAAGCACTTTTATTAGATCAGAGTCTGCACTTTTTTTTTGTCACTGAGTACTTTTACAATCATCAGGTGGACTTTCAAATTTTAGGACAGTACAATGAGCTGATGAGTCTAAATATTTCAGATAATTGCAGAAGACATAGCTGTTCGGACAGCATGGACAAAAAAGACATTTCCGCATAAGAATATCTTCATCGTCCGTCAGGTCATGACTGACTATTATAACGTTCACAATCCTCTGTTATGGATGTTTATTTGGTAATTTAAATATCTATCATTCTTTATTTTTGTTATTCCCAAATATTATTTTGTCAGTGAACTGTCTTCAAATATGTGGGTGAACTGTCTCCAATTTTGATGGTGAACTGTCTCCAAAATAGGTGTCAGTGAAGTTTCTTGTCGTTGAACTGTCTCGGAACCATCTATCTGCACTCTGTTTCCGCAGTGTCCCTAGAAGCTTCTTCTGAGCAGAAGCATGAAAAACCTCAAACACCAGGGCCCAAATTGCCAAACATCCATAACAGAGGATTGTGATCGTTATAATAGTCAGTCATAACCTGATATTTTTGTTTAAAATTATGATGATGATTTGGCATTTTACATCCCTTTCTACATTATTTATTCAAGAAGGGCAGTTGTCAGTTTCTGGCGAAAGAATGTGCACAATACTGGTTAACCGCTTAGAGGACTAAGCCTGCCCAGTAAACGTGTGGTTAGGTAAACTGACCGCGCTCGACATGACCCCATTGGGTTGACTGGGCCGTAAAAACTCAACACAAACAAACTACATTATTTAAGTCACACTGAGACAATGGAAGGATGATAATGAAAGGCTTTGTACAATGAAGAACATGTATGATACATGTACTTTGTTTAAAAAAAAAACAAAACAAAAAAAAAACTGGCTAACTGGAGCTATGGATAAGAAATACCAAAATGCATTTGAGACTTCTTCACAAATTAAGTATAATCCCAGTTTCTCATGGTAAGTGTAGTGCTTACTGGGTCTTTCAGGAAGTCAAGTGCCATTGTCACCTATGCAGGGTTTTTTTTTTTATTGTGTTGGGTTTTATGACAGGTCAACCATTATGGGTCATTTTGTGTCATCTCCCAGAGAAAGGGAGAAAAGAGATAGTAGAGGAAATGAAAGAGAAAGACAGGGAAGAAAAAGGAACAGGAATGAAAGTGAAGAAACAGAAGAAATAGAAACATTCCCGCACTTGTTGGCTGATATAGTCATTTACCTGTGTTTTCACTCAGTGCGTAAAGTATCTGGATGATCAAGATCAATATAGGTCAGGAAGTGAAGAAGTCTCAAATGCGAATGGGCATCTTTACAATTCTGTCTGATTTAAAGATGGCAAACAAGATAAAATAATGTTTGCTACAACATTCCACATGAGATTTAGGTGCTAAAGTATGTTTGTCAGCTTCTCTACAGTAAAACAAACCCTTTGGGTGTTTGCAGTACAATAATACATGTACATGTATTACTGAATATGAAAAGTATACTTCTAATCTATAGCTCCAGGTAACCATTTTTTTTTTTTTTTCTTTTTTAAACAAAGTATGATACTTCGTTGCACAAAGCCATTCATTATCATCCTTCCATTGTCTCAGTGTGACTTAAATAATGTAGAAGGGGATGTAAAACACAAATCATCATCATAATTTTAAACAAAAATATTGGTATTTTCTTGTTTCTTCACAAAACATAACTTATGATACTCAATTGAAGCACCTCACAGATTGTTAATGTAATATATATTTTATGTACTTTTCAGGCTGGAATTCTGATGTTGTCTGCAGTATCAGAAGAAATAGTTCTATTGTTTCTCGTCTTTGTAACTGGGCTTGAAAGCAAAACTTACAGATGTGAGTATTGAATGCTTCAGTATAACATGATAATCATATAAAAGAGTCAGTAATAACTACCTTATTTATTAACTCCTTACCAGACTTTTCATAGAATTCGAACATGTCCGTGTTATAACATGTTGGTATGTCTAAAACACTGCTAGTTCAGAGCTCAAGAAAAGAGGAAGTAAATCATTGATCATTTGAAAATCAGCATTCGATTTGAAGCTGAAGGGATAAAAATACTCAATAAAATTTTGGATTTCAGCATTGTAATCTAATTCAGGGGGTAAACATTTTACAGGAAGATCATTGTCAGAGTAACTTAGCTTGCTCTTTGTTGATTCATTCTGTCTACCCAAATTTTAGATGGCCAGCATCTATTCTGAATTGATTCTTTTGTGAGCAGTACTGGTACATTAGATTAGAAAAGGTTTAACCCTTAAAATACCAGTGAGAAATGCAGAACCCTTAATGTACCAGTGACAAATGCAGCAGACAACATCCTGATTTTTTTTTATTTTTTTTTTAAATTTTTCGGAGAAAATAATTTATGTCAGGCCTTATTTTCTCTGAAAAAAAAAAGAAAGAATTTTGTATGTTACATTTTTTCTTGGTGCTTTAAATGTTAAGCATTGCAGATGTGTATTTCAACATTGCGCATTAAGAAGTGGGTAAAATACACCCCAAGACTTTACCTGGAGCACTGTGCTAGATGAGTGGCAAACAGTATAGACCCTGATCAGATGCCACTATCTGCAGCATCTGATCTGGGTCTACACCGTTTGCCCATGCCTGTCTGTCCCAGTACTTTGAGATATAACCATCTATAGTCGAACCTCAGTAGCTCAAACCATAGCAACAGATAAGGTGCTTTTTTCATCCGAAAAATGCTGATATCTTTCTTATTTCTCGACGAAAACATATGTTGTGGGTACTCATTAGAAGTGCCTCACCGAGGCCCTTCTAATGAGTACTCACACATACGTTTTTGTCGAGAAATAAGAATAATATTATGTGGATACCCCCTCTTATCTGTAGCTATGTCAAACACTGATGGCTCATTTACCATGGCCATCCAGGCTTTCAGATGATATAGATCATTAACTCTTTGCGTGCTGAGTAATTTTGCATGCTTTTTAGTGGTCTGTGCATTTTTTTTTTTATTTTTTTTTAATTTTTTCAAAAAAATCTTTCAGGAATAATATCAGAGTGTCAAACAGTTTGGATCCAGATCAGGCCCGACAAAATGTCAGGCCTGATCTGGGTCCAAACTGTTTGCAAACGTTATCAGCAGACTACAAAAGTGCCACTGGCAGGGAAAGAGTTCATAACTGTTTTACAGACAACAACATTTTGAGTGAAGAAATTCTGTGATTCAGATTGGATAGCATTTCAAAGCACCTGTAGGTACTTCAAGTTTATTCTGAAATGTACGGTGGCCAAGTGATTACTGGCCCTGGCTTTGGATCAGTAGATTCTGGGGTCGAATCCCATTGGAGATGGAATTAAACTCATGACTGTATAGCCTTCGATAATTTGCTCAGAGCCTTTCATTATTGCCCATTCTGACATTTTAATATGACTTGAATAATGTTGTAAGGGACATAAAACACCAAACCATCATCAAAATTAATTCTTGACACTGTGACTTTCATAAGCTGCAGTATATGGGCCTAATATAAGCGTGTCTTTAGGTATATGAGGACAGCAAAGGTCCAGGTTAGTCTGCACATCCAGGCAGTCTGATCAGGGCCTTTGTTGTCCGCTAACAGAATCATTAGATCTAAAGAATGTATTAATGGAGAGCAAATGCCCAGATGAGACTTTGTACATGCATGGGATGAATCTGAATCTGTGCATTTTGCACATGCTCGAAGACCCCTTTTGGCTTGGCCTGGCCTATATTGTCTTTCTGTCACTACTTTCGTGTCCGTCCAGAATACCAAGGGCAGATTCAGGATAATATCTGAGTGGGGGGTGGGGTTCCATTTGATCGAATTGCCATGCTTACTCTATGTATTCAGAAAGACATGCCTGAGCAAACAGTGTAGACCCAGATCAGACACAGCAGAATGCTGTGTCTGATCAGGGTCTACGCTGTTTGCCACTCATCCAGCATTTTTATATGCCCGTTTGAAAAACGGGACATATTATTTACAGGGTCTGGTGTCCGTCCGTACATATGCCAGGTACATTCCGAGGTTAGTGTTTGTATGGCTATCTGTTTATTCCGTCATTGTGGGGTTAAAAATTGGTAAAAAATGATGTTGTGGTGTTAAAAATCGATAAAAAATGGTGTTGTGGGGTTAAAGAAGATCAAAGAAAGATCAAAGGAATAACCTCATAACGTACCTCTTGTACATGTAAGAACGTTCGTCCATCCGCCCGTCCGTCTGTCCGTAAACTTTTTCATTTCCATCTAACTCATCCTACAGTTTACATCCAATCAAGCTGAAACTTTGTGTATAGTTAGACCATGATGCCGAGCAGCGCATATTGTTTCGGGATTACAGTCCACCAAACATTAGCAGAGTTATGCCCCTTTGAAACTTTCTGTAAATTTCTCATTTCCGGTTAACTCCTCCTACAGTTTACATCCGATCAAGCTGAAACTTGATTTATAGTTAGACCATGATGTGGAGCAGCACATATCAGTGCTCCAGCTAGGATCTAAGGGCAGAGGGGTGCCGGGTTGGGCACTTTATCAGAGGTCATACAAGAATGAGGGCACCATGTGTCATGTAATGTGCTTAGTATCAGGACATTTTACAAAATATAATTCCATTTCGCAATAAATACCTCAAAAATAGAGTACACATAAAACTGACCTTTAAACATTGATAACTTCTTTCATTTTGGTGCCATTTTCATGAACTTTTCACCAAAATGTAGGGTTTTATGTCTGGAGTTGAAATAACACAGAGGGCAGCCTAAGAAGGGCAGAGGGGCGGCAGGAGAGGACAAGAGGGGCGGCCCACCCCTCCATAAAGGGCTAGCTGGAGCACTGCATATTGTTTTGAGGCTACAGTCCACCAAATATTAGCAGAGTTATGCCCTTCTGTAAACTTTTCATTTCCGGCTAACTCCTCCTACGGTTTGCATCCAGTGAAGCTGAAACTTATTTTCTATCAAATTTTTTCACCTTTATTCACCGTAGACTCAAATTTATTGTCAAATTTGTTATCAAATGACCCAAATAGACAGCTTAGTATCATCATACAACTTACCTGTTAAAAGAAAAAGTGAGAAAAATACTTTCCTAAAAATAGAGTTTACTGACTATGAAAATTCTTTCCAGTCATTAGTCACAAGAGAAGAAATAAGAAATATATAAACCTGATAACAAAGCTCCAGATAAGAGTGAGTATCTGCATAACATGACAGGTTTTTCTCTTAGAAAAAAAGTGGCAAAAAAATTCATGCTCAACTGATAATTCAACCAGATGTTTTATGGCTACTGCCCTCAACTCCCGTAAACTAATGAGTCTGCTCACAACAGGTGGTACATGTATTACCAGATTTACCTGGGGGACTACTTTTCTCTGATAAAACTGGTTACCTGCACTGTAATATATAGTCTTAAGATCTTTATTTATTAACATAGGAGACCATTTAAAATGTGTAATTTGATTAATTTTTTATGCAGATGTAGATTTTGGAATCGGTTTTGAGCTACTTCATTGTGTTTTATAATAATATTTAAGAATTTTGTGTGTGGGTTTCTAGTTAACTGTCTTATCAGTATTACTTAACTACTTGCATAACAGAGCATCATTTTATTGGTATCTGGGCAGAGTTTTATGGTCTCAGTCATCAGAAACATATGGAGGTGCAATACCCGACTAACCCGACTTTTATATAGTAATAGTCGGGAAGATGGGGGTAAAATTCTCTGAGAGAAAAACACGGCATGATATTTTTCTCATTTCTTGACAAAAACATATGTTTTAGGTACTCATTAGAAGTGCCTTCTATATGTTTTCATCAAGAAATAAGAAAGATATCAGTATTTTTCATTGTAAAAAGTGCTTTGTCTGGAACTATGTGATCACCCCTCTTATCTAGAGCTATGCTAGTTATCTGGATGTCCATTTTGCATTTTGTCTATAGCTTTTTAAATTCTTTGTTTCCTAGATGGGTTAGACAATGATAAAGTATGCCAAGGACAGAATGTGGTGCTGCAGTGGATGGAAGACAATGATATAATTATCATGTATGGTAAAACAGACCCAGACCGTGTATTCCGTGAATGCACCATTAAACTTGGACCAAGCAGTAAAGCCAAGAAGCGGAGAACAATGATTGTGTTTGAAACCTACCACAATAACAATTGTGACATTTACTTAGCCGTTGAACAATCTCCCTACACCTTCTTTGACAAAGATGTTTCCACTGTGGTAAGTACAATATTGAACCCTTAAAGCGGGCGCATCCACTAATTTCACTTTTGATTGTATATATGCTGAAAAGAAAGACAAAGCTGGGGAGTCAAATGGTGAAAACCCCACTGAAATACTCCAAATACAGAGTTATTGAGATTTTAAGTTCTTTCTCATTTATTCTTGAGGAACAAAGGACCTCACTGGTTCTTATAAATAATTTTAAAAATGTTTTAAAAACTTAAATTTGAAAATTCTCAGGGAATGTAAGCAGAGTAAAAAAGATCTTCTCCATAGTTATGTGTAGGGCAGAGGAATTTTTAAGGAGGAGTATTTATTGGTAATTATGGGATAATTTTCTCCAGTTGTCCATAAAAACATACATGTATGTTGTGGGTACTCATTAGAAGCACCTTGCTAAGGCGCTCCTAATGAGTACCCACAACATATGTTTTTATGGAGAAATAAGAAAAATTATCCCAGAATTATCATCAAATACTCCTCCTTAACAATTCTTCTGGTAGGGCTGCAGTGCTTATGCATTTCATAATGGTTTGATTTTTAAATGAAATTTAACTTCATTTAAAAAAAAATTGCTAGCCTGAATAAAAGTCTACATATTCAATAGTAATACAATATTTACTATTTTTATCAAAATTAGCAGTCTGGAATAAAATTATGGGGCTTTAAATAAAATCTAAAATTCAGACTTGTGGTATAACTTTTTTACTAAACTATAAATACAATGTAGCAACACAGGTTACTACGACTTTGAATGCATGCAACTTTTGAACCAATAGGAATTTTTTTAAATGCCGTGTTCAACATTATTGTGTTGCCGGCCTCGGTGGCTCAGTTGGATGCGCCGTCCGACTGAAGACCAGGAGGTCGCGGGTTCAACCCCCGCCGAGGTCGGCAACATTCTTTCGTGGAGATTGATCATGAAATATTTTCTATGGTCATTCTCTCCTTCCGCTGATTCAAGAAGGGCAGTTGTCAGTTTCTGGCGAAAGAATGTGCACAATACTGGTTAACCGCTTAGAGGACTAAGCCTGCCCAGTAAACGTGTGGTTAGGTAAACTGACCGCGCTCGACATGACCCCATTGGGTTGACTGGGCCGTAAAACCTCAACACAAACAAATCAACATTATTGTCATCATAACAATATCTTTAATTTGAGGTATTCTGAAATTAGGGGAAGTGTCGTCTTCAAAGTGCCAGATACAACAGCAGCAGTGAATTTTCTAAATATGTTTAACCCTTAAAGCGCTATTAGCAAAATTGTCAGGGTTGCGGAAACATGCTAATTTTTAGCTCACCTGAGTAAATGCTCAGTGTGAGCTATTGTGATCACTCTCTGTCTGTGGTCAGCCGTTATTATGAATATCATAATACTATATCAGAGATATTCCTATCACGTTACTATCACTATCAAGGGTCTTCTATCATATTTCATCACAATACTATCACCATCTCCAAATCACACAGTATTTTAATTAATTTTGTTGATTTTATTAAACTGGACTATCTATAAAGATACCTAACATTACTGCATTAGCCCCCCACCCCTCCACCCAACCCCACTTAATATTAGCTTTGCTACCATTTTAACAAACATTTTTGCAAAACAGAAATCCTTTTTGTTCTCTTGTTAATATAGACAAAAACATTCAGAATGGTATAACAGAAGGAGAAAATCTACAGGAACAAAAACTATCAATAGTTGAAGAGACTATGGGAGATAGTTATCGATAGTTGAAAACACTATCACAATAGCACTATCATAGAGGTCACTATCATTATGCATCGATGTACCGTTACACCCCTATCTTCCATCATCTGTAGTTAACAATTTTAGAGGTCACAATTTTGACCCAATCTTAATGAAACTTGCTCAGAATGTTTGCCTGTATGAAACTAGGCCAAGTTCAAAACTGGGTCACTTGGGGTCAAAAACTAGGTCGCCAAGCCAAATCTAAGGACAACCTTGTTAACACTCTAAACAGGTCACATTTTTTTAAGTAATCATTATGAATCTTACTCAAAATGTTTGTCTTTATGATTTCTAGGTCAAATGTGAAACTTGGTCACTTGGGGTCAAAAACTAGGTCACCAGGTTAAATCAAAGGAAAACCTTGTTAACACTCTATATGTCACATTTTTAAGTTATCATCATAAAATATTTCTCAAAATATTTGTCTTGATGATTTCTAGGTCAAATTCAAAATTGGGTCACTTGGGCTAAAAAAACTAGATCACCAGGCCAAATCAAAGGAAAACCTTGTTTACACTCTACATTTTTAAGTAATCATCATGAATCTTGCTCAAAATGTTTTTCTTCGTGATTTCTAGGTCAGGTTCAAAACTGGGTCACTTGGGGTCAAAAACTAGGTCAACAAGTATAATAGCTTTTGGGTACTCATTAGAACTACATTATTGAGGTTTTAACAAGTAGCCACAATCCATGTTTTAGAGCAGTAATAAGAAAAGTATCTTTTTTTAACTGAAAAAAAAAATAAAAATGAATATGAATTGAAGAAGTTATGCTGCTGACATTTTTAGGTCCAAAATAGCATGTTTTCGGCAATTATGGGGACATAACGGTATGAGTGATAGCATGACACTACCGGTCATCCGCACTTTTATCCCTGGCCTTCTTATACGTATGTTTCAGGAAGATCCCATAAAAAATTAAAGACTTTCCAATCAAAACTTATGGTGATAAAAAGATAATAATAAAAAATGCAATTTCAGCAATCAAGGGAATATAACCTTACGACAGATATGTCCAGCTAGCCAGTTTTCAAACTCATCAGAGCTTTTATTCCCACCATACTTATGTGTTTCAGGGTTCTCACTATTATTTTGAAAATTGAAGTAAAAATGCTGTCTTCCAGAAAAAGTTAGAGCTTACTTTTGTACTTTCCAAAAAGCTGGAGTCAGAGATAAAAAGTTGGAGTAAAATACACCAAATTCGTAGTTAAACGTTTGTGTTAGTTTCATGAAGACCCTGATGAAACTCAGGATTTATGATTATGACCGTACAAGGTAGCATAACTCTTTGATAAATACCGTAATCAACTCCCATTAATTTATCCAAGCTTTTATCCCTGACCTACATATATGTAAGTTTCAAGAAGATCCCATCAAAACTGAAGGATTTATGGGGATGACAAGGTCAGAAACAGGCATTTTCAGCAGTCAAGGGGACATAACTTCATGACAGATAGGTTGACCTACCAGTTTTCAAACTTATCGTAGCTTTTATCCCTGACCTACGTATACGTAAGTTTCAAGAGGATCTGATCAAAACTTAGGTCACAAATGCTGTATTTCCTGTAACCCAACTGACCCTGTCTCAACCCCATCCCCACTGTACCGTGAAATATAGGTCAAGGTTAAATATAGACGACTGCACTCAAGAGATCATGCTACAATGCATGCATGTGCCAAGTATCACTGGCTGTAGGACCAATAGTTACTGAGAAACTGACCTAAATTAAAAAAAGTAACAAAGTAAGTGGACCAAGAAATATAAGTCAAGGTCAAATATGGATGACCGCATTCAAGAGGCCATGCTAAGATGTATGCAAAAGCCAGGTATCAAACTATCAATGCTGTAGAACCAGTAATTACTGAGACACTGACCGAAAAAGAACAAAGTCACTGAACCATGAAGTAAGGGTCATAAATGATCCAGTCTAGATTTGACCTAAAAACATCAAGGCAAACATTCTGAGCAAGACTCATAATTATTACTTCAAAAATGTGACCTCTAGAGTGTTAACAAGTTTTTCCATTGATCTGGAGACCTAGTGTTTGACCAAAAGTGACCCAGTTTCAAAGCTGACCTTGAAATCATCAAGTCAAATATTTTGAGAAAGATCCATGATAATTACTTCAATAGCCATAATTTGACCTCTAGAATGTTAAGATTTTCCTTAGATTCAGCCTGGTGGGGCCCTATAAGGAGTAATTCATATACTTGAGAAGTATTCAATATGTTACTTTATTTATTTTCTAAATAAGAACACTTCACAAACAGAATCATTTATTTATGTATGTATTTATATATTTATTTATTTATTTATTAACAACCAGCTATATTTTATTGAATAAAAAGAAAAAAAAAAACAACATCAAATTATCACCAAATTACACACCTTACCTGTTTCTCTGTCTTCATCATAAACTTTGCTGATATTAAATCTAATTTCCCCTTATCAGGTCCCTACCTGTAAGGGTGGCCAAAGTCACCAAGGATTTCTTACCTTTATGTTGTTATGCAATCCAAAATGTGTCTTTAAGGATTAAAGCCCAATTAACAACAGCATTATACATTTTTATTTTTCAGGGAAAATAAGGCATGAAACTCCAGTGGAGGCAATTTGCATGAAATGTCAAATCCTGTGCTGGGAAAAATAAGATTTTATTGGAGACGATTTGGATGATATGTCAAATCCTGTGTTCTTGGAAAAATAAGAAAAATACTTCAATATGTTGTCTAATGAAAACCTTACCCAGAGTTCTAAGTGATAAATTGTCCATGGTAATGAAAATTGGCCATAGACTTACATGTACATGTTCAGTGGGGACTTCTTAATTCAAATCTCTATAAGCATTTATTGCCTTGTTTCATCTTTGTGACTTTCATTCCTTGTTATTTCAGTTCAATTTTTCTTGCAACTCAAAGCCAGGTAAAACAGCATTTTATACAAAACCGGACAACAACATCTTGATAACGTTATACAAGACCCACCATAAGTTGCTCAATTACAACTTCATCTTTAATGTGACTTTAAGCGGTAAGTAAACATTGTTCCAAATAAGAGAGGGTATCCATATAATATTTTTGTTGCTACTGCTTTAGCAAGCAGAAGCTACCAAGGAATCACTTTCTGCCATTTGCATTGTCAGCGTCAACAATGTTAAGATTGTGCATTTAGCTCCGTTTCTCAAACACCAAGGCTTCTAGGCTAATGAAACTTCATACTCACATCAGCCATGATGCACCTTGCCCACTGTCATGACCATTACTGACTTTGATCTACTTTTAATTTTTGGCTGAACAAAGTTTAGTCTGTGTGTTTAGCTCTGTTTCTTGAACACCACCAGCAGTTGAGACATAGTTTGGAGAATCTCTTATCTTAATTCACCATGAAAACATAATTGTGGGTACTCATTAAAAACCCCTCACCTGCAACATACATTTCCATGGAGAACTGGAGAAAATTATCCCAGAATTATCTACAAATACTCCTCCTTTATGAGTCCACAGTTATTTCATGTATTATATTTGCTCTCAATATTGGGACATCATGATTCCTTACCATACTTGTCCTTGTCCTAAAGTTTGAAAAAGTCCATTACCGGGTATATTACCAATTGATGTGTCTAAAAATCTCATGGATGAGTGGCAAATAGTGTAGACCCTGCCAGACTGCATTTTGTAGGTCTGATGTGGGTCTACAGGTTTAGCTCAGATCTGTCTGTACTTAACCCTTGTCCTGCTGAATAAATTAAGATGCCACACCCACTTCTAATTTTCAGCCAATCCCATTTCTTGATCTGGATTGTTACCATAAATTCACATACTTAATGGCAAACAGTGCAGATCCAGATCATTTGGCTTCTTCAGAAGCCAACTGATCTGGATCTACACTGTTTTACACTGTTTGCAAAGACAGGGTATATCCGGGCTCAGCAGGACAAGGGTTAATGTTAGAAGGGTACTCAATGATTCAGGTTTGAAAAACAACACATTTTATCACAGTTGTGGAAAAAAAAATATTATTATTCAGTGTATCAGGTTTAAAAGCATACCAAGTCAAATCAAAGCACTGGCAGCACTGGTAGGTCGATTGCCTCTGATTGTAGGCTCAGAAAATGGCCCTGAACAGGGATTTATCATTTAAGATTGTTTCAGTTAACCCTTAACACCCTGTAATTTAAGCAAAAAGTGCAGAGTCTGATCAGATACAGAATTCTGCAGCATCTGATCTGAGTGGGTACTGTATTCCAATGTCCCAGTCCATGTTTTACAGACAATCCTCTTTACATAGCACTCTGGCATCACAGTGACAAGAACAGCACAGCTATAAATAACCATTACCTGGATTGCCTACAAACAGGCAGTTGAATTTCATTGGTCAATGATAATCATGTAAACAACAAACTTAAGGAAATTTTGGTGTATATATTCTTAGGCTCAGTTGTAAGCAATCGAAGCGAAAAGGGAAAGCAGTGTTGCCAGAAATTAAGCAGAGCATTTCCAAAAAAGAATATAAGGTACCGACACTGTATTAAGAAATGATTGTTGGCTTAACCCTTGTCCTGCTGAACCAGGATATACCCTGTCTTTGCAAACAGTGTAGATTCAGATCAGTTGGCTTCTTAGAGCCATCTGATCTGGATCTACACTGTTTGCCATTCAGTAAGTGAATTTATATCAACAATCTGGATTAAGTAATCTGATTGGCTGAAAATTTGAAAAGGGGACTTGATACACTTGATCAGATTTCCTGTGAATTTTAACAAGGGAGATCACTTTTGTGACTGCCAATTTGCTTTCCTGCCCACCAAGTGCCTTCTGAAAAGGTGTCTAGTCTTAAAAGAAAGAAATTGCTCTCATGGGAATGCATAAACAATTTTGGCAGAATTACCTCAGCTTAAAGTTTATCCATTCAGTGAGATGTGACTGCAAAAGAAACAATGGCACATTGTAGGAATGAGTGAGGCAGTTGATACAAATACAAAATGTACATGTATGTCATTTGAATTATGTCCTTTACCTATCACATGTGTTCTTTTTTACAAGTATTCTAAATTATCTGCAGGAATTATCTCTTTTTTCTTATCACATGTATTCCACTTCACAAGTATTCTAAATTTTCTGTAAGAGTAATATCTTTTTCTTATCATAAGTATACCTTTTCAAAAGTATTCTGTATTGTCTGCAAGAGTTATCTCATTTTCTTGTCACATGTATTCCCTATCACAAGTATTCTAAATTGTCTGCATGAATTATCTCATTTTCTTGTCACAGGTATTCCTTTTCACAAGTATTCTAAATTTTCTGCAGGAATTACTCATATCTCATTTTTTTTATCACGTGTTTTTTTATCACATGTACAAGTATTCCTTTTCGCAAGTATTCTAAATTGTCTGCAATGATAATTTCCTTTTCTTATTGCATGTATTCCTTTTTTATATTGTCTCTAAGCATTTTCAGCAGAGTCTAATTTTCCCACCTATATTTATAGATTTACCAGCTGAAGAATCTATATCTACTGGAATTCTTATTGGAATTGGTATTCTTATTGCAATAGCTGTGCCTGGAATAACGTGTGTAATACTGAAATACCTTAAAGTTCGTCGATGGTCAAAAAGACAAGAAGAAAGAGAGGAAGAATTAACTTCACCATCTCTTCAGCCCCTGAGACGCTTTCCAATTGGTAGTTCTTCTGAATCAACAAACAGATATTCTAGTATGCCATCAGGTGAAAGATCATCCACACCTACACATACATGCATTATAGGTAAGTTTTGTTATGGTAAACAGTCAAACATCCACTAATGGTCATTTCTCACAACACCCACCATAGTTCCTTAGCCGGCTCAGTCAGATGCATGTCTGCCTGGTGACCAGGAGGTCATGGGTTCAATCCCCGCTTTGTCCAGCAACATTCCTTTGTTGAGATGGATCATGAAATACTTTCTATGGTCATTCTCTCCCTTTCACCGTTTCAAGAAGGGCAGTTGTCAGTTTCTGGCGAAACTATGTGCACAAATACTGGTTAACCGTTTATTAGAAGTGCTGCATAGAGATACTTCTATTGAGTACCCACAGCATTTGTTTTTGTGGAGAGACAAGAAAATTTTTTTTACCTGAAACCCCTCTTACTTCGAGGTTTGACACCTCACAATAAAAGCCACTACAGTCAAACTGCCCCAAATGAATGGTCCCCTCTCACAATGCCAGTCTACCAGTAACAGTCATTTTTTATGATTTCTGCTATATACATTATATAACCCACAACTCAGTGTAACAGGAGATTCCAGATAAATAGTTTATACCCTTCTGCAAACTGCGTTTGCCAGGGGTCTGTGCAGAGGGATAATGTTTTCATGTCCATCTGTTACGTTTTGATCCTTGAGTGGGTTGGGGGTGTATCCAGTAAGCACTGCTGATTGACAAGCACTGTTTATTGACACTTCTTGTTTCTTATTTCTCATCTTAAACACATATTGTGGTACTCATAAGCAGTGCCATGGTGAGGTGCTTCTAATGAGTACAAATAAAATACATTTTTGTAAATGGTAAAAAAAACCTTAAAAATCATCTTCTCCAGAACCAAGAAAGCTTCAAGGCTGAATCTAGGTATATAGCATTGGGGACTCAAGGTCTACCAAGTTTGTTCAAATGATGACCCTAGATTGACATTTGACCTTTTTACCGCAAGGTCAAATTTTGCATCTCTGTGCATTTGTATGGGGAAATGTTGAAAAATCATTTTCTGACAATGTACTAAAGACTAATGGCTGAAATTTGCATATATGAAATGTAGTAAAATGTTTTAGTTACAATGAAAATTTTGCCCCATGGGAGTTATAGACCCTTGCCCCTTGACAAATTTCATTTTTAAAATCATGTAATCTTTAACATGTCTTCTCTGAAACTGCTTGACCAATTTCATTGCATTTCAAATGTAGCCTTAAGTTAAAAAGATATTGTTCAAATGGTTCTGCATTGTTGAACAACATGGCCACCATGCCCATATATGGTTAAAAAAATCTTCTTCTCCAGAACCAAGAAAACTTTTGAGACTAAATCTTGGTATACAGCACTGGGGACTCAGGATCCTCCAAGTTTGTTCAGATGATGAACCTAGGATGATCTTTGACCTTTTTATGACATGGTCAGATTTGCATGCCAATGCAAAATTTTGAAAAAAAAAAAACAAAAAGTTTTCTGAAAATGTATTAAAAGGCTAATGGCTGAAACTTACAATGTGTGCTTAATGTAGTATAAAACTTGTTAGTTACAATCAAAATTCTATTCTCTTAGGCACGGCTTCCATTAACTTCCAGACTCAGGAAGTCCCGGACTTCCTACCCCTCAAATTTGGAAGTCCCATAGGAAAATCTAGGAAGTCCCACTTTTTTTCCATGCTGCGGCGGTCTGCCCTTTCTTTAGTAGAACATAGGTTCTTATTTCAGTGTCACACAGAATCATCATGATATACTCTTCTCTTAGATGTGTTTTAAAAATGTCCTTAACGCTTATTAAAATTCGATCGCATCTTTTTGGAAAGCCTGTACTTGTATGTCGGACCTTAGAGAAAGCATCAAAATTGGTACAACTTCGCATTGGTTTCAAAGCCCAGAGAAAGAAAAAAGAAAAGAAAATACATGAGAGAAAACACCCAAAACATGTTTTCTTAAAAATAAACTATGCAGAAATTATTTTGCAGAAATGTATTTAATGAAATATTTGTTCGGATTGAAGCTGATCAACACGAGCGAACGAGTTGCTTACTTCACAAAAATTGCGGGGAAACGGCGCCGACTCGTGCAACAACAAACAAATTAATGGCAGCTCTCGATGAAATACCAACAGCAAAACGTTCGTTCGCGGAGAAAAGCAAGCAAAAACATCGCAAATCGCCTATATTTAGACTTACTTAAATTTGCATCTTTTCCGCGCTGGTAAACAGCGCAACCGGAACAAGGCTACGCATTTAGAAACGGGTTTTCCGAAAATTTTGACGAAAAATATGTTTTCTTTTCATCTGAAAAATTGCTTTTGTTGTCATGACAAACGTAAGCTTCAAAATTCGAATAAATTTTAATTTGCGTTCTGTGCATAATTGTTATTTATTTATTTATAGAATTTCACTCGGCAATTCCCGGAAGTGTTGCAGACGACACAGTTCTTAGCAAAATAATAATTTAAGATTTTAAGACGTGAATATTAAAAAAAAATAATGACTTCATATAATTTCAACGAATATTTTCGGGGTCGCAGTAGAAAATTTAATTATAAAAACATCAAGTGATCAACTCAGCACGCGTGACAAATACACGCAGTGATCACGCAGCCATCAAAAGGGTGCCGCGACGCTTGACACGGCTGTCAATAAAACTCCCGCAAGCGGAAAGTGGGACGTCCTTAAAGCTCAGTCAACACAGGTAGCGAATTTCCGGTAAGTAGGCGGGGCAAACATCATACAACTGGTTAAAAGTGGGCGGGCCTTTTGACAATATTTGGACGTCTCGGGTATCGATTTCGGACGGACAAAAGAAATTTCGGAAGTCCGCGGTACGTCTTTGAAGTTCAATTTGGACGTCCGGTGGCAATCTCAGGGCGTAATATACGCCGTACGTCCGCTTAACGGAAGCCCTGCTTAGGGTATCTGCCCTTGCTCCTGGGCTTTGTACATGTATAAAAGCCTATAAATCTTAAAATGCCTTCTCTGAAACTGGTTAAAATGGTATTATGGTTAAAAAAAATCTTCTTCTCCAGAACCAAGAAAACTTTTGAGACTGAATCTTGGTATACAGCATTGGGGACTCAGGATCCTCCAAGTTTGTTCAGATGATGAACCTAGGATGATCTTTGACCTTTTTATGACATGGTCAGATTTGCATCCCAATGCAAGATTTTGAAAAAAAAAAAAAATCATTTTCTGAAAATGTATTAAAAGGCGAAACTTACAATGTGTGCTTAATATAGTATAAAACTTGTTAGTTACAATCAAAAATCTATTTTCTTAGGGTATCTGCCCTTGCTTCTGGGCTTTGTACATGTATAAAAGCCTATAAATCTTTAAATGTCTTCTCTGAAACTGTGCTAATTTTCAAAAGATTTCAGTTGGGTCCTTCTGTCAAAGTGGCACCAACAATTTGTTCAAATGGGTTTGCACTATTGAAGAAGATGGCTGTCATGTCCATATATTGAAAAAAAAACTTCAAAACCTTCTACAGAACCAAGGAAGCTTTGAGGCTGAATCTTAGTATATAGCATCAGGGGTGCAAGATCTACCAAGTTTGTTTAAATAATGATCCTAGGATGATCATGGACCTTTTTACAGCACTGTCAAATTTCTGTCCTAATTGTTGTGGCATTACTGGGGCATTACTGGAAGAATGTTGCATGGCCACATGTTGAATGGGCCACAATTTGCTCACTTTAGTAAAACAGCCATTGCATATATGCAGATATGCAATGGCTGTTTTACTCAAGTGAGCAAATTGTGGCCCATTGGACCTCTTGTTGGATTACATGGTATGGTTATGACTGTGATATGCCTGTTGGGGGAGAGGAATGTATTGTGTACAAGAGTGATTACTCATTCAGCTGTTTGCTGTATTATCTGCTGTGTGTGTGTGTGTGTGTGGTGTGTGTGTGTGTGTGTGTGTGTGTGTGTGTGTGTGTGTGTGTGTCCTGTAGAACTCCCTAACAATTTGGAATATTTTAAGGAAACTGGATATACTTTCAGGGGAGGTATTTCTGTCAGAATGGTTTTGTCCCTTTCTGAAAAAGAGGGTCTACTCTATCAGTAAAGACTTTCCACCCTTATAGAGTAGACCCCTTTTCAGGAAGGTCTTGGTGTGCAAGAAAGCAAACAGAAATTAACAAAAGTTGTCTCCCTTGTGAAAAAAGGGTGGCAAAAACTCTAGGTGTATCCAGTACACTTAATGAAACTAGGCCCTGAGATAAAAAAATTTTCATGCTCAACTCAGCTGAGCATGAAATTTGTCCTAATAATATATCTCAACTTACTAAAAATCACAATTTCTTTCTTGAGCAAACATAGCTGTGCATGAAATTTTCACTGCAAATGATTATGAAAATGCCAACTACTGCTGTCATTTTCATATTTATTAGCAGAGTTCATGCTCAGCTTGGTTTAGCATGAAAAAAGTTTTATAGCCGGGAGTCACATCTTCCTTGTAAATGTGCTCAGTTATTTCCCAGCCTTCATTTTTTCTTTCATTGCTCTTGAATAAATTTATGTTAACAGGACATAATTCTGTCTGACTTTTGTCCCTTTCTAGTCATGCAACACCACAAAGATTTTAGTCCTTGGAGCAAGGGTCAAAAGACCACAATGTTTTTTGTCCCCACCCTTTAGCTCCTAGGCCAGGTAATCAGTAGCAATGAACTTAAGGGGATTTGTTTTTTTCTTTTTATGTAAGCTGAGAGCAGCAGAGAGAAACCTTTAAATATTGATTGTCTTAGGTTGCAAAACGTTGCTGTATTATGTATTTTTGTTCATTTTTATATGAAGATTTCAGTCATATGTCTCTTAATATTTCAGATTCTATAGGACCTGATGGTAGATGTACAGTGTGTAACAGAATGCATGAGAACTATGCTCATGTTGTCAGTGTGAATCAAGACAACCAAGTGATTGGTTCAACTGATCCCGATAATACTTGTCATTTGTGCCATAGAAGCCATGAAGACTTTGCCCATTTTGTAGAAATCAATGGAACTACTCGTGTTATCAATGACCCTAGTGATACTTCATCACATACTCATAGGCACAGTCATCCTAATGGGCATTCACACCATCATCAGCATCGTCATCGTCATCAAAACCATCATGATAATAGACACCATCAAAATAATTTTCTTTGCTCATTTCCTGAAGTTGGACAATCATTAAGTGATGATGATGATGACATAGATTTATCGGGAAATGACTTAATTCCCCCGTCATATGATTTGTCACCGCCATCATATGAGGAAGCTATTCACATGCCAAAACCAAGTTCAAATACTGGAGGTTGTAGTGAAGAAACAGATCCATTGTATCAAAATGTAGACCATAGTTCCAGATAAGGTGCTATTTTCACCCAAAAATCGCTGATTTTTTTTCTAATTTTTCCACAAAACGTGTGATGTAGGTACTTCTTTGAAATGCCTTGGCACTTCAAATGAGTACCTACACCATATGTTTCCATGGAGAAATAAGATAAATATTATGTGGATACCCCCTGGTATCTGGAGCTAAGGTAGATATCAGTAGATTAACCAATTCTTGAAAATCAAAGTAGATTAACGCTTGTCCTGCTGAACCCTGATATATCCTGCTTTTGTAAATAGTTTAGACCCAGATCAGTTGACTTCTGAAGAAGCCAACTGATCTGGATCTGCACTGTTTGTTATTAAGTATGTTAATTTGTGGTGACAACCTGGATCAATCTGATTGGCTGAAAATTAGAAATGGGTGTGGCATCTTAATTTATTCAACAGGACAAGGGTTAACCATTCTTGAAAATAGGGGAAAAAATCAGCATAGTTTTTTCTTTGTATACATGTATATGCATAGCTCCAGATAAGAGGGGTACACTGGAACATTTTTAACCCTTGTCATGCTGAATAAATTAAGATGCCACACCCACTTCTAATTTCCAGCCAATCAGATTACTTGATCCGGATTTTTGATAGAAATTCGCATATTTAATGACAAACAGTGCAGATCCACATCAGTTAGCTTCTTCAGAAGCCAACTGATCTGGATCTACACTGTTTGCTAAGATAGGGCATGTCGTGTTCAGCAAGGTTAAAAGATGATCATTATTAGACTGTTTCGGATATGAGAGGATTTAATGTATTGTATTTGTGACCAATAATTGTGGATGACAAAAACTTATCCGGTTCCAATGATACTAATTGATTCAAGCCAAACTTTACTTGGATAATAAATTCCTTTTGGTTAATATTCACTCATAAATTTTATGTAGTGTTTAAAAATACATCTTTAAGAAGCAATTTGGCTACTTTTCCTAAGACAAATACAACTGTTTCAATGATATTTTTCCGAAATCAGCAGGCACGCGCGCAACCATAATTTTGCTTTATGATGACCATTTTAACACCCAGTTTTAGCTACTGTGTCGTCAAAATATGTGTTCATATTTGTGGTTATGACATTTGAATGATCACTTGATCAGAATCTCCTCTGAAAAGAAACTTTTGACAAACAAAAATGCTTTATTTTACTTAAAAAAAACATCAGCAATTTTACTGTCTGATAAACGTAAACAACAACTTTCTGTCATCCAACAGGAACAAGCTTAGAATGTACTCTCTGTTAAAGACCGAGAGGTTCCGAATTATTTTTTTGTGTGAGGCAGTGTTTAAAAAGGTCTATAGATTACACTTACATAGAAAAATGACCGTTTATAGTCATTTATACATCTTTGTTTGGATATGACAGCTGTTTAGCCTAAATATTTTTTCCTGTAGATCCCGTGAATAGTGCTTAAAAGAAATTTTGTTGTATTAGGTAACTTATTTTCTTATTTCTGCATGAAAACATAAGTTATGGGTACACATTGGAAATGCCTTGCTCAGGCATTTCTAATAAGTACCCACAACGTGTTTAAGTGCAGAAGTAAGAGAAATACATTTACGTTTTTATTGTAAAAAAAAAAAAAAACAGCATCTTATCTGGAGCTATATATATATCAGCCTTCAAAAATTGGTTGTTCCAGGACCACGAGCTCCGTTGTTCGATTCTCTGTCCCAGCATGACCAATTTTTGGATGCTAATTTCAAATAATTTATATCATTTTCTGATTTGTGTTTTACTTTGTTTCTCATATATATACATGTATAAACCACACTTATCTTACTATATAGATATAAACACTACAATGTCTTTATAGCACTATTTCTTGGATCCAAAGCAAAAACCAGGGTCCAGTTGTTCAGCATCGTTAACTTAACGAGCTCGTTAGTGATCAAAATGTTAACTGTTCTGGTAAGTACAATATATAATTCACAGGTATTTTTGCTGAAAAAATGTGAGTAGCTTTTGCAAATGCAAAAGCTACTCATATTTTTTCAGCAAAAATATATGCTTATATGCCATAGTTAATAGTCAAAGTTTTAACGATAAGTTAACTAACAACATCATTAGTTTTGAACAACTGGGCCCAGGTTTAGCTAATCAGCTGTGTTGTATCCAAACAACACATTTTGGTCCACCTTTAAACTATCTTGTATCTGAAACCATCGCCAGCCTCGGTGGCTCAGTTGGATGCGCGTCTGACTGGAGATCAGGAGGTGTCGGGTTTGACCCTCTCCAAGGGCGGCAACATTCTTCCGCGGAGATTGATCATGAAATATTTTCTACGGTCATTCTCTCCCTTCTGCTGATTCAAGAAGGGCAGTTGTCAGTTTCTGGCGAAAGAATGTGCACAATATGATTAACAGCTTAGAGGACTAAGCCTGCCCAGTAAATGTGTGGTTAGGTAAATTGACCACGTTCGACATGACCCTATTGGGTTGACTGGGCTGTAAAACCTCAATACAAACAAAGTCTGAAACCATCTTATAATGAATCATCTTATAAAGGGGTTCCAATGTATATATATTTGTTCTTTGGGCCAAAGGCCATTTTCCATATGGTAGAACCATAGCTACAGATAAGAGGGGGTATCCACATAATAATTTTCTTATTTCTCGACGAAAACATATGTTGTGGTACTCATTAGAAGTGCCTCGGTGAGGCGCTTCTAATGAGTATCACAACATAGGTTTTCGTGGAGAAATAAGAAAGATATCAGCATTTTTCGGATGAAAAAAGCGTCTTATCTGTTGCTATGTAGACCATACAAATTTACACCTTATTTTCAAGGTTTGTTATATGTATTAATAGAAAATATACTTTGCATGCAATTGTGTAGTCAATGTTTCATCTCAAGCTAATTTTTAAAGTTACTTTTTTCTTCTTTGATATCATTAGAAATTAGTTTGGATTAAATTATCCTACCAATCAAATATTTGTTGATAAAAATATAGCAGCAAACAATGCAAATATACATGAGCCTACAACATTAAAAACACACTTTCTGACGTATATGCCCAACTAAGAATCAAATCAGCATGGGAATCCACACAATCTGATCAGAGTCTTTGTTTTCTTGAAGAAACTGCATTGTTGGCTATCCAAAATGCACCCAGGGAAGACTGCACGAATGTGCATGTTGATCTGCATCTTTGCTGGGTGCACGTCTGCAGGTAAGTTTTCAGATGTAGCGGCACACATGTTAATGGTTAACCCTTGTCATGCTGAGCCCGGATATACCCTGCCTTTGCAAACAGTGTAGATCCAGGTCAGTTGGCTTCTGAAGAAGCCAACTGATCAGGGTCTGCACTGTTTGCCATTAAGTATGTGAATTTATAACAACAATTCAGATCAAGCAATCTGATTGGCTGAAAATTAGCATTGGATGTGACATCTTAATTTATTCAGCATGGCAAGGGTTAACATGTCATTGCTGTTTGTAAGCAGGAGTACAAGACAATATAATAAGAAGTCTTGTAGTGCTGAAACCCATAGTTGTAGATCAGAAGGGTATACGGACAAATTGTTTCCTTATTTCTAAGTAAAAAAAAAAAATCATGTGTTGTAGGTACTCATTAGAAAAAAACTTAGTTTGGTGCTTCTTAGAAGTACCCTAAAAATACCATATTTACCCAAGTATTTGGACACCTCAACTCCGTACCATACTTGTTCTAAAACTTGAAATACTGCGAACCCTCATTACAGTGACAGCATTTGTTCCCAAAGTTGTTGTCATTAAAATGAATTTGCTGTTGTAAAGAATACTGAATTAGTAGATTGATAGATAAGAAATGTCTTGTTTTGTTTTAATTTCCTCATAGAACATATGTTTTGGCTATTTATTAGAATTACCTCACTGAGGCAGTTCTAACAAAGATCCAAAACCTATGTTTCTTTAAAGTATTAAATACAATATTCTTGCATAATTTGTGACTAATTGATAGTCTTAAGCAAAGGTTTCTTGACAGTCAAATTGTCTTTATAACAAATTTTGTTGTTGTATCGAGTGTCAGTATAAAGAGGGTTGTCTGTAAGTGCATCCTTCTACTTGTTGATATGTCTAAATATTGCTTTATGCGTTCTGTGGCATCTGATCTGGGTCTACACTGTTTGCTCAGGCCTGTCTGTCTGAATACTTTGGGTAAATATGGTGATAATGTTTTTGTCCATTTTGTCCAGAAATTGGAAAGTTATCAACTGTTCTGGTTGTAATATAAACACCACATTATTTAGAACTATGAAAACTCTGGCCTTTGCAAATGATGCATGCCTGGACCATTATGCAGTATGGTCACGGTATGGCATCCAGGGCCCAGTTGTTCAAAGCATCATTAGCTTAACAAGCTCATTAGTGGTCAAAATGTGAACTCTTCTAGTATTTACAATATCTAATTCACAGGTATTTTTGCTGAACAAATGTGAGTAGCATTTGCAAATGCAAAAGCTACTCACATTTTTTCAGGAAAAATGTTAGCATATATGCCATATTTAATGTTCAAAGTTTTAACAATATTTTATCTAACAACATCGTTAGTTTTGAACAACTGGGCCCAGAGGTCTTGCTAAGAAAGAGTACAGTATTTACCCTAAGTATTCGGACACTTTAACTCCTCACCACACTTGTTCTAAAATTTGAACAAATGCTATTTACCATGTGTTGTTGTGTCTGAAAGTTGCTGGATGAGTGGCAAAGAGAGTAAATGATGACTAGATACTGCATTCTGCAGCATCTCATCTGGGTCTACACTCTTTGCTCAGGCCTGTCTGTCCGAATACTTATGGTAAATATGGTATTTAGTGATACTTCTGGGATGGCTTTGCTTATTTCTCTTTAAAAACATATATTGTGGGTACTCATTAGAAGCACCTCAGTTCAGAAGTGCCTCAGTGAGGCCCGTCTAATGAATATCCACAACATATGTTTTTTATGCAGAACTGGGGAAAATTATCCCAGAAATGTCATAAAATCCTTCTAAAAAGTCCTCTCTGTGCACAGTTTGCCCAAGGCTGGTCTTGGCTCTTTTTCCTGAATAAAGGGTTTATCCTGCAATCTGTGATAAAATTTAAATCCAGCTTTACCATATTTGTTCAAAATATTCAGACATATTAGCTCTTTACAATTCTTTTCCCTAAAATTTGAACAGGTCCATTTTGCTATCCGTGGATGTGTCTAAAATGGCTGGACATTACGAAAACACGCCTATTCAAATACACTGAAAATTTTACCACCAAAAATGGCAATTTTTCAGATAAAAAAATCTGATATTTTTCATATTTCTGCTCAAAACATAGATTGTGGGTACTCATTAGAACTGCCTCATCGAGGCAGTTCTAATGAGTACCCACAATCTCTGTTTTTGAGCAGTAATAACATAAATAATGTATACCCCTGTAAACCCCAGTTTTACTATATAAAAGTGGGGTTTAAGAGGGGTCAAAATTATATAGGTATGTTTTCATGATGTAAGTGGCAAATAATGTAGAACTTAATAAGATGAACTGGTCAGCTCAGTGTCAGTATAATGTGACTGGGTGGAATATCATGTCAAAGTGTCTGGGGCGTGATATTTCAGTGAGGCAGCACTCTCAAAGTGAGCATTGAGCTCCCTGCCAAATCCAGACACCGTCGCGATATGACTGAAAGATTGTTGAAAGCGACGTTAAGCCCAAATCAAACAAACAAACTTTATAAGATGCTGTGTAATGCAGCATCCTATCTGGGTCGACATTGTTTGCTTAGGCCTGTCTGAATGAAATGCAAAAGAAAAGAAGACTAATACCTTGTTTTTGTTAAACTGGTCTAGTGTATAAAATGTGCATGTAAATCAGTAATTGAGGGTATGTTTGGATTGTTTATTCTTCAATATTAAGTATAGATGCAAAACATTGTAGACAAATGCATTTAGATGAATTTTGATTGCAAGTGAAAACAATAAGGTATTACTTCTTTTGCAGTTCAGAAGTGTTGTATTTCTTTTTTGAGGCAGTTACCACGAAAACATATGACATAGGTACTCATTATGACTAAATGTCGCTGTGTTTAAATTAAAAAAAAAACGTACCTAGAGCTATATATAGTATCCATAGACCAGGGCCCAATTGTTCAAAGCATCGTTGGCTTAAATGCTGGTTAGTGGTCAAAATGTTAACTGTTCTAATAAGTACAATATCTAATTCACAGGTATTTTTGCTGAAAAAATGTGAGTAACTTTTGCAAACACCGGCCTCGGTGGCTCAGTTGGATGCGCCGTCCGACTGGAGACCAGGAGGTCGTAGGTTCAACCCCCGCCGAGGTCGGAACATTCTTTTGTGGAGATTGATCATGAAATATTTTCTACCGTCATTCTCTCCCTTCCGCTGATTCAAGAAGGGCAGTTGTCAGTTTCTGGTGAAAGAATGTGCACAATACTGTTTAACTGCTTAGAGGACTAAGCCTGCTCAGTAAATGTGTGGTTACGTAAACTGACCACGCTCGACATGACCCCATTGGGTTGACTGGGCCGTAAAACCTCAACTTTTGCAAATGCAAAAGCTACTCACATTTTTTCAGCAAAAATATTAGCATATATGCCATATTTAATGATCAAAGTTTTAATGATACGTTAACTAACAACATCATTAGTTTTGAACAACTGGGTCCAGCCCTATGATAAATGTTGGTGATGCAGCAAATAGGTTGTATATATCTGAGAGCAACTGTAATGTGAAATCCAGGGCCGAAAGCCTATAACTAATGTTATATTATGATTGTATGATCAGATAGATAGATTTTGTCTGTCTTTCATGGAAACCAAATAGATGTATATATTCAGGGTATGTATTTTGTAATTAAATAAGATGATACACCACAACCTCTTTATAACACTATAGTTGGGATCCATAGCATAAACCATGTTAGTTAAACAACCATTTTATATCCAAACAAAAACGTATAGATTATATTGAAAAATGACCAATTATGGCCATTTTTCAATATAATATATACATTTTTGGGATCCATTTTTGAACCGTGTTATATCCAAAAGCATGTTATAACAAACCATGTTATAAAGAGGTTGTAGTGTAGTAACTAGTATTCTAGATAAGACTTATCATGGATAAAAAAGAAAATATTAGATTTCTGTCTTATTTTCCATGAAAATATGTTGTGCTACTCACTATCATTTATCCTAAGTATTGAGGTAGACAGGCCTTTGCAAACAGTGTAGACCCAGATGAGATGCCCCAGAATCCATATGCACCCCAGATAAGGAAATCCTGGACTTAACCCTGGATAGAAATTCTTGTCCTACCCAGGTTATCCTACCCAGGGTACATCACTGAATGTAATGACATAATTAAACACCACAGTAATGTCATCACAATATGGCGGACCTCAGCAATCGAAGTGACTGCATTATTAAAAAATCTACGTTCAGAAATGAAAGGTGTGCAAGATAGAGAATTTATCATGAGTGTGAGGGGTACATAGAAAAATCTGACCCTCACAATCAGTCTGGCATTGGAACATTGGCAAACAGTGTAGACCTAGATAAGACACTGCAGAATGCAGTGTCTGATCAGGGTCTTCACTGTTTGCATTAAATCCGGAAATTTCTACAAAACATAATAATTAAAACTAACCAGATACCCCTTATATATGAAATGGACCTGTCCAAAGAGTCATGGTGGAAGAATTCACTTGGCATAAATGGGTTAAGGTGTCTCAATACTTTATGTAAATACTGCACCAGAATTATCATGACATATTCATTTTACCATATTTACCAGGCAAGCCTAACAAACCATGTAAACCTTGATCAGACTGCTCAGGATCTGTGCTATTTGCCACTTAGTCAGATTTAGACACTTAATTAGGTTCATAAAGGCCTTGTTCAAAATTTAGGACAAGTATGGTAAGGAGTTAATGTTTCCAAACATTAAGGGTGAATACAGTAATATATGAGCCAGTGAAGGACAAAGCCTACAATAAGACTTGTGTGACCAGTGAAGACTCAGATCAACCTGCGCATTCGCACAGTCTGATCAGTCTTTGCTGAACACGTGGCTTATACATGCTCCAGGCTATCCAATGAGGGATAAACAAGAACCCTTGCCACACTGGATAGATGTACAGGCTGATCTGAGCCTTTGCTATTTACACGTCTTGTAGGTTTTTTCATGCGCTGGCTCATATAGTAAACAGGTTTTCATGGAAAAATAAGATGAACATTTTGTCTGTGTAAACCTCTTATCCAGAGTGCTGAAATAAAAATGCACAAAATTGTGGGTTTCCACAGTTACTCATTGCATGCCCTTACAAAACTGTGCCAGATTCTTATCATGCCATGTAACACTTTAGGGGAACTTTCAGGGGAGGAAATGCTGTCAAAATTGTTTTGACTGTTTTGCCTGCCTTCATAGGGATCTATTCTAAAAGGAAAGAATTTAAGAATTTGAAAAAGGTATCAATTTATATATACAGTTGAACCTCTATGGCTCAAACATCTTTGGGACCATGGAAATTCGTTCGAGACATGGGTAGTTTGAGCCACTGAGAGTTAATCATGGCACCACTTCAGGAAGCAAATAGCGATAATTTAGGGAAATCTTTTCGATTGTCTACACAGTGATTGTATGTTGAGTGTACTCATTAGAATTGCCTTGAAGAGGCAATTCTAATGAGTAAACACAACATACAATTTCACGATAAAATAAGAAAATTTCCTGAAATACTTGTTTTCTTGAGCTATCGGAAGAATTTCGTAGGGACTCAAAAACGAGTTCGAATAAGCCATGGTAAACTAGCCATCGGTGTTCGAGCCATCGAGGTTCAACTGTATATAATGAGTCGGGACACAGCAACTGAAGATGCTTTGGCATCCTTGGCTACCCACAGAATGCCATGTGATGATTAATGAAACTGTGGATGTGAAGGCTGATCTGAGTCTTGGCTGGGTGCACATGCAATATTGTAGTAGGAAATGCTGTTCCCCAGCTCAGATTATATGTTACAGCTGCATGCTTTCCAGGGATAGGTCATACTACACAAACAGTTTTCAAAACAAGTGAATAGTACATAATATTTACAAGAGGGAGTTTGATCACTCACTATTCTGGTTTAGTTGCTGTTTTGTGAACTGACTAGTGCACTCATATAATTCTTAGCCAGTCAGATGTCATCAGTATTCATCTGGAAGTTCATTGACCACACTCTAGTGAGGTTCTTCAGTTTCCTTGGGTCTAAGCCAAGCAAAATGGTGATTGAGACCGGTTTTGGTTTTCATTCTCCACATGAAAAGCCAATCAGATGAAAATAAGGCTTGACATTTCATGTAAATTGTCTGCCAAGCACCAAGCAGTTGTGGGTGGCTATTTATGCCTCCACCATTAGGTTTTGGAGAGTTGTATATGAATCACTTCATACCATACCACCTTGAATTGTTTTTATGCCCTGATGGGAGTGGGGCATGGGAAGGGGGGGGTGTGTGGTGGGGTGTTTTGTCGTTATGTTACAGTTACATCCTTACCTATGTATATCAAGTTCATAACCAGAGTCAGAATTTTATCTCACATTATGAAGACATGCCTATTCAAATGTATAGAAAATTTCACCTCCAAAAACTGAAAATTTTCAGATAAATAAAACTGATAATTTTCATATTTCTGCTCAAAACATAGATTGTGGGTACTCGTTAGAACTGCCTCAGTTAGGTGGTTCTAATGAGTACCCACAATCTATGTTTTTGAGCAGAAATAAGAAAAATAATGTATACCCCTGTAAACCCCAGTTTTACTATATAAAAATGGGGTTTAAGGGGGTCAGTATTATATAGGCATGTTTTCATGATGCAAGGCAACAATAGAACTAGTTACATAACTGTTATGCAATTTCAAAGTATAAGACCCCACCCATACCTTGTCCTCAGAGACTAAAGTCAAGATTAAGGTTATGATCATAGATTTATTTCATGCTCCAAATATTAATGTTTTACTCTAAAGTTTTTAATGATCTTGCCTCCTCTCAAAATGTCAACTTTCTATTTTCAAGACTTACATCTTCTGAATGCCCTCTCTGTGAATTTGAAGTCAAGGTCATGGATTTTTGGGCAGTGGCAAGTTCATTTGGTTAATTTGGTCACATGATTTATAGCAAATAGGGACTTAATCACAAATCAAAAACAATGGTCAAACATGTAGAACTTGATGAGCTGGCTCATTAGGAGGTATATCATCAGGATCTACAGTTTGCATGTGTCTTGTGTTCTGCAAGGCATAGAATTTATACAGAGAACAGAAAGGACCCAAACCTGCCTGCACAAATATGGGGCTCATCAGGGTATTTGCTATTTATGTATGGATAAACTACTGCTATTCCTGTAGCAGATGTCTATTTGTGACTTGCATTTTGTAAGGATATGTATGTATATCTGTGTGGAGTGGGGAGAGTGCAGATGTTTGTAAATGTTGTGCAGTTGGTTAAATGTGATTTTTTAAACATTGTATTATCATATTTATCCCAATTTTTGTCAGTGTATTTATTGTGTCCCTGACCTTTCTCACTCTCCCCACCTGTAGTGCCTCTCTGTTTATGAAGAAATTTTGAACATTTTTTTCTTTGTTCATTTGAACAATATGTAATATTTCATATTGAATGGTTATCATACCTCTAGATAAGATCCAGATTATTTTTTTTATTTTTCTGATATTTCCCTATGAAACAGTATGTTGGTACTCATTAGAAGTGCATTTGTGAGAAGTTTTTAATGGGTACCTACCACATGTTTCCATGGAAAATATAAGAAAACTATGGATATGATAACTGTCATAAATTTTGTACACCAACATCATGAAAACATACCTATATTATTTTTTGACTCCCTTAAACCCCACTTTTATACAGTAAAACTGGGGTTTACAGGGGTATATATTATTTTTCTTATTTCTGCTCAAAAACATAGATTGTGGGTACTCGTTAGAACTGCCTCGTTGAGGCAGTTCTAACAAGTACCCACAATCTATGTTTTGAGCATAAATATGAAAAATATCAGCATTTTTCTCTGAAAATTTTCATTTTTTTGGTGGTAAAATTTTCATTATATTTGAATAGGCATGTTTTCATAATGGTTTCTGACAAAACAGTCTGAGATCGCAGGAACTCACCTTGATTTTCCCTCTCTTTATATACCCTGAAGACATATTTTCCTTCTCTGTGTCTCATTATACATATTTATGCATAAACTGCTATTCAAAATTGTAATTGGTAACAACTTTTTTGTAGTTTTGTTTTTATTCTGCAAAAAGACTTGATATATCATGTGAATCATCTGCCTAAAACAGTTATTTTAGAAAGTTGTCTGCTGCTGTTGTGACAGGTGCTTTAAGGACAAAATGTTAAGAAAAGAATGGAATTGGCCCTATTGGAAGAGTGGAAGAGATCATTAAATATTAATGAGGTGGAGTTTTTTTTTTTTGTTGTTGTTTTTTTTTTGGTTGTTGTTGTTTTTTTTTTTTTTGTTTTTTGTTGTTGTTGTTTTTTTCCTTTAAAGGTCAATGCCTATCAAAAATCGCAGAAGCTTTACTTTTATTCAAGTGATGTTTTCCAGATTGTTGTTTTAATAGTTATATTTTCCATAAAATTAATTGGAATAAGTGTTCTGATACTCAGTGTTTCATGAAAATAATGCATGCCTTCAGTGAGATTCTGAATTATTTGCACACACATTTCCAAAAAATATACATGCTTATCATAAAAATACATAAAGATATTAATATATAGCAAAGCTTTTAACCCATTGCAGTCTAGAGACTCCTAAAAGGGTTATTGGCAAACAGTGCAGACCCTGATCAGATGCCGCATTCTGCGGCATCTGATTAGGGTCTCCACTGTTTGCAAATAGTTTAGCCATTTTTCTCTAGGAATATCTAGATCTCATAGCCGGGCATACCTAAAATTGGACTCTTCCATTACGTAAAGTTTGGGGAGTCTATTCAGTCTGCATTGGGTTAAAGTCTTTACATTATAATCATTATTTGATTGAGAATATAGAACAACAGAACAGAACAGAATTTTATTTAGACATAAACTGTTACAGTTTCTAGTCTATACACATGCACATATAATAATATCACAAGGTCACAATACAAAATATATATGGCTGACAACAAATAAATACAATGTTATTCATAGATGATTCTGAAGTAAGTATTGGCTACAGTTGCAAATGTAGATTGCGGAACATGATGTATAAAGACTTGATATTTTTCTTACATATAATGTCCATTTTTGCAAATAGTAGTATCTGTAGATCCTTGTGTGATGGCTCTTAAAGAGATACACCTGGCAGATTATCTGTCATGTTTTACAAGGGAGACAATATTTGTGATCTCCAGTTTGCATTCCTGCACACCAAGCCATTTCTGGAAAAGGGTGTGCTTTTGAAGAAAATAGTTTTTTTAGGTTTTTCACACAGAAACAAGTTCATTATCTGAAGCCTTAGAAAAGGCTAGATGAATACTAGGTAATTCAGACCATTCTTACTGTTTTACTTTTTCAAAAATTGAAGATTTTCAGATCCTGATATACAATATATCTGTCATATAAACCCTTGTCCTGCTGAACCCGGATATATCATGCATTTGCAAACAGTATAGATCCAGATCAGTTTGCTTCTGAAGAAGTCAACTGATCTGGATCTGCACTGTTTGCCATTAAATATTTGAATTTATATCAACAATCTGGATCAAATAATATGATTGGCTAAAAATTAGAAATGGGCGTGGCATCTTAATTTATTCAGCATGAAAAGGGTTGATAAACTATCCACCCACCAATTACATTAGAGCAGGTGCACAACAAAACCTACAATAAGATGTATGCGACCAGCAAAGACTCAAATCAGCATTCCTCCTGTCATTTTACCATATCCACCCCACCGATTACATTATTGATTGGTTATCAATCCTATTAGTACCAATTTACCATAATCACCTCACTTTATACATTATTAATTGGTAATCAATCCTATGAGTATCAATTTGCCCTATTTACCCTAAGTATTCTGAAAGACAGGCCAGTTTAAACCCAGATCAGGTGCAGTAGAATGTTGTGTCTGATCAGAATCTAGACTGTTTGCCACTCATCTAACTGTTTTAGACACATTAGCAGGTAGTAAAATGGACTGTCTCAAAAAACATGGACATTTCAGCTGTTTGTGTTGTTCTGTGTGTTGACATTGCTCAAACAGTCTTTCCTTTTAGAATCTATTGTTCAAAAATTTAGTTGCAAGTATGGGAAGGGGTTGAAGTTCCCTGTGATTTAGAGTAACAGGGGTCATCCTAGAGCTTTCAGAAAGGGAGAAGTTCTGCGACAATGTCAGGATTTCAGGGAGAAGCTTTGGTCCAAATTTTGGATTTCCCTATACATTCTATACATTTTCACCTCTCCCTCAGCTCAAGACAGGGAGAAGTCAGCCAGCTTAGGGAGACTTTTTCTCCCAAATTGCCCTCTAGGATGACCCCTGGAGTAAATATGGTACTATTAGATACAAATTATTCATTGTTGCCAATGTTATATAAAGATAAGCTTTAACTTTTTATATATGATTTTTCTCCAGATACATGTACTTTCTATTTTCCATTACAAGAACATACCTATTCAAATATTCTGAAAATTTTACCACCAAAAAATGAAAAATTTCAGATAAAAAATTCTGATATTTTTCATTTTTCTGCTCAAAACAGATTGTGGGTACTCATTAGAACTGCCTCAATGAGTACCCAATGAGGCAGTTCTAACAAGTACCCACAATCTATGTTTTTGAGCAGAAATATGAAAAATAATGTATACCCCTGTAAACCACAGTTTTACTATATAAAAGTTGGGTTTAAGAGGGTCAAAATTATATAGGCATGTTTTCATGATGAGTGTTTTTTAAGGTTGTTAAAATGTTATAAATATGTCTGTAATTGTTTTGTTATAAAATACTATAGCTCCAGATAATGTACTTTTTTCATAAAAAAAAGTATCAATATTTTACCGATGTCTCTGCGAAAATATATGTTATGGTTACTAATTAGAAGCGCCTCAGCGAGGGGCTTCTAATGAGTACCCACAATGTATGTTTTTGTCAAGAAAGAAGAAAACTGTTAATCTTGAGATACCTTAATCTGGAGCTTTGATTGATACATCATCGTATGAACTGAAACGTGAAAATATACCTCCCTATATGTGTGTGCAGCAAAGACTTTGATCAGTCTTAGCAACCAAGGACCCATGGCTGTTTGACAGTGAAGGCCTGATCAGACTACCATATGGTCAACACTAGAAAAAAGGCCCTTATACAATTTGTCGACAGGGTGATCCATCCTGAAAAACATGCCTATATAATTTTGACCCCCTTAAACCCCACTTTTATATAGTAAAACTGGGGTTTACAAGGGTATACATTAAATTTCATATTTCTGCTCAAAAACATAGAATGTGGGTACTCGTTAGAACTGCCCCACCGAGGCAGTTCTAACAAGTACCCACAATCTATGCTTTAAGCAGAAATATGAAAATGTCAGAATTTTTTACCTGAAAATTTTTCTTTTTTGGTTGTAAAATTTTCAATATATTTAAATGGACGTGTTTTCTTAATGAGTGCCTTTGTTGGTCGCTTACAGAATCAATGGGCACTATAGTATATGTTGACAAACAGGAAAGGCCCAGATCAGACTGTATGGATGCACAAGCTGATCTAGGCTGTTGCTATTCAGATTTGGCATACGGTTCTTTTTTGCACATTGAGCATCATATAATTTATGTACTCAGAGAGATAGGCCAGAGCAAACAGCGTAGACCCAGATCACATGCTGCAGAATCAAGGTGTCTGAATACTTAGAGACAATATGGTAGGCAAGTCTTGAGCATTTGTTGCTCGCATATGTGATTGATACCTTTTTCTCATGATATATGGTAAATGTCCTAAAAATTCGAACACTAAAGCGCCTGACAAAATGACATATGCAAACAGTGTAGACCCTGATCAGACTGCTCCTGAAGGAGCAGTCTGATCAGGGTCTACACTGTTTGCCATTCCACTAAATATTTAAAGTAACCGCTGCATAAAAAGCAAAATTTAAGCCAAAAGAGTATGGAATAAAATGTTTGAAATTTTAGGAAATTTACCGTACTGTATTTATCCTAAGTATTGGAACACCTTATCTACATACCATACTTGTCCTAAAATTGGAACTAGTCCATTTCTACTACCTCCTGATGTGCCTAAAATAGTGCTGTATGTATGGCAAATAGTGTAGACCCTGATCAGATGCCACATTCTGAGGCATCTGATCTGGGTCTTCACTGTTTGCAGAGTCCTGTCTGTCCCAATACTTAGGGTTATTACGGTAACATACGGACCCGGCTATGGAGATTGCAAGTATCTTGGCTGTTCACATATGGAGAATGTTAGTGATTTAATCTTCTAATTTTTAACACAGTGTCCTAGTTCGCTAGTCGTTTTAATTCTAGTCAATAAGTACGAGAGCTTCATGTCATGATATTGTGTGTGTACATTGTAATCTTTAGAATATTATAAGTTTACCATTTCCATGGGTTTCTTAACTTAATCAGTTTTGTTTATTTGTTTTCTACAGTAGTATAAACAGATGGATATTTACTGACCATTACATATAAATTACAGAGAAATTTCAGTGTTGAACATGAAACTCCTATGCTACATCATGGTCAGTAAACATTTATCTAATTATAGTGACATGAATGGATACATATCCAAGAGAGATAACTCTGAACTTAAAGTATTTGCCTCTCTTCTCAAAGAGAACTACTCCACAATAGAAAATAAGAGAAGCAGTAACTCCAAATAGTTCCCCTCCTCTAAATAAGCCTCATCCTCCACAATGTTTTGAAAGCCAACCCTTTCCACTGCCTATTTTACCACGCCCAGATATTCCAGTGGGAGGAAAATTGGCCCACTTTGTGGAACAGTGGGGAGAATTAACATACAACAAATGGGTCCTCTCTATCGTTCGAGACAGTTTCAGGATAACATTCAGGTCAACTCCCCCTCTTTCATCATTTCTGATAAGTCTTAGTCAATCTTCTTTCCCGTTTCTGAGAGAAGACATGGCGGAACTTCTCCTGAAATGGGCAGTGGAAAGGGTACAAGCTCCAGTAACTCCCGGCTTTTATTCCCGGCTATTTCTTGTTCCAAAAAAAAAAAATGGAAAGTTGCATCCGGTAATAGATCTTTCTCTGCTAAATCAATACATAAAACTATGCTTCGTCTGTAGAGAATTTTTTCCTTTAAACGTTACCAATTGAGAAGAGATCCTCAGAACAGGGAAGTATATGCTTTTCTTTGGAGTACTTTTGCTTGGAAAAGGGAAGTAAGCTTCCAGTAAAGCGTGCTCTGTCTTTGAGGTATATCCATTCATTTAAATCAGAGTGTACTGTTTGTGACGTAACTTAGTAGGTCACCTATACATGTATCATAACAGCTAATAATATTAAATTGCCATTTTTACTGTATTTTATTTTAATAAATGCTCATTCGTTATTTAATCTTAGGGTTAATTGTTTTTTGTTCACCTGAGCCAAAGGCTCACATGGGTGAGCTTATTATATTGGCTTAGTCTGTCATTCATCCTTGTTGTTGTCGCATATGATTCACACTTTCAATCAAGATTACCTTTGAGAATCTTGATCAAACTTTGTATGAAGCATTGTTTGTGCATGGGATTGCCTGGATAATGTTTTGGGACAGATTGGATCAAAATTGTGGTTTCCATAGCAATCTTAAGCTAAAAGTGATGTCCAATCAATCACTTATTTATTTTTAGCTCACCTGAGCACATGGTGCTCAAGGTGAGCTGTTGTGATTGATTTGTGTCTGTCGTCTGTCTGTCAGTTTTTAACAATCTATTCAAACAACATCTCCCCCTAGACCACTTAGCTAATTTCAAAATAGTTTCACACAAATGTTTCTGTTATAGTCCTGTATCAAAATTGCTAAAATGGTTTTGCTCCAATGAACAAAATGGCCACAGGAACTGAAAATAGAAAAACCTTTAAACGACATCTCCAGAGCTCAATTTTAAAATAATTTCACAGAAAGGTTTGTCTCGTGGCCCTGTACCTAAATTACTAAATCGGTTCCACTCCACTGAACAAGATGGACATCAGAGCTAAATAAAACAAAAAAAAAATCGAACAACATCTTCTCTGAATCTGATGGCTCAATTTCAATATAATTTTGCAGAAATGTGCTTCTCATGGCCCAGCACCAAATGTGCAAAAATGGTTCCACTACACAGAACAAGCTGGCTGCCAGAGCTAAATATATATATATATATATATGATAATTTCACAGAAATGTTCCTCTAATGGCCCTGTACCAAATCGCTAAAATGGTCTCACTGAACAAGATGGCCGTCAAAGTTATAAATAGAAAAATAACACTTTTTCGTCAAAGTTATAAATAGAAAAATAACACTTTTTCGAATGACATCCCCAACCACTCACCCCTAAAGCCAGTGGCTCGATTTTGAAATAATTTCACAGATGTTCCACTCATGGTGCCGTACCAAAATTGTTAAAATGGTTCCACACTACTGAACAAGATGGCCACCAGAGCCAAAAATAGAAAATGTCTTTAATCAACAGCTACCTCAAGCTAATACATGTAGCTTGATTTCAAAATAATTTCACAGAATTCTTCCTTTTTCTCTTTTATAACTCTCAACAAAAAGTGCTAAACTGGTTGTGCTCCTCTGAACAGAATGGCCACCAGAACTAACAATAGAAATGTTGTTTTTTGTCATCAGCAGTTTCTTTAGATGGCATCTCTTCCTAAACCACCCACCCAGCCAGTTTCTAAAATAATTTCACGCAAATAATTCTGTTACAGACCTATACCATAATTGCAAAAATGGTTAAGGAATTTAAGGGTTGAACAAAACAGTCCCCGTTCAGGACTATTTTCCCAGCCTACACTCAGACAGTCAACCCACCAGTGCTGTCAGTGCTTTGATTTTTCCGTGGCATTTAGGCCAGTACTTCCCCCTTAATAATAGATTGGAAAATGCAAAGCTGTTCCAATTATAAAAATAGAAGGCAGTTGTCATAGACTTGCACTCAACAGTCATCAAATTGATGATCTCCATTATTACATCATAACTCAGGTGAGCGATTTTGGTCCCTCATGGACCACTTGTTATCTTTTTTTCACCAAACAGGTAATTAAGACAGACATAAAATTTTGGATGAGTTCGAATTTGGGCCAGACATGAATATTTGCTTTGGAGTGATGTCCCCTTAAAGATCCGGAAAAATTGCTAAGAGATTTTCATAGGAAGCTGAACTTGCTAACCAGGGTAGAATAGGTCTCAGCAGAGTTTGAAACTCACGTTGGCGTTATTTGTCCTTGAGTGCCAAAAAAGCTAGTATTTGACCTAGTCGGATCACTAGCATTTGCTCTTTTGATCCGATCTTATTACTTGAAGTCAATCAGTACAGGCATAAAAAATATGTGAACACCAGGAAAACATGGCTTTATAATTCTGACCTCCTTAAACCCCACTTTTATATAGTAAAACTTGGGTTTACAGGGGTATTCAATATTTTTCAAAGCCATTGATGCGATTTGTACCTAATTTGGTGAGAATGTTGCTTTGGTAGGGGGATTTAAAAATAACTAAAATGATGGTGATCTGGCTCTTGGTTTGGTTGCCATGGCAACAGAAAGCTCCCATAGACTTATAATGGGAAAATGGTTAAATTGCATTGGTTGCCATGGCAACATTCAATTTTGAAAAAAAGGAATTTTTTAAATGACAACTCCATCAAAACCACTGAAGCAGTATGACTAATTTAGTACAAATGTTGCTTGGATAAGGGCAATCCAAAATAGTTAAAATTATGGTGATTTGTCTTTTAGTTTGGTTGCCATGGCAACAGAAATCTCCCATAGACTTACAATGGAAAAATGGTTAAATTGCATTTTTCTCCATAACCACTGAAGTGATGTGAACCATATTTGGCAGTTATGATCATCTGATGATTGTCTACCCAGTTTATGTGTCTGATGACCAGTGGCCATTTTGTTTGGTTGTCATGGCAACATTAAATTAAAAAAACAACAACAGTTTTTTAAATGACAACTCCTTCAAAACCACTGAAGCAGTATGACTCTAATTTGGTTCAAATGTTGTTTGGGTTAGGGCAATTCAAAATATCTAAAATTATGGTGATCTACCTCTTGGTTTGGTTGCCACGGCAACAGAAAGCTGCCATATACTTATAATGGGACAATAGTTAAATTGTATTTTCTCCATAACCAGTGACTGTGTGTGATGTGAACCATATTTGGCATTTATGATCATTTGATGATTGTCTACCCAGTTTATGTGTTTTATTAAAAGTGGCCATTTTATTTGGTTGCCATGGCAACATTAAATTTTTATTTATTTATTTTATTTTTTTTAATGGCAACTCCTTCAAAACCACTGAATCAGTATGATTCTAGTTCAGTACAAATGTTGCTTGGGTAAGGGCAATTCAAAATAGCTAAAATTGTGGTGATCTGCCCATTGGTTTGGTTGCCATAGCAACAGAAATCTCCAATAGACTTATAATGGGAAAATGTTTAAATTGCATTTTCTCCATAACAAGTGATGTGATGTGAACCATATTTGGCAGTTATGATCATTAACTGATTGTCTACCCAGTTTTTGTATTTGATGACCAGTGGCTATTTTGTTTGGTTGCCATCCCAACATTAAATTAAATTTTTTTTTTTTTTTAAATGACAACTCCTCCGAAACCACTGAAGCAATAGGACTCTAATTTGGTACAAATGTTGCTTGGCTAAGGACAATCATATCCAAACAGCGAAAAGTTTGGCAGTCTGCCTCTTGATCTGGTTGCCTTGGCAACAGAATGCTGCCATAGACTTATAATGGGAAAATGGTTAAATTGCACTTTCTCCATAACCAGTGAAGTGATGTGAGCCATTTTTGGCATTTATGATCATCTGATGATTGTCTACCCAGTTTATATGTTTTATGACCAGTGGCCATTTTGTTTGATTGCCACGGCAACCTTCAATTTTGAAAAAGGACTTTTTTCAATTGACAACTTTGAAACCAGTAGTATGACTCTAGTTTAGTACAAAAGTTGCTTGGGTAAGGGCAATTCAAAATAGCTAAAATTATGGTGGTCTGCCTCTTGGTCTGGTTGCCATGGCAACAGAAAGCTCCCATTGGCTTATAATAGGAAAATGGTTAAATTGTCTTTTTATGGCCCGCCACAAAAAGTGGCAAGTATATTGTGTTATACCGTCCGAAATTTTGAGTGTCCTTTCGTCTGTCTGGGCGAACATCCAAGGTTTAGGGTATATGCTTGGGCTATTTTGGACACAATTATGAAGTATTTTGAGGTTTATTCAGTTTAAAATGCATTAGCTAGCCCCTAAACCAAAACATAATAATTTGAAGAAGAAGTTGTAAAAAACATATTCTTCTTTAAAACCAAGAACTGCTTAAATGATGATCCTTTCAATAGTTGCAATGACAGAATTGAAAAAAATGTTGCATAACAAATGCATATCTGCAGTGGCTATTTCACTCAGGTGAGCGAGTTGTGGCCCGTGGGCCTCTTATTTTCTTTCTGCTCAAAAACATAGATTGTGGGTACGCGTTAGAACCGCCTCGCCGGTTCTAACGGTTATCCCCAATCTATGTTTTGAGCAGAAGTGTGAAGAATATCAGGTTTTTTTATCTGAAAATTTTCATATTTTGTGGTAAAATTTTCAGTATATTTGGATAGGCATGTTTTCGTAATGATACCCAGGAAGTGCCACAGACAGGAAGCACAGTCTTCCCGAGGCACCAAAAGAAGAAGAGATGATGAACAAATAATAACAAAATAAACGCCACAAATAAAACCTACCAAGAAGTACAACAAAGCATCATGCCGCGTAGAGTCACACATTTTTGTTACACCGCAAAATCAGTTACCTATAAACCTATAAATACGAGGGATGTTCGAAATGAATTGCTTATTTCTATCTGGAGACTTCAAATTTCAAGTTAGCCTAAAAGTACTCATTCCATGCCCTCGAAGTACTCCCCCGTGGCTAGAAATGCGAAGTTTCAGCCGATGTATCCACTTCTTGAAGGCGTCACGGTACGCTGATTTGGGCACAGTAATAAGGAACTGATGAATGGCAGATCCAAGTGCCTGTCGGGACTGGTATTTCCGCCCAGCAAGGAATGCTTTCAATTTCGGAAACAAAAAGAAATCACATGGGGCAAGGTCTGGAGAATACGGGGGGCGAGGCAAAACAGTTACTTTTTCTTTCTTCAAAAACGCCGTAATTATTGCGGAGGCATGAGCTGGGGCATTGTCATGTAGAAGACGGACATATTTAAAACCAGTGGCAGGGCGTCGTTTCTGATAATACTTTTTCAGTTTCTTCAGTACTACGTCTTTGTAGTACTTTCAGGTGATGCTTTTGCCCTTTTTCACTGGCACTTTTATTGCAACTCCTTCACCAGAGAAGAAGATTGCATACAAAACCTTCTTTGTACTCAAAGAACGTTTGGCAATTATTGGGCGTTTGCTGTGTTTAGTGGCCCAGATCTTATTGCTAACCTTTCTGACGGGCTCAAAATAATGGACCCAGGTTTCATCACCTGTGACGACATTGGCAAACGGCTTTTTGTCATATTTTGGAAAGATTTGAAGCAGCTTTTTGGCCACTTTAACCCGTTGCCTCTTTTGCTCGTCAGTCAACAGATGTGGCACCCATCTAACAGAAATCTTTCTGACTTTCAAGTGCTTCTTCAAAATAAAGTGAACCGTTGATAGTGACATGCCTACCTTTCGTGCAATATCACGAACTGTAAATCTGGCATCTCCTTCAATGATTTCCTTTATTTTGGAAACGATTTCTTTACGAGATACAGATTTTGGCCTACCTGATTTCGGTGCATTTTGATGGACTCTACACCAGACTCAAATTTCTTTTTCCACTGCCGAACTGTGTCATAAGACACACAAGAAGGTCCAAAAGCAGTAGAACTTTCAGTCATCACCTTCTTCAAAGAACAACCAAGTTTTGATCGAGCTTTGATGTAAGCCCGTATTTCATCTTTTTTGTCGACGCTTCTACCAACCATTTTTACTGCAGTGGTCAATGACTGCGTATATTCAAATGGCAAATTTTATGTCTTACACTTAGTCTAACATGTACATTTATACACCATTGTGTAGATATTGAATAGCCCTATACAGGTATGTATTGGTTTTTATCGTGCCCCACGTGGATATCGAGCTAGAGGACAATAAGCAATTCATTTCGAACATCCCTCGTACATATAGGTCAATAGCAAAATGTAGAAAGGTGAACAAATTCTACATTTTGCGTTAACACTAACGCGAAATTAAGAAATATCTACATTTTGCGTTATGTCACATACACTAATGGACAATTTCTCTTATATTTCTACATTTTGCGTCGATATTGACCATTTCGACGCAAACTGTAGAAAAAGTATTACTAACGCAAAATTTAGAGCGTTTCTACATTTTGCATGGCGTCAACGCAAAATGTACAACTGTCTACATTTTGCGTTCTGACGATGCTTTCCATTATGCTGTCAAAACTTTATGACGCTGATACATTCGTACATGATATATATATCGTTGCTGTAGAAATAACTAACATCATTGATGGCCTGTTCAAACGTTTTTATTAGACATATACTGTAACAAGAACTATGAAAATACATATTCGAAACACCTTTATTGCTGATGGTTATAATATCGCCCGTACAGATGGTTATAATATCGCACATACAGATAACTCAGAGAGAGAGAGAGAGAGAGAGAGAGAGAGAGAGAGAGCGAGAGAGAGGTCGGCTTCTGACTAAAATGAGCTTATTGTAAAACTATTTACAGGTTTTAATTGCGAAAACAAAATTGTAAAGCCATAATATAAACCACTTTTCCGAACTACCAAGCTTCATGAAAAATAGACTGTCTAAATAGATAAATAAATACGACTAGAATAGCAAATGAATTCAGCAGATTAATGAGATGGAAAGGCAACAGTGTTGAAGAATGTACCTGAGATGAAAGGCCTCGACAAACCATGCATCTTGATGTAAATTTGATAAAAAAAAATCGGATAAAACCTGAGAAAGTTTATAGCATTTAAAAATTTCAAAACCGTTCTCAAGAACGCCGCCATTTTGAATATTAAATAAGATTAAAAATAAATAAATAAATAATAGTGAATTAAATAAAATGTTCAACAGTACGGGTTTAAGTAAAACCAATATAAACATATAGAGAACAAGCTGTATGTACAACTAAAGAGATAAATTCCATTTGAATATATTACTTTTTAGTTATTGCATATATATTAAATCTTTATGGCATCATAAAGTCAAATTAAACATTCAAAATGACAGCCCCATAAAAGCAAATTTGAAACCTTCAAACACCAGTAACTTTCATATTTTTTGTCCAATTTTGATCAAACCTGCATAAAAATGAATGGTTAAGGTTTTGCATCACAGATGCATTCTCTATCAATGTTGCTTTACCCTTTCGGTAAATGGTATGAGCTCTGTAGTGCAAAGCAGACAATACCCTGTCTCTTTGAACGCATGTCATTACTTTTGCAAGATCTATCACTGTATACCATCTGCAAGGCTGGTCAACGAGTTCACAAAAACAACAGGTCATTGTCGATCTGCATGGAATAAAACTAAAGACTGTCCCCTGGCAAGGTCCCAAGCAGTTTACTGTACCTCTGTGATAGCCATGGTTGGAAAGATGAGACGTACAATGTTTCATCTGCTTTAAAACATTTGAGTCATATTTTGCGTAACCATACCTTGCATAACCTATCATACTAACAATAAGGAATCAGTGAAAAAGGTGAAGTGTTATCCAAGAAACCGAGAGGGAAGGATGACGCCGCACGCATTATCGCTCAACTCATATTTACTTTGGTCGCTGGCAAACTTTCGTCTGCGTCTCGAGCACGACCGGTGCAAACTATTCGCTGATTGATAATTCGTACGTCATCACCTGACATAAAACTATGCCACAACCATCAGCAGCTAATGGATATCACCTTCAGATCTGTTCAGGTGAAAGAGTTATATTTTTCACAGACACCGTTCTCATGTTAGTATGACGGGTTACGCAAGGTATGATTAAACAAAGTACGAGTCAACTATTTTAATGCAGATAAAAACGTACGGCTCATCATTCCAGTCATGGGTTTCCCAGGGCTACAGTAAGCTGCTTGGGGCCGGCCTCGGTGGCTCAGTTGGATGCGCCGTCCGACTGGAGACCAGGAGGTCGCGGGGTCAACCCCCGCCGAGGTCGGCAACATTCTTTCGTGGAGATTGATCATGAAATATTTTCTACGGTCATTCTCTCCCTTCCGCTGATTCAAGAAGGGCAGTTGTCAGTTTCTGGCGGAAGAATGTGCAAAATACTGGTTAACCGCTTTGAGGACTAAGCCTGCCCAGTAAACGTGTGCTTGTACTTATTATTAGGTAAACTGACCACGCTCGACATGACCCCATAGGGTTGACTGGGCCGTAAAACCTCAACACAAACAAACAGTAAGCTGCTTGGGACCTTTCCAGTTGGCAGGCCTGTGTTTTACACCTCATAGACTGACAGTGACTGCATCCGCGCAGTCTGATCAGAGCCTTTGCAGAGCATTCCATGGGTAGTCCAAAACGTCTTCAGGCGGACGGCGAAGACTGATTAGCCTGCGTGGATGCGCATACGATCTTGCAGGACATTCCCGGCTCATATATGATTGCAAATAAGCTGCTTTGACGTTGCCTGACATTTCCATTTCTGTTGGAAAACATACGGCCAGTCGATGTTATCGTCCTACTTTACACAAATAGGTTCTAAACTTAACCCGGCAGTCCAGACTAGCGATTTCTTATAAAAAATAGTGATTAACAGATTTGGATGATAACTTCAAGATACTCCGAAAGCGCATTCCATTGAAAACATCTCTCCCGTCTCCGTCTCTCTTCTATCTGTCTGTCTCTCTCCATTCAGTAATTAATTCAAGATTTGAGAAAACTTACATATTCCACATACCAGCAGCAACGATCCCTGCGTATCCTCATAGTCCGGTATTAATCTTCATTTATTCACTGAGTACGAGCCGTGTCATGTGAAAATATATTTTCGGGGCATACACAAACAGCGAAGGTCGAGATCAGACCGTGCGCCCTTCGTTGTCCACAGAGAACCATTGCATGCTGTAGAACACATCACGAAAACACGCCTATATAGTTTTGACCCTTAAACACCACTTTTATACAGTAAAACTGGGGTTTACAGGGGTAGACATTAATTTTCTTATTTCTACTAAAAAACATAGATTGTGGGTATTCGTTAGAACCGCCTCGGCGAGGCGGTTCTAACGAGTACCCAAAATATCTGTTTTGAGCAGAAATATAAAAAAAATCAGAATTTTTCATCTGAAAGTTTTCGTTTTTTGGTGATAAAATTCTCAATATATTTGAATAGGCGTGTTTTCGTAATGATGAGCCACAAAGTCAGAAAACATACCTTCTGACATGTGCGCCCAGCGAAGATTCTGATCAAACTGCGCATTCCTGCAATCTGATTGTTTTGGATGGCGAAGGATGCAAAGTTTCTTCATGCGAACAACGAAGACTTTGACCAAACAGCGCGGATGGACTGATGGAAGTCTTTGTTGGATACACATGTCAGAAGGTACGTTTTCTCACATTGCGGCTCATATATTGATGTTTAGCAACGTCTCTTAAAAGATTATGCACTTTCGCTGACTGATCTGGATCTTTACTGTTCTTGCCTTGACTATACATTTTCTCATTGTGCAATTGCAATGGTAATTCTATACTGTTTTGGTGAAGAGCCCAGACCCATGTCGGACTGCACGGATAGCATCACGAAAACATACCTATATAATTTTGACCCCCTAAATCCCACTTTTATACAGTAAAACTGGGGTTTACAGGGGTATACATTATTTTTCTTAGTTCTAACAAGTACCCACAACCTCTGTTTTGAGCTGAAATATGAAAAAATATCAGAATTTTTATCTAAACACTTTGTTTTGGTGGTGAAATTTTCAATCTATATGCATAGGCGTGTTTTCGTAATGATGTGTGCCTTTCCTGTTCGCATGTGGATCAACTTTAGTTTTCTCCTGACAAGCGTCAACACATTGCCTTTCATTAAGGGGTCTGGATACGGTTTGTAGAGATCTTCCTCTTTTATTTACAAGAGCGATAACTTTTGTGACTTCCTGTTGGCTTTCCTGCACAATAAGCCCTTTCTGAAAAGGGATTGGCCCTAAAAGGATACAGCATACTCTATTTGGGGAAAATCCTTTCTATCAGGAACAATTCTGATAGAGTTGCCTCCCCTGAAACTGTATATGCCCCTTAAATGAATATGTTATTATCCTGTGTTTATTACATATGTAGTAGTGAAATAGTTTACATAGTTTTAGATCATTTTTACTCTTGACAATGAAAATAGTAATTGTTTTCTTTAAGGCAAATGGATAAACTTGGTAGATTTTTCGCCAGTTTGTGCCAAGTGAGACGGCTTTTGTGACAGTCTGTTTGGTTTACTGCACACCAAGACCCTTAAAAGGGGGTTTATTCTATAATGAAAGAATGGGCTCCCAATATTCTTTCCCTTTAGCGTAGAACTCTTTTTTCAGAAGTAGACAAAAGCTATTTTAAACAGAGCTGTATCACTGGAAAGTCTTTCCTTATGTAAGAGTGAAATATCCTTTTTAGAAGTGGACAAATAATTTTGAACAGAGTGGTCTCCCTTGAAAGTGTATCCATGCCCCTTAAATGACAAATTGTTAAACCGTTATGACAACAATACATTGATTCATTCAATGATTCTATAAATACCAAGTAATAATCAGAGATAAAGTTCATTTGAAATAAAAAAAAATAATAATAATAAATGTGGTTCTTTTATTAGACTTCTTTGCCACCTGAAAAAAAAAAAAAAGAAAATTAAACAATATGTGAATATTCTTTTTATCTCAACGGTCCAGCAACACAATAAAATATCCGATAGTTGTCAGATCGGGTGCCACCATTTTACATCTCGTACTAAATATGTCCGTAAACGATGTTTCGAAAGAATGTCTATCAATGCTTAATAATATAGGTAATCTTATAGATGGTTATCTGTTTGCAAACTGGTTGACTGCGTGGTGGGCGGTCTGGGGTGGGGCGGGGTAGGGGAGTGGGGTTAGGCAAGAGCGCGGGGATTAAATTTAAAAAAGTTGGTGAGTGGCAAATTGTGTAGAACCCGGTCAGAAGCCAAGTTCTTTGACGTCTAATTCGGGTTAAAAAGCCAAGTGTATTGGCGTCTGATCTGGGTCTAAAAAACCAAGTTCTGTGGCGTCTTATCTGGGTCTACACTGTTTGCTCACATTTGACAGTCGCAATGCATATGTTAAATATGCTAAATATGCAAGACTCTGGATCCGAAGACGAAACTTCCTAAAGGTGTTAGATCTATCATGAGTCTATTAAAATTTGAAGTCTTTGTCAGGATTAAAGAAAAAACTGCGTGCAGATACGTACTATAATTTCCAAGCCAGGTTACTGACATGGATACATTCATTTCATTGAATCAATCAGTCAGTCAGGTTTATCATGTCCATGACTATTTGATTGAAATATAATCTTGATAACTGTGCACGTTAAGACAAGACTTCGCAGCGTCTCATGTGAGCATGCGCAGTCCACAATGCCCAAAGGCATCTTTCGGCATTGCCTGACTCCATATAGCAATGCAACCAGCTTGAAAGGCTCAGCCGGTAGAGCATCCGCTTTTTAATCGGGATGTCCTCAGCCTGGGCATACCTAAAAGGTTTTCTAACACCGGCAATGGTCGCACTTATGTCAGTATAATTTGACTGGTGATAGTATCACCCAAATGTGTCTGCGGAGTGACACTTCAGTGACGCGCCACTATTAAAGGACGCCATTTTCCTCCGTGAGTGACATTCAGACAACGGAAAGATCGTTGATATTGACGTTAATCCTCAACTCAAACAAACAATATAGCACTGGAAGAATTTCTTACCTTACTGCCCTGCATCAGCACCGGCATCCCCCGCCCCACCTTCTTTCTTTGTCTTCTCAACGTCGCCAGCCTCGTTCTCAACATTTATAGCTTCATCCAGGTTCTCCAAGTCAATTATTTTCATCTCATGGTCTTCCTTTGCTGCTGTTGGTTTCTGAGCTTCACATTCTAGTTGGTAGACAGCGTTGTTGATGGACTTAAAGACGAGAGCAGAAGCTGCTCCTGTGATAAAAATAGCCATAACTGACATACACAGACTGGCATGCACAAACAGTGTAGACCGAAATTAAACTTATCCTAATGGAATAGTTTGATCAGGATCTATACTGTGTGCCATTCCTTCACATATTACTCATCACCAGGTAGTCAGATAGACTTAATCAAAATTCAGGATATGTATAGTAAAGAATCTTAAAGCTGTCTGAATATTTAGGGCAAACATGATAATGTCTGAGCACAAAGTGTACACCTAGACAGGACACTACAGTTTTTGACATATCAACAGATAGTCTAAACAGTGTCAACAGAGTTTGGATTAAAAACAGGAATTTTTATAAACGTTGGTAATAATAAAAACTAACCCCATCTATTGAAAATGGGTCGGTCCAAAGAGTTAAGAAAGAAGAGTCCACTCAGCATAAATAGGCTAGGTATGCTGATACTATAGCAACTTGGCTCCCACATCTATCCCCTCTTCAACCCACCCTATATTGAATAAATATCTAAATAAACGATAAAAGCTAGTACTCACGAGAAACGTTGCCCACTGTGGAGGTGCTTGAAGAAGAGGCGCTCACTGTAAAATAGTAGAATAAGTTTAAAAAACCTTTGAAATCAGTCATCAACTAACATATTTATATGAAGAATTATTTTTTTTTTAGATTCCTTACCTAAATCGGTCACCCCGTTAAAACCCTTTGTGCTCTAATTTAATTTTGATACAGTGCCATTTAAATGACTGTAAAGTATATCTTCAAGTTTTGTCACATGTATTTACGCTCGTATAACTGTCTGTTCTTATAGCAGATAATGCTAACATAATCTAGTTATTTGCGTTCTTAAAGCAGCTTATGGTAACAGTATCTTGCTACTTGCGCTCTGATAGCAACTTATGCTGACAGTTTCTTGTTATTTGTGCTAATATAGCAGCTAAAGCTAACAGTATCTTATTATTTGCACTCTTAAAGCAACTCGGGCTAACAGTTTCTTGTTATTTGCACTCATAGCAACTCGTGCTCTAACAGTTTCTTGTTATTTGCCCTCCACTATCAACTTATGTTAACAGCGTCTTGTTATTTGCACTCTGGTAGCAGCTAATGGTAACAGTATACTGTTATTTGCGCTCTTATAGCATCTAAAGCTAACAGTATTTTTTATTTGCGCTCTCATAGCAGCTAAAACTAACAGCATCGTGTTATTTGCGTTCATTTAGCAACTGATGCTTTAAATCTTTTTGCGCTCTTAAAGCAGTTTATGCTATTAGTATCTTGTTATTTGCGCTATTGTAGCAGCTAATGCTAACAGTATCCTGTTATTTGTGCCTTTGTAGCAGTTGATACTAACAGTATCTTGTTATTTGTGTTCTTACAGCTGCTAGTGATAACTTGCATTTGGGTTCATATAATATATAGCAGAAACAGTGTCGAACAAGAAAAACTGAGTAATTACATTTGCAACCTGCTCACGCCTCATAGCGCCAGCTTGAAATAGCTCATTAATCCTAAAGGACAAGAAAGTATAAAATACATTATAATATGGTTAAAGTTCGGGAAGATCTTTCTAGACTGTAGCATGGCATTTTAACCCTTAAAGTGCTATTCACAACTGCAGCAGACGGCATTTGGACTTTATCATTTCTCAGAGAAAATAAGATTTGGCACTTCATGTGCCTGGTAGGCAGACGATTCATATGAAATGTCAAGTCTTATTTTCGCTGGAAGATAATTACAAAAAAAAAAAAAAAAAAAAAGTAGAATGTTATCTACAATTTCGCTTAACACTTTAAGGGCTAACACCAGCTGTAATAAAGGTAAATAAATCCGGTGAAAATGGGAGATTTTTCAAAGCAATGAAGACATTAGCAGATCCACTTATTGAACTCACCTGCAGTGGTTCCCATTCTTGACCTTGAAGGTGTCCTTGGTGTCTCAGGCACTGGAGTCTTTGGAGTCTCCAGCACAATGCCTGAAAGGGATAAAAGTAAAAATATGGGATACTTGTTTAACGCTTAGCACTTTGGATAAAATTTTCCGCAGACGACATATTGAAATATTTATTTCTTATTTTCCCAGAAAACAGGAGTTGACATTTCATGCAAAGTGTTTTCAGACAATTGACATGTAATGTCAAATCCTGATTTCTGGTGGAAAAAAAAAGAAATATATCATCGATTTGTCGTCTGCTGAATTAGCCAAGAAAGTGGTAAAGGTTAAAGTGAATGGGTACATTTGGTAGTCTTTCCTAAATTTTGCACCAGAAAAAAAAAAAAAAAAAAAAAAAAAAAAAAATGTTTGCTTTATTGCACATCAAGTCCCTTCTGAAAATGGGTCTTCTCAAAAGGAAAGAATTTTCTTCGAAAGGGAGCCACTTCTAAGTAGCCTTCTTTTCAGAAGGTGGCGCATCATGAGAAAATGTACTTTCGGACATGTACACACAACAAAGACTAAGATCATCCGCCTACACATCCACGCGATCTGATCAGAGTATTCAATGTTGGCTTAAAGATACAATGGGTCCTTGACTACCCAATGAGTGCACAGCAAAGACTTTGATCAGCTCATGCGGATGCGCCGACTAATCTGAGTTCTTGCCAGGCGCATATGTCCGAGGGTATATTTTAATACGTTGTATCAAGTTAATAGATTCTCACCACATATAAACAGGTCTGCTGAAACTAGCCTGGCACCACGCTATGAGCTTTACATTTCTAATATAACAAAGGTAAATTACTCCTCCTTGACTATTTTACTGCACATATCATCTCCCTTACTAGTCATATAACTGATCAGCCAATCAGAGAAAATGGCATTCCATTTTTTATTTATTTATTTATTTATTTTCTTATTTATTTATTATTTTTATTTATTTTTATTTATTTATTTATTTATTTATTTTTTGTAAAACGTAAATATGTAAATAATTTTTATGCTGATTCATATATCAGTTAGACGGGAGCCAGTCTAGTCTGGTGCTGACAGAGGACACGGCTTCTTCTAGTGTTTTCTTTTTATTCTGCTTCACACTGCTATAACCGAGTTCTCAACTGCTTCATAATACAGGCGAACCTCAATAACTCGAACACGGATGGCTCGTTTACCATGGCCCATTCCAACTTATTTTTGAGTCCTTACGAAATTCTTCCGACAGCTTCAGAAAACAAATATTTCAAGATTTTTTTTTTTTTTTTTTTCATGTTGTATGTTGTGTGTACTCGTTAGAATCGTCTCATCGATGCGATTCTAATGTGTACACTCAACATACCATTATTGTGTAGAAAACCGAAAATATTTCCCTGAATTATCGCCAATTGCTTCCTGACCTAGCACCGTGACCGACCCTCAATGGCTCGAACAACCCGTATCTCGAACAAATTTCGATGGTCCTAAAGATGTTCGAGTCATTGAGGTTTTACTGCAGATGTTCTTTGTAAATTGTATTGCTTGCGTTTTATACTAACGTCTGGCATATTCCTATTTCTACCTTGAGTGCCTGGGGAAATCTGTGCTTTGTGATTGTCACATGGTGGCCTTTCCTGAGTTACCTCATTTGAGCCACGCCATGAGATGATGATGATAATGAAGATTCGGTGTTTTAAGTCTCAAAATTATTTAAATCATATCGATACGAATAATGACGTAATGAAAAGCGCTTTGCAATGAAGAGCCGTACAGTCCTGAGGTGAATTTTTACGCCATGAGAAACGGTGTGTTCGGGACATATGCGGACAACCAATACTCGACTCGCAGTCTGATACAGGCCTTAGCTGTCTGATTACAAAATTATTTGATGCTCAACGTGGCAAAAAGGCCCTTATGCCATATGCAAACAGCGAAGATTCAATTGAGCATGTGCATCCATGCAGTCTGATATGGACATTCTCTGCTCGTCGACATGTACTCCACTATCCATAGATTCTGTAAGCGGACAACGAAGGCCCAGATCAGCCTGCGCGAATGCGCAGGCTGAACTGGGCCTACGTTATCCACAAACCGTATAAGGGTCCTTTTCATGCGTTGCGCAACATTTGATACTGAGGATTATATCGACAAATATCAAACGGCCTGATCCGAAGGCTGATCTAGATCTTTACTGTTTTTCTTATGCTCCAAAAATTCCTTTACTCATAGCGCCATTACTTTCTATTTTCTCCTTTCTCCTCTTTTCATTATTGTTTATTCATCAGTTTGACACAAGCTTCATTAAGATGCTTTTTTTTCAAACCCTTAAAACGCTAAGCAAAATAGTAGCAGACGACATCATTCTTTTCTTTTTACATATTATTTTTCAGAGAAAATAAGACTCATTTCATGTGACTCTAAGCAGACGATTCGCATGACACGTTTAGCCTTACAAAAATTTAGCATACGATATTGTAAATTTTTTAATTATTTTTCAGCGAAAACAAAACGACATTTTATGTGGATCGTCTGTTAGGCAGACGATTCACATGAAATGTCGAGCCTGAATTTCTCTGAAAAAAAAATAGATAAAATATATCGCCAGCTGCAATTGTTATTAGCACTTTAAGGCTTATAATTGAATCATTCTGCCCTGAGAAAACAAAACAAAATAATAATAATAATAAATACCGCTGTGGTTACTCTGTCGGCTGACAGATGGTGGAACAGCCCATTTCCCATCCACATTGAGATCGTCTATTGGGGTGGTCCTCCCAATCTCACTATCTGCATCCCAGGGGTTTATGTTTTGTTTTACAAACTTCACATCAAGATTCAGCGGTCCTATGACCTGAACTTCATCTTTGCCGATAACACGGCGAAGCTTATTGCGGGCCTTTACTGCCTGAAAATATTTAAATATCAGTCAATTTTAAGAAAGAAAAAAACCTATTAACACAGACATATTTGCATATAACTGGAAAACTGCCCCCGGAAAACTCCTCCCATCCCGAAAATTGCTCCCCGAAAATTGCCTACTCCAAACCACCACCCCCTCCCTCCGGAAAACTGCCCCAAAGAAAACTGCCCCCAGGAAAACTGCTCCTCCCCGCCCCACTCAGGAAAACTGCCCTGTAGGAAAACTGCCCCCCTCCCCCCACGCGCTCATATATTTATATTATGAATTGTGTGAACTAATTGCTTTTGAACACTAGTTGAATATTAGTCTTTGAAAATAAATAATGAATTTATTTTATTTTTCATTCAACTGCGTATATTTCATATTTTACAAAAAAAAAAAAAAAAAAAAAAAAAAATTTCGGCTCCATGTGCCTCATCAGGCGGTGATGGCAAGTTCTACCTTTTAGGTGGTTTTATCGCAATAAACGTCACTTTTCACTATATGCTATGTATTTGCATCATGTTTAAATGCTCACATTACAATTTCAAGTGCAAAATTCTTCAGATTATTATTGAGATAGGCAAAAATGCATAGGCTGATCTCGGTCTGTGCTGTCCCAATATATATTTTTTCTATAACGATCAGATATCATTAAATATCTCCTTCAACAGTTTCAAATTTCACCTACGTACCCTTTCATCGACGTTGGTATTTCTCTTGCAAGAAATAAAACAGATAAATCTTTCCCACCAGCCCATCTTTGCTATAGTTTCAATAGTTACAAATATCACGCCTGTTCACGTCGTCGAACGCTTCGTGAATATGAGTACCTAACAACCGTAACGTCACTTGGTAACATTTTGTAACGTTAGCGTCTGCGACGCAATTCGAACGTCGATTTTTTCCGTCACGAATCGGTCATGTTCGGAATACCAAGTTCCACCGATGATAAACTCTTGTCGATCAGACATATGCGCCATGTCGAACAGCAAAAGTTCAGGCGAGGCTGCGCATCCGATCAGTCGTGCAGTCTCGGTAAAACCAATGTCGTTCAGTCTTGAAAGCGCTACGTCAAAGAAAAACTTCAGTCAAAGAACTAGACTTGTGGCTTCCATCAAGAAAACATGCCTATATAATTTTGACCCCCTTAAACCCCACTTTTATATAGTAAAACTGGGGTTTACAGGGGTATACGTTATTTTTCTTATTTCTGCTCAACAACATAAATTGTGGGTACTCGTTAGAACCGCCTCGCCGAGGCGGTTCTAACGAGTACCCACAATCTATGTTTTGAGCAGAAATATGAAAAATATCCGAGTTTTTATCTGAAAATTTTCAGTTTTTGGAGGTAAAATTTTCTATATATATGAATAGGCGTATTTTCGTAATGGCTAACGGGCCGGACAAGGTGCACTGAAAGATTGTCTTGCCATTTTGTACCCACAGCTGCAGAGAAATTGAAGGAGTTTCTTCCGTTTGCTCTGTCCGTCGGTCTGTCCTTCCGTAACATTAATAACATTGAGTTATACTGAACATTACTAAAGAAAGGCTGAAGTTAGCATTCTGAAATTTCATGTAGCGGACCTAAGTACATACGTCATACGTCCATTTACTCACCCATCTATCAATCTGTCTGTCTACCTCTCTGGCTGCAAATATACACGCATCGGTATTTTATTTTTCTAAAATGGCTAAGACAACTGTTCGTTTGTCTACCATGTAGGTTGTCCCGTACAACAGGTCATTTTTCCCCAAAATATTAATAATAAAATACAGTAGAACCTCAATAACACGAACACCGATGACTCGTTTACCTTGGATGATTCGGACATGTTTTTGAGTCCCTACGAAATTCTTCCGACAGCACAAGAAAACAAATATTTTGGGAAATTTTCTTATTTTATCATGAAATTGTATGTTGAGTGTATTTATTAGAATCGCCTCACCGAGGCGAGTCTAATGAGTACATTCAACATACCATTATTGTATAAAAGATCAAAACCCTAAATTATCATCATTTGCTTCCTGACCTGGCGTTATGATTAACCCTCAATGGCTCGAACTACCCATGTCTCGAATAAACTTCCATGTTCCCAACGATGTTCGAGCGATTGAGTTTTTACTATATGAAGGTATACTGTACTGGCGAGAAGTAAAGGCCTGAGGAGCTGTACTAGACACCCGATCAATTTCCTCCAACGAACATTGTGTAAAATCTTAAACGGACCCATGGAAGCTGTTTAGCATACCCGTGTTTTACCTTAGGAAGGCATCAGTGTAGAACCAGAATAGACACCGCAGAGTGCGGCCTCAGATACACTATTTGCCACTAATTCAGCAGTGTTTAGTCACATCTAAACACGTATCAACAGGTAGTAAAATGGACGCGTTTCAATTTTAGAACAATAACGGTAAGGAGTAAAGGTGTCCAAATATTATTTTCTTCCGTTACTTTTCAGTAACCTATTAGAGATGATATAAATACGAGGGTCCTGCAAAAAGTTTTGCCACTGGGTTCGGATTACTTCAGTGCTACATTTTATCAAACATATTTTTATTACAAACCTTCAAAGTATTCCCCCTTTACTGAAACACATTCTTGTAACCTTTTTACCCAGTCGCGAAAAGCAGATAAATAGTCTTCTTTTGGTATCTGTTAGAGACACTGATAAATAGCGCTGCCAAGAGAACTTCTAGACGTATACTTATTTCCAGAAAGCATTTTCTTAAGTCTTGGAAATAAAAAGAAGTCACAGGGACTCAGGTCAGGTGAATAAGGTGGATGGTTTAAAACTTTCACCTTTTCAGAAGTCAAAAAAGACTTAACAACCTCACACTTATGAAAGGAGGCGTTGTCATGTAATAGGTGGACTCCTGACCATCCTTTGCTTGGTCATTTCTTATTGTAAAACTCTTTCACTTTCTTCAGTACAGAATTCTTGTAGAATCGGTCAGTGACTGTATGACCAGATGGACAAGGCACCTGAACGACTGGCTCACTTGAATTAAAGAAAATTGCGTACAACATCTTTTTCGAACGTATGCTTCTCTTGGCAATACATGGGCGTTTTTTATCTTTTCGCTTCCATTGCTTATTATCAGCCCTTCTTTGTGGCTCAAACATGTGCCCCCAGGTTACCTGTTAGCAACTTAGAAATAACCCGACAATTACAGCCTTTGTATGTTTTCAAAAGTTCCCGGGAAAATTTAAGGCGTTGTGTCTTTTGCTCCTCAGTGAGGTCCAAACGCTTTTCAGAATTGTTTGCACACTGCCTTCTGATATGCCAATACAACTAGCTATATCTTTGACAGACAATCGCGCATCCTGTTCGACCACAATTTTTACAGCAGCGATGTTAGCCTTAGTAACAGAGGTTTAAGGCCTTCCAGGACGGGTATCATCTTCAACAGAAAATTTCCCAGCTTTAAAAGCTTTAACCCACCTCGTAACAAGTAAATTGGTCAGTGTATATGACTGCATTTATTTCAATTTGAAATAACTCGGTTAGTTGGAAAGCAATTTGCACGAAATAAACGGGTATCGTTAGCTATTCAACACACCATTCAAGCGCAGTGAAGCATTTTAAAATATACCTGGGATAAAACTAAGGAAGCCTATTAGTGACAGAAATTTTTGCACGACCTCGTATTTAGGGTATACGGTATTTTATTGTAGTTATTAGTCCTGCCATTGTTAATTCACCATATCCACCCACCGATTATATTATTAACCCTTTTACGTCTAGTGGAGTCTTCTACCACAATGCTTTGGATTGGTCTATTTCCAATACCGGGCTATCTGGTTTTTCAAATATTTTTACTATGTTTCTAGAAATTCCTGTAGTTCATGTAAATAGTTTAGATTATGTGGCGTCTGATCTGGCCTGCACTGTTTGCCAATAACCCTGTAGGGGTTCTCCACATTACACAAACACGCCTACTCAAATATATAGAAAAGTTCACCTCCAAAAACTAAAAAAAAAATCAGAAAAAAAATCTCTGGTATTTTTCATTTTTCTGCTCGAAAACATAGATTGTGGTACTCGTTAGAACCGCCTCGGCGAGGCGGTTCTAACGAGTACCAACAATCTATGTTTTCGAGAAAAATTTAGAAAAATAATGTATACCCCTGTAAACCCCAGTTTTACTACATAAAAGTGGGGTTTAAGAGGGTCAAAATTATATAGGCATGTTTTCGTGATGACACTAAAATGGGTTAATTGGCGATCAATCCTATAAATATCAATTTATCATATTTATCCTAAGTATTCTGAGACAAAGGCCGGAGCAAACAGTGTAGACCAAGATCAAATGCAGAAGCATGTTGTGTCTGATCAGGATCTAGACTGTTTACCACTCATCCAATTGTTTTAGACACATCAACAGGTAGTAAATGGACTGTCCCAGAAAACATGTACACTTCAGCTATTTTCATTGTTTGGTGTTGTTCATTTCTCCAACGGCCTTCCTATTAAAGCCTATTGTTAAATTTTGTAGCAAGCATGGCAAGGAGTTAAGATGTCCTATGATTTAGGTAGGATGAATATGGTACTATAGGGTGTGCCTGTGCGTTTAGCTTCGTTTCCCAAACACCAAGGCTTCTAGGCTAATGAAACATAATACAAACGTATGCCATGATGCCCCCAGTCACTGCCATCGACCGCTACTGATCGTGACCTATTTTTCACGTTTAGCTGAATAATGTTTAGTCCGTGCGTTTGGATCCGTTTCTTGAACACCACTAGCAGTCGCGATATAACCTTTCGGCGATTTTTATGTTTTTAACATAGTGTCCTAATTTGCTAGTCCTTTTAATTCTAGTCAACAAGTAAGAGAGCTTCATGTTTTGTGTGTGTGTGTGTGTGTGTGTGTGTGTGTGTGTGTGTGTGTGTGTGTGTGTGTGTGTGTATTATAATCTTTCTAAAATTATAAGTTAACCATTTCCGTAAGTTTTATAGTTCAATAGGTTTGTTTTGTTTTTCTTCTCTACAGTAGATAAACAGATATTTACTATTAATACAACTCTTTAAAGCGCCAAGCAAAATTTGTTGCAGACGACATTCATTTTTTTTCTTTTTCATACAAAGTAAGTATTGACATTTCATGTGAATCGTCCGCGGAAGACAATTCACGTGAAATTTAACACTCATTTTCAAGAAAAAAATAATAACAAATGAAAAAAAAATATCATCTGCTGAAGTTGTAATTGGTGCTTTAAGGGTTAAACACGGAACTCCGAGGCTTCATCTGGTCAGTAAACATTCATCTAGTACAGACACATGAATAGATGCACATCCAAGAGAGGTAACTCTGACTTTGACCTAAACGTATTTGCCTCCCTTCTCAAAGTAAAACGCTCATAAATAAAAAAAAAATGAATATGCTCCCACTGGGAGTAAATTTTTCCTTTAAAAGTTATAATTTGGGAAGAGATTTTTGTAGCAGGGAAGTATATTCTTTTATCTGGAGTATTCTCCCTTTGAAAAGGGAAGTAAAGTTTCCAGTTTAGAGTGCGCTGTCTTTGAGGCATATCTATTCACTTGAAACAGAGCGTACTGTTTCTGACGTAACTTAGTATCATAACAGATAATAATAGTAAATTGCCATTTTTACTGTTTTTGATTTTAATAAATGCTCATCCATTGTTTAATCTTATTGTCTTTAGCTCCCCTGAGCCAAAGGCTCATATTGTGAGCTTATAGTTGGAGCTTTTTCTTTTCTCCATCCTTGTTATTGTCGTCCGTCGTTTACACTTTCAAACAAGATGACCTTTGAGGATCTAGATCTAATGTCGTCTGCAACATTGTTGGGGCTTGGGATTGACTGAATAATGTTTTGGGACAGATTAGATCTAAATTGTGGTTTCCATAGCAACCAAAACTTCCCATAGACATGATAGGGAAATGTTTTCCGATCGACAGGTTGTTTATGTTTATCTTATTTTCACCAAATTTGCAGATAATTAGGACAGATATCAAATATTGGACGAGTTCGAATTTTGGCCCGACCTGAATATTTGCTTCGGAGTTACGTCTCCTTGAATATCGAATCATTTGCTCTGAGTCTTATAATGGGAAAAACGATTTCTCATCGATAATTCATTTTATTTGGATGTTGATCAAGCTTGCTAATCAGAACAGGATAGAGTCGCAGCGGATTTGGAAATTCTCGTGGGAGTTATTTGCCCTTGTGTGCCAAAAAGCTGGTATTTTGGCTTTGTCGGATCGATAGGATTGCTCTTTTGATCAGATCTTGAAACTGGAAGATAATCAGTACAGACAAACAAATATGTGAAGATATCCAGGAAATGCCACAATTACGAAGCACAGCCTTCCCGTGGCACCAAAAGACAGAGAGATGATGAATAAATAATGACAAAATAAACGCCACCTATGAAACCACCGACGCACAAAGATGAACTAACACAAAGCATTATGCCGCGTAGCTTCACGGCTTATATTTTTGTTACGAAGCAAAATGTAGAAATGTAGAAATATCATACATTTTGCTTTGGCGCTTATGCCAAACGTTGATGTCAACGCAAAATATACAATTCTACATTATGCTTGAGCGTCAATAAGTAACGCGAAACGTAAACATTTCTACATTTTGCGTTAAGTAGGATAGTTACGTTACTGTGATCGGCCATCAGTCATATCTATTACTTTTATTTTAGTGTCATGAGGTGACGGTCGGCGTAATTCACGGTACGATGACGGAAATTTCTCTACATTTCTACATTTTGCGTCGATATTGACCATATTGATGCAAAATGTAGAAGAAGTAAAAGTGCTTTGAGGTTAACTTTTATTTTCGTGTCATGAGGTGACGGTCGTAGAAAGTTTTTTTCACTTTGCATTGGCGTCAACCTAAAATCTAGAAATTTCTATATTTTGCGTTTTAATAATGCTCTTCATTCTGCTGTCAAAATTTTGTGACGCTGACACATGTCGAAATATATATCTGTTAAAACAAATTCCTCTTCATCGTTGCTGTAGAAATAAATAACGCTTCTCATGGCCAGTTCGAACTTTTTTATTAGTACATATACAGTAACAGGTAACTATGACAATACAATTTCGAAACACATTTAGTTTTTGATGGTTATAACATCGCACGTTTTTTTTATCTCGGAGAGAGAGAGAGAGCAGAACTAGACTTCTGACTAAACTAAGCTTATTGTAAAACTATTTACAAGTTTGAACTGCGACAAAAATAATGTAAAGCAGTATTGGAAACCACTTTTCTGGACTATCACGATTTATAAAAACAACAGGCCGTCTAAATAAATAAATAAGATTAGAATGGCAAATAGACAAATAAATTTAGCAGACTAATTAGATGAAAAGGCAACACTGTTGAAGAATGTATCTGAGATGAAAGATCTTGGCAAACCATGCATTTTGATGCTAACTTGATCAAAATCGAATCGGATGAAACCTAAAAATGTTAATAGCGTTTAAAGATTGCAAAAGCGTTCTCAAATGCACCGCCATTTTGAATATTGAATGGGATTGTAAAAAGCGAAAAAAATGAATATTAAATAAAATCTTCTTTCAATGCGGTTTTAAAGTAATATCAATAAATATCATATCTAGAGGAGAGGCTATATACAGAAATAAAGAGATAATTACTGTTGTGTATATAATTTATTTAGGTTTAGCATATTTAATTATAAAGTCACATTAGGTATTCAAAATGGCTACCCCCATAAAAGCAATTTTAAAATCATCAAACCTGTAACTTTTTTTTCGTCCGATTTTGATCAAATCTGCATCAAAATGAATGGTTTATTAAGGTACTGCATCACAGATACATTCTTTATCAATGTTGCCTTTCCTTTTGGTAAACGGTATGAGTTCTGTAATGCAAAGCAGACAATAACCGTCTCCTGTTTAGATGTCTGGCAAACTGACGTCATGTCAGCTTCCTTTCACACACGTCATTAGTTTTGTTAGATCTTCCACCGTATACCATCTGCAAGGCTGGTCAAAGAGTTCACAACGACAACAGGTCTCTATCGGTCTACATGGTATAAAACTAAGGCCTGTCCGCTGGCAAGGTCCCAAGCAGTTTACTGTATCCCTGTGGTAGCCATGGTTGGAAAGATGAGCCGTTCAACGTCTTATCGTCTTCAAAATATTTTAGTTATATTTTGCGTAACCATATCTTGCATAACCTATCATACTAACACTGAGTAATCAGCAAGCGAAAAAGGTGAAGTGTTATCCAAGAAACCGAGAGGGAAGGATGACGCCATACGCATAAGCGCTCAACTCATATTTACTTTGGTCGTTGGCAAACTCTTGTCTGCGCATCGAGCACGACCGGTGTTAACTATTCGCTGATTGATAATACGTACGTCATCATCTGACATAAAACTATGCAACAACCATCAGCAGTTAATAGATATCGCCTTCAGTTCTGTACAAGAGGAAAAGTTACATTTTTTCACCGACAAATTTCTCACCGTTAGCATGTTTGATTATCTAAGATATGGTTACTCGAAACGTGACTGAAATATTTCAAAGCAGATAAAATGTTATACGGCTCATCAACCCAGCCATGGGTATCACGCAGCTACAGTAAACTTCTTGGGACGTTGCAAGCTGGCAGTCATATGTTTTATACCTTGCAGACTGACAGCGACTGCTGTCTTTGTGGATGCTTTGACCATCCCTGCAGATGGCATAGCTACACTAATCTTTGCATGCTCGACACCATTCTCACCAGCCGGGGCACAGCACTTGCTGCTAGAATGCATGCGAAGACACGGACCAGAGTTTTGAATATTAGAGCAGTCTAATCAATGTCTTTGCTGGGCATTATGATGGTAGCTAAGGACCAAAAGATGTTTTCAGGCGGACAGTGTTCGCTGGGCGCACATGCAGTCGAGTAGGAAATACTGTGCCCCGACTCATATGTGATCGCAGTTCCAATAAGCTGCTTTGGTGTTGGCCGCCTTGACAGCTCACACTACAGAGCTCCATAAATCCACTCATTTCCGTTTCTGTTAGAAGACATGCAACCAGTTGATGTTGTCGTCCTACTTTACATAGATATGTTCTAAACTTGCCCCGACAGCCCAGACTAGCGATTTCTAATAAAAAAAATAGTAACATATTTGGATAATACCTTCAAAATACTTGGAAAGCGCATTCAAATGAAAGCATCTCCCCGTCTCTCTCTCTCTCTCTCTCTCTCTCTACATTCAGTAATCAAGTAAAAAATTTGAGAAAACCTTACCATTCCAGATGCGAGCAGCAACGATCCATCTGCTAACAGTCCGGTCTTAATCATTATCATTCGCTGAGTAAATGAGCCGCGTCATATGAAAGTCTACCTTTGGGACACATGCGAACAGCGAAGGTCCAGATCAGACTGTGCGGCCTTCGTTGTCAACCCCGAGAATTATTGGATGCTGTACATCACGAAAACATACCTATATAATTTTGACCCACTTAAACCCCACTTTTATATAGTAAAACTGGGGTTTAAAGGGGTATACATTATTTTTCTTATTTCGGAACAAAAACATAGATTGTGGATACTTTTAGACCCGCCTCGCAGAGGCGGTTCTAAAGAGTACCCACAATCTATGTTTTGAGCAGGAATATGAAAAATATCAGAATCTTTTTATCTGAAAACTTTCAATGTTTGGTGGTGAAATTTTCAGTATATTTGAATAGGCTAGTTTTCGTAATGAGAATATGAACCGCATTGTTAAAAATCGTACCTTTGGACAACGAAGATTCAGACCAGCCTGTGCATTCGTGCGATCTGATCAGAATCTTCAACCGTCGTATTTCTGGTTGGTCAAGGATGTAAAGTCTCTTCAAGCGGACAATGAAGACTCTGATCAGAGGGTGTGTATGCGCCGGCTGATGTGAGTCTTCATTGGGCGCATATGTAAAAAGGTACGTTTTCTCACGTTGCGGCCCATATATCGCTGTATAGCAACGTCTCTTGTAAGATTATGCAGCTTTGCTGGTTGATCTGGGTCTTTACTGTTCGACATTCCTCTAATGCACATTTTCTCATGACGCTAGTCAAATTTAAATCCTTCGAACTCCCCTATATCTGTATATTGTGTTGGCGAAAAGCCAGGATCCCGGAGGGACTGCACGGATAACTTGAGTCTTTGCTACTCGCATGTAGAAAAACGTTGGTATTCTCCTGGCAAACATTAGCACTGTAACTTTGATTAAGGAGACTGGATACACTTTGTAGATCTTTCCCTTTTGTTCAAGGGGTGGAGGCAATTTTTGTGACTTCCTGTTTGTTTTCCTGCACAACAAGTCCCTTTTGAAAATGGACCGGCTCTAAAAGGAATGAGTTTATTCTCCTTGGAGAAAAAAATCCTTATTTTCAGAGTAGGTCCGTTTTCAGGAGGGAGACAGGAACAATTTTGACAGAGTTACGTACCACCCCTGAAACTATATCCATCCCCCTTAACTGAATTAACATATTATTCTGTGTTTATTATTAAGTATATGTAGTAGGGAAATACTTTACACAGATCATTTTTACTCTTGACAATGAAAATAGAAACTGATTTCCTTAAAGTAAATTGATAAACTTAGTAGATTATTCACCATTTTACCTCAAAGGAGAAACTTTTTTGTGAGTTCCTGCTTACTTTTCTGCACACCAGGACCCTTGAAAAAGGGTTCTTCTCAATACAGGGTTCAACACTATAAGGAAAGAATATGCTCCAGGAGCACATTCTTTCCTGATAGTGTTGAACCCTTTTTCGGAAGTGGACAAAAACTACTTTGAACATAGTGGTCTCCCTTGAAAGTGTATCAATTCCACTTAAATAAATATTGACAAATTGTTTAACCCGTTATGACAATACGTTGATGACATTGATTCATTCACTGCATAATGTGATTTTATACATACAAATAAATAATTTGAAATAAAGAACATTAAAATAAAAATATAAAAAAAAACTGTGGTGGTCCTTTTATTAGTCTTCTTTTCCACCTGAAAATCAAAGAAGATAAAACAATACGTGAATATTTTTATCATTCAACGGCCCCAGTAACACAATAAAACCTTTGATATTAGTCAGGTCGGATGCCATCATTTTACATCTCTTGCTATATAATATGTCCATAAACGGAGTATGAATGCTCTTTTGATAGGTAATTCTATACATAGTTTGTATATCTTGACGGCGTGGGCGTGACAGGGATGCGGAAAAGGCGCGTGGGTTAAATCTAAATACTGGATGCGTGGAAAATAGAGTAGAATCCGATCAAAAGCCAAGTTGTACGGCGTCTGATCTGAGTCTACTAAGTCAAGTTCTGTGGCGTCTTATCTGCGTCTGCATTGTTCATCCAGTTCTGACAGTCACAATACGTATTTACGTATGAGCCAGCACATGACAAAACCTACAATATGACGTGCGACCAGCGAACACTTAAATCAGCCTACTCATCCGCGCAGTCTATCCAGTTGTTGCTAAACGCATAAATGCCTTTTACTGTCTCCAGGCAATCCAAAGACTAAATCGAGTCTTTTCTGGTCACAAAAGTCTTATTGTAGGTTTTGTTCAGCGCAGGTCCATATGTTAAATACGCTAAACTCTGGATCCGAAGACGAAGCTTCCTGAAGGATCTATCACTATTCTATTAAAATTTGAAGTCTGCGTCAGCATTAAAGAAAAAAGATGCCTTCGTGCGCATGCGTACTGGCATTTTCAAGCCAGGTTGCTGATACGGAGATACATCTTTCAATCTATCAATCAGTCAATCAAGTTTATCAGTCTGTTCACTAAGTGACTGAAGTATAATCTAGATAACTGTGACGCTATGACAATACTGTGCAGCATCTCATTAGAGAATGCACAGTCCCTATATGCCCAAGACATGTTTCGGCATTACCTGGCTGCATACAGCAATGAAACCAGCCTGAAGGGCACAGTTGGTAGCGCGCCCGTCTTTTGCCTGGGTGGCATGGATTTAATGCTAAGAGTGGACATACCTAAAAGGCTTTTCTAACATTGGTACTGGTCGCATTTGCGCCAGTATAATGTAACTAGTGGTAATATCACCTCAACGAGTTTGCGGAGTCACAGTTCAGTGACACGGTATATTAAAGGGTACCAATTCCCTCCGTTACATCCACTAACGGAAAGATTGTTGACTGTAATCCTCGACTCAAACAAACATTACAGCACTGGAAGAATTCCTTACCTTACAGTACTGCATCAGCACCGGCATCCCCTGCCCCACCATCTTTCTTTGTTTTCTCAACGTCTCCAACCTCGTTCTCATCTTTCACATCTTCATCGGGGTTCTCCAAATCAATTATTTTCATCTCGTCTTGGTCTTCCTTTACTGCTGTTGGTTTCTGATCTTCACATTCGAGTTGGTAGACAGCGTTGTTCATGGACATAAAGACGAGAGCAGAGGCTGCTCCTGTGATAAAAAATAAGCAATTACTGACATGTTATATTTACTCTTAGTATTGAGACAGATAGGAATAAACAAGCAGTGTAGACCCGATGTAGATCCTAATGGTACACTTTGATCATGGTCCATACTGTTTGTCATTTGACATGTTAGACTTGTCATCAGGTAGACAGATTGACTTGTTTGAAATAACGAAAACATACCTATATAATTTTGACCCCCTTTAACCCCACTTTTATATAGTAAAACTGGGGCTTACAGTGGTATACATTATTTTTTCTTATTTCTGCTCAATATCGGGTATGATATAAAAATTGCCATATCACAATCCATTTATATATTTTTCTGACTGACACATTTACCTTGTTCTATGGAAGCGACATAGTGCCAGGTGAAAAAAATATTTAAGTCCTAGGTAGGAGATAGTAACTCCTACGTAGGGGATTATAAGTCCTCGTAGGAGATAGTTACTACTACGTAAAAGATGATAAGTTCTTAGGAGATAGTAACCTACATAGGGGATGATAACTCCTACGTTCAACTAACACCTATGTAGGAGATAATAATACTACGTAGGACTTACTAACACGTACTTAGAACTTACTAACACCTACGTAGGAGATAATGTCCAATGTAGGACTTACTAACTCCTACGTAGGAGATAATAACACCTACGTAGGAGATAATAATACTTACGTAGACTTACTAACACCTACGTAGAAGATAATAACTCCTCCCGTAGGCCTTAATAACACCTACGTAGGAGATAATAACACCTACGTAGGACTTACTTACACCTACGTAGGAGTAACTAACACCTACACAGGTAGGAGATAATAAGTACTACGTAGGAGTTACTAACACCTACGTAGGATATATTAAGCCCTACGTAGGACTTACTAACAAATACGTAGGAGATAATAGGTCCTACATTGGACTTACTTACTCCTACGTAGGAGTTACTTAGCCCAAAGTAGGAGATAATAACTCCTCAGTAGAAGTTACTAACACCTACGTAGTAGTAAGTAAGTCCTACATAGGACTTAGCTGTCTTCTACGTAGGACTGTAACTCCTACGTGGGTGTTAGTATCTCCTATGTAGGACACTATCTCCTAAGTAGGTGTTAGTAACTTCTACGTAGGAGCTATTATCTCCTATATTGGGGTTAGTAACTCCTACGTGGGACTTATTAACTCCTACGTGGGAGTTAGTAAGTCGAATGTAGGACATTATCTCCTACGTACGTGTTAGTTAGTCCTACATAGGAGATATTATCTCCTACATAAGGGTAAGTTAGTCCTACATAGGACTGTCAACTCCTACGTACGCGTTAGGTGTTAGTTAGTCCTACGTAGGAGATATTATCTCCTTCGTAGGGGTTAATTAGTCCTACATAGGACTTATCAACTCCTACGTACGTTGTTAAATCCTACGTAGGACTAATATTCTCCTACGTAGGTGTTTGTAACAACTTAGTAGGGGTTAGTAAATCCTACGTAGGAGTTATTATCTCCTACGTAGGTGTTAGTAAGTCCTACGTAGGATTTTTTATATCCTGCGTAGGTGTTAGTAACTCCTACATAGGACTTATTATTTCCTACCTACGTAGGTGTTAGTAGCTCCTACATAGGTGTTAGTAAGTCCTACGTAGGTGTTAGTAAGTCCTACGTAGGGGTATTATCTCCTACGTAGATTTTAGTAAGATCTATATTAGGAGTTATCATTACCTACGTAGTAGTTACTTTCTCAAATGTCGGACATTATCTCCTACGTGGGACTTATTATCTCCTATGTAGGAGTTACCATCTCCTACGTAGGACTTATTATCTCCTACATAGGATTTACTTTCTCCTACGTAGATCTTACATATTTTTCACCTGGCACTAGACCACTTCCATATTGTTCATATCAAATTCAGGGTGACACCACCGAGTGTGATAATTGTTTACGAGGGACAATGCAATCTATGATCACAGCAGTGCAGCTCATCTTCTACAGAAGCTTCTTGATGTTACTGTAACCTGGCCAGGTGAAAATCAGACATCAGACTCCTCGAAAGACATACAAGACGACTATGCTATGCCCTTCAAGCAGCAAGAGTTAAGAAATCACCACAAACTGTCCCTTAATCACAAGAGTGATTTTGTTAACATTTCTAAGTAAATTAAAGGTATTTAACTCTAGCAATATAAAAGTGATCAGAGTTCTGTGACCTTCATGCACATGCCCCGCCTATATTCTTACTTTGCTGCAAGTCTCAAATCATTATCTTGAAAACTGAAGTTGTGGAGACACGAACCCTACTATGCCATGTGTAGAAGACAAATTTTTCAAGTAAATCAAGGTAATGTTACTCTAAATATGTAACTCTAACAATAACAATTTGATCAGAGTTGACCTTTATGCATATGCTCAGTCTATAGTCGTCTTGTATGCCAGACAGACATATGACGGAGGGTAAAACTATATGCCCTCCCCAACTTCGTGGCGGGGCATAAAAAACGTCTTTCCAATGGATGTCGAAAGGACAGTAGCTGCTCTTAACAATGTGTTTCAGAAAAGAACGGACCGACCAAAACTTCCGAGTGCTCCGAATGCGGTGATAGGTTTTTTTTTTTTTTTGTTTTTTTCTTTTTTTTTTTTTTTTTTTGTTGTTGTTGTTTTTTTCTCCCTTTGGGAGAATACGGGTCACCTGGGTGATATGGCTATTGTTTCCCTAGGGAGTGATACGTGTTTTGGCTAATTTTAGCATAACACAATCTTCTACCTCTACAATCATGACACAAGTATGAAAACTGTGTCAATATCGCTTTTGTAAAAAGGAACATATTTTTAGTAAATATAAGTTCGAATATTAACGCTAAGCACTCTGGGTAAAATTTTCAGCAGACGACATACTGAAATATTTTTTCCAAGAAAACAGGTTTGACACCAAATTGACTAGAAATGATTTGCTTGAAATGCCAAATCCTGTTTTATGGAGGAAAAATGAAAAAATATCATAAATTTGCCATCTGCTGATTTAGCCCAGAGAGTGCTAAAGGGAAGGCTAAAGATCGTGATACTGTGGCTGGTTGTTTGGATCTCTCCCACATGTTCCCTTCCTCAACCCACCCAGATGTTGAATAAATATCTCAATAAACGATAAAAGCTAGTACTCACGAGAAACGTTGCTCACTGATGAAGTGCTTGATGAAGAGACGCACACTGTAAATGAGAAGAATAATTTCTGATTTTAGAAAACCTTTGAATTCAGTCCTCAACTAACATACAATTGAGTCTCGTTACCTCAAACACTGATAACTCAAGCTACTGCTTATGTCAAACTAAGTTTTAGATAGTGTTGACTTAGTTTTGCTTTATGTTTTTTGTTTTTTGTTGTTGTTTTTTTTCAACTCCTGTTATCTCAAACTACTATTATCTCAAACTGGAGATTCTGGTCCCTTAGAGTTTGAGATAAAGACAGCCCACTTTATTTACATCAAAAATTACTTTTTTAGATTCCTTATCTAAATCAGTCACCCCGCTTAAATGTGTGGCCTAATTTAGGTGTGAATACAGGATCATTTGAATGACTGTCTGTAAAAAATATATTTGAAAGTTGCTCAAATGTATTTATGCTCCTTTAACAGTCTTAACAATGTTATGTTATTTGTGTTTTTATAGCAGCTAATTCTTACAGTATCTTGTTATTTCTGCTCATGTAGCAGCTAATGCTAACAGAATCTTGTTATTTTTGCTCAAATAGCAGCTAATTTATTTGCACTATTACTGCAGCTAATGCTAACAGTAACTTGTTATTTGTGCTCTTATAGCAGCTAACGCTATCAGTATCAATTTTATTTGCATTCTTATAGCAGCTTATGCTAACAGTATATTGTTATTTGCGCTCTTATAGCAGCTAATGCTAACAATATATTGTTGTTTGCACTCTTATAGCAACTACTGCTAACAGCTCAGGAGATGATTTATATAAGCTTTTAGCTTTTTATCAAATCCTGTACCATATTACATTATGCGATGTATATATGTGAACTTAAATGAATAAAATATTGTTTAAACCAACTACTGCTAACAGTGTCTTGTTATTTTCGCTCTTATAGCAGCTAATTCTAATGGTACCTTGTTATTTTGCGCTCTTGTAGCAGCTAATGCTAACAGTATCATGTTATTTGCACTCTTATAGCAGCTAATCCTAACAGTATCCTGTTTTAGCACACTTATAGCAGCTAATACTAATAGTATCTTGTTATTTGCATTCTTATAGCAAGGAGCTAACAGTATCTTATTATTTGCATTCATATATCACAATTGCTAACTGTCCTTATTATTTGCGCTCTAACTGCTGCTTATGCTCACATTATCTTTTTTTCTTCTTCTTCTTTTTGCGCTCTTATAGCAGTTAATGCTAACAGCATCTTGTTATTTGCGTTCTTATAGCAGCTAATGCTAACAGTATCTTGTTACTTGCATTCTTACAGCAGCTAATGCTAACAGCATCTTGTTAGTTACTTGCTCTCTAATAGCAGCCAGTGCTAACAGAATCTTGTGTTAGCTGCTCTCATTGCAGCTAATGCTTAGAGTATTTTGTTGTTTCCATTCTTATAACAATGATAACAGTGTCTTGTTATTCGCGTTTTACAGCAGCTATGGTAACAATGTATATATTGTTATTTGAGTTAATATAACATCTAGTGGAAACCTGTCGAATTCAAAAAAAATGCGAAAAAGGGATCATTTAAGGGCAATGAAGACAATAGCAGACCCACATTTAAACTCACCTGCAGTGGTTCCCATTCTTGACCTTGAAGGTGTCCTTGGTGTCGCAGGCAATGGAGTCTTTGGAGTTTCCAGCACAATGCCTGAAAGGGATAAAGAATTTGTGGGTTATTTTTAAGGTGAATGGACGCTCTTGCTACTTTTTCCACCTTTCTTCACAAGAAAGACTTCCTGTTTGCTTTCTTGCACGTCACGCCCCTTCTGAAAAAGGGTCTACTCTAAAGGGAAAATAATTGCTTCGAAAAGGAGCAAATTCTTTCCCTTTAGAGCAGACCCCTTTTCATAAAACAATTTCGACACAACTGACTCCCCTGAAAATGTATTTCTTCCTCTTTATAATCACAAGCGCTGTAACATGACCAAATGTACCCTCGAACATGTGTGCCCAGCGAAGACTTGGATCAGTCTGTGCATTCGCGCAGTCTAATCAGCTTAGGCACACTCTACTCTTGACTATACGATGTGTGCACAGCGAGACTTTGGTTAGCCTGTGTACATGCGCAGGCTGAGCTGAGTCTCCGAAGGTACATTTTCTTGTGTTGCGACTAATGATGATGATGATATTTTGGCGTCCCTTTCAACATAATTTAAGCCATATCGAGTCGTTGGAAGATTATAATGAAAGGCTCTGTGGAATAAAGCGCCGTTCGGCATTAACTGAATTCCACCTCCAGTTAGAACCGAACCCGGTACCTCGTGTCTTGTCCGGACTCAAATCGGCTTTCAACGGTCTAATCGGAGTCTTAATGGTCTGGTTGCAGAAACTTTACATCCTTGGTTATCCAAAATGCGCCTTTTGATGATTTTGATCAGACTGCGCACATGCGAAGGCTGATCTGAATCTTCGCTGAGAGCTCATGTTCGAAGGTAAGTTTTCTGACGTTGAGGCTCACTGGATACTGAAGATTATACCAATAAACAGCAATAAATCTGTTCAGATTGCTGATCTGGATCTTTGCTGCTCGCTTATACTACAAAGATTCATTTGTCATTGCGCCGTTAATTTCTATTGTTTCTTTTTTTCTTCTTCTTCTTTCTTTGACTAATCTGCATTTGTATGAATTAGTTTAACCCTTAGAGCCAAAGCAAAATTGTCGCAAATGACTTTCCTAATTTCTTTTTTTTTATTATTATTATTATTTTTTTTTTTTTTTTTTTTTATCATTTTTCAGAGGAAATAAGTCTTTGGCATTTCAAGTGAATCGTCTGCTAGGCAGACGGTTCATATGAAATATCGAACTTTTTTTCTGAAAAAATACACCCCTTCCCTAAAAACATGTCTGCTGCAGTTGTGATAAACAATTTCAAGGCCTAATTATTAACCATTTTTAAATGGGTTCTTCGCTTTAATGGAATCATTGCGCCCTAAGAAAACAATAAATATATATATATATATATATATATATATATATATATATATATATATATATATATATATATATATATATATATATATATATATATATATACCGCTGTGGTTACTCTGTCGGCTGACAGATGGTGGAACGGCCCACTTCCCATCCACATTGAGATCGTCTATTGGGGTGGTCCTCCCGATCTCACTATCTGCATCCCAGGGATTCATGCTTTGTTTCACAAACTTTACATCCAGATTCAGGGGTCCCATGACTTGTACCTCATCTTTGCCGATGACACGGCGAAGCTTGTTGCGAGCCTTTACTGCCTGAAAATATTCAGTATCAAAGCATCTTAAGAAAAGCGATAGCAATACAAATATATATTAACTGAGCCGCAGAAAACGTACCTTCGGACATGTGTCCCCAGCGAAGATTCAGACCAGTCCGCGCATTCACGCAGTCTAATCAGAATCTTCACTGGGCGCGTTTTGGATACAAAGATGCAAAGTTTTTGCTGTTGTTGTTTTTTTTATTTGGAACACGCAAACTCTTATCAGACTGCATTGATGCGCAGGCTGATTTGCGGTTTCTTTGAGTGCACGTTTTCTAATATAGCGAATAATAAGACTCACTGAATGTAAGAAAATTTATTAAGCAAATCAAGAATACAGAATAATGTGAAAATCAGTCTAACTGCTTTACCTATTTATAACCCTCAGGCCCGCGGAGTGGGGGTGGGGTAACTTCCTATACTATGGAGAAGACGTGCCGCTTAGTAGTCTCCATTTTAAGGCCAGACATAAATTGATAGGGTATAAAATTCTTCATTTTCATACACGTGTATTAATAGTGCTGCATATAAAAAAAAATAGCAGCTCTTCTCCCTCTCCACATTTCCATATTATCTGTTTACATGATATGAATTTCTCTGCTTATCTTATAGATCAACTAACTCTCTAACTAACTACTAATACTAACTAAAAAGAAAAAAAGAAAGAAAAGAAAGAAAGAAAGAAAGAAAGAAAGAAAGAAAAGAAATGGCTATTTCTTCGACGCGGTACTGATGAAGTAAAAATCATTCATTTTCTTTTTTTTTTTTTTTTTTTTTTCTCGAGAAAATAAGGCCCCGTCCCACCACCGTCAATTGTTTGATGGAAAAAGAAGGAAAGAAACGAACTTTGTTTTGCAAAAAATATGCGACCATCAAAGGTTGCCTGCACAATACGTGGTTTTCAAGACCTTCACTATTCGCAAAAAGAAAATGGAAAAAAAAATATTATCCTACTGGAATACGATATCAGTAAAATCCAAGATAAGCGAAAATGTATAGACTGATCTCGGTCTGTGCTATTCCCATGTAATTTTGTATGATCATCAGACATCACCAAATATCGCTTCAACAGTTTCAAGTTTCTACGTACCCTTTCATCAATGTTGGTGTTTTTCGTGCAAGAAATAAAACAGATAAATCTTTCCCACCAGCCCATCTTTGCAATAGTTTTGCTTAGAAGTCGCAAGTATTTTCACGTATTGGAAAGCTTCGTGAAAATGAGTTGTTAACCAGCGGGCGTTACGTCACTTGGTTACCATCTATAACGTTAACGTCTTCGACGCAACGCGTCGATCTTTTCCGTCAAGAACCGGCAATGATCGGAATGCTGAGCGTGTGTTCAAAATTACATAGATGATCACACATACCAATTTATGCCCAAAGCTTCATAGAATTTCGTTTTCCTTGTCCATTTGTCCATCCGTCCGTAGCAATAATAACAGTTACTATAAATGAACGTTACCAAAGAACTGCTGATCTTAATATTCTGAAGTTATGTAACCACCTAAATACCCACCCAGCTATTCACTCACTTGACTATTTGTTTGTCCGCCCGCAAGTCTGTCCCGTACAATTATATTTTTCCTATTCAGTTCTCTCTCTCTCTCTCTCTCTCTCTCTCTTTTTTCCTTCATTTTTCAAATAAATAATAACAAAAAACTCGAGGCATAATATACTGGCGGGAAGTGACGACCTTAGAAGATTAGAAGATGCGTTATGCGCTCGGTCACTTTCGTCGATCGCAAACTGTGTAAAATATTAAGCGCATCCATGGAAACTGTTGGGCTTTACGTATTTACTCTAAGATAAGGCATTAGTGTAGATTCAGATCCGACGCCACAGAGCGCGACATCAGATCAGTATTTAAAGTGTTTGCCAATAATCCAGCAATGCCCATACACATGAACAGATACAGCTCCATCCCTCTGCTCCCCTCTCCGCCCCCACCCCCCTCCCCGCCCCCCACCCCCTCCATTTATACCGACACTTGATATAACGGCAAAATTCGTAAACATAATTTGACCTTGCTTCAAGATGTGACAGTTGATCAGAAATTATACAAGAACATTGTATTCAATACTTCAAAAACATATTTTTTGGATATTTGTTAGAATCGCCTCGCTGAAGCGATTCTTACAAAGTATCCAAAATACATTTTTTATGAGGAAATAAATTGTTGGCATTTCATATTAATTAGTAGCGAGAATTTCATGCTCCGCTGAGTTGAGCATGGAAAAAAATTATAACCTTGGGGCCAGGTTTATTCCTGATGTGCCAAGGAACGAGGGAGGTAACACCAGAGGTCGCTAATCGTTATTCTGATTTAACTGTGGTATCTTATTGTTCATACCATAACACTTTAACGTAAACAGTGAGAGAGAAATAAAAAAAAAAAAAGAATGTTTAAGAAAAGTAATAAATAAAGTCCAACGAAACTAATCAACTAGAATTATAACAAGAACAAATGCTAATGAATGATTTATTTATTTGTTTCTGTTTTGTTTTTGCTTTCATAGAAATACTGATGTGAATGTTGCCCCTGTACCTGCGCATTAATCAAAAATCCGATTATGATGATGATGATGGTGGTACATAAGCGGCTAGTTGTTTCGAGAGCGAAATTCGCGAAGAAATCGCAGCACAGAGATAATCGATCGACATGGGACGTCCAGTTAAGATTCTCGTCTATGATAACTCTTAAAAGTTTTTCTTTTCTTTTTTGTGTGTGATTTCACATTCATTATTTGAAATCGTCAATTCGTATATGAAAATTTTCAATATTTTGAAGCTTTGCCTAGTACCAGCAGCCATAAGAATTGATTTATCATAATTTAGGCAATTTATTACGTTTGCTCCATGCACCAGTATTGGTGCCATCAGGTTGGAGATTTATCATAATTTAGGCAATTTATTACGTTTGCTCCATGCACCAGTATTGGTGCCATCAGGTTGGAGATTTATCATAATTTAGGCAATTTATTACGTTTGCTCCATGCACCAGTATTGGTGCCTTCAGGTTGGAGCTTAGACTCAACATCAAAAATATATAAAGATTCCACTTTTTAAATATATGTTTTAAATAAAAACACACAAAAGAAGGAAAAGAGTTTAAAAATAACTCTGCTCTATCTGCTCTATTTAGATGCTTCATATGATAGCATGTAGTTTGTAGAGTTGCATAAGTGTATCCACTCTATCCCAGCTCCGGCTTAAGCGGATGTGTTTTACAAGATACCAGAATGGGCTCGATGATCCCAAGGAAAATAAATAAATAAATAATAATAATAATAAAAACTGCACTATAATGAAGTGGGGGAGGGCTGTTTACGGCCGCCACACGGTACCTAATGCCAGCTTCAGTGGAGTCAAACATTACGAAAACACGCCTATTCAAATATATTGAAAATTTTACCACAAAAAAAATGAAAATTTTCAAAGAAAAAAATTCTGATACTATTCATATTTTTGCTCAAAACATAGATTATGGGTACTCGTTAGAACCGCCTTGCCGAGTACTCACAATCTATGTTTTGAGCAGAAATAAGAAAAATAATGTATACCCCTGTAAACCCCAGTTTTACTATGTAAAAGTGGAGTTTAAGGGGGTCAAAATTATATAGGTATGTTTTCGTGATGCAAGTAAATTCTATAAACGCCAGAACCAAAGAACACAAACTAATCATTTCGAAAACACGCCTATTCAAATATATTGAAAATTTCACCACCAAAAAAAACTAAAAGTTTTTTTTTTTTTTTTTTTTTTACATTTCTGCTTAAAACATAGTTTGTGGGTACTCGTTAGAACTGCCTCGCCGAGGCGGTTCTAACGAGTACCCACAATCTATGTTTTGAGCAGAAATAAGAAAAATAATGTATACCCCTGTAAACCCCAGTTTTACTATATAAAAGTGGGGTTTAAGGGGGTCAAAATTGTATTGGTATGTTTTCGTGATGTAAACCAGAATCTCGTTTTCATTGTGACTTCATATGAGAATAATGTACTGTGCAAGGCTGCATGCGTCCCCTGGCACCGGCAAGACTTAAATATTTGTAGACATCATATTTTCCCCTAAAAATATAAAATCGTTCAAAAAGTTCTCAGCCCTACAATGTTCTGAACAGTTTAGAGGACATTTGAATTGTTGATTCTATGCAGCTATTCTACAGACCAATAATCACTAAATTTTCAGAAGTCATCTTCAATCTTTATTTGCTGAGGTTATGGCTACACTTTTACACTTACCCATCATACTCCACATACAGTGTATGCTTTTGACCACCAATAACTTTTGTATAATCATATATTAAAAAACGCATTAAAACTTTCACCATGATATAAACAAGGGCATCTCGGTAAATGATGATATATTTATTTGTAGTTTTAGGTCATTCAAAAATTCTATGCACAAATTTAAATGCCGAGAATGGTGATTTTATTAATAATTTCAGCAGAGTGCACACTACGAAACCGTACTGTGAATGCCCAGGAATTTACAATGTCAAAGTATTTATGGCAGATTTTTTGTTTGTTTGTTTTTTTAAGATGCTAACGTTTATCTGTGTAAGAACATTTTCTTAGATTTATGCTCAGAGGTTTCAATAAACGCATAAATACGAGTTATTTTTAAATTTCAGGGGGATTACTGTAGTGCTATTACATGTCAAAAGTAGTTTGTTTTTTAATCAAATCATCAGCAAATGATCAAATTTGCTTTTACAACAAAAACAGAGCATAAAAATCATATTGTGTAGGAGAAATGAAATGGCAAAGTGAAACAAGACAATTAAATTTAGATGAGATTTTTAAAACATCGGCTACCTTTCATGTGTTTGAGGGCAATATAAGAAAACAATAACCACAAGATTTTGGAACTTTTAATAAGAAATCTAGTGAAAGACTCCTAATTACATTCATATTAAGCTGACATGCACAGATCCACAAAGAGTGGGGCCAGGCCCTCGTGTAATGAAAAAGGGAACATTTTCAAGGTGACACAAATGAAATGCCCGTCCCATTTTCAGAGAAAATCGTATAAAAACAATAACAACGAACGACCTCCGTTTTGCAGACAAAATTGCATTTTTGTCATATATGATCAGCAAATATTGCCTGCATACCAATGGAGTAATAAAGACCTTCTCTAACTGTTCCTCTGGAGTCATTTATTCTGGATTATGCTACTTACCCTAAATACATAGCTCTTGGTAAGGTGCTTTTTTCAACCCAAAATTATCTATAATTTTCTTATTTCTCGACAAAATCATATGTTTTGGGTACTCATTAGAAGCGCCTCGGCGAGGCGCTTCTAATGAGTACCCACAACATACGTTTTCGTCGAGAAATAAGAAAAATATTTACCTGATACCCACTCTGATCTGGACCTATGCTAAATATTTAGGCATATCAATTCCTTTCCATACATTTTGAACACGTCCATTTTACTACCTGGTGATACGTCAAAAACTGCTGGTTGTATGGCAGTGTAGACCCTGCTGACATCGCGTGGTGCGGCGTCTGATCTGGGTTTACACTATTTTCTCAGGGCTTTTTGTCTGAGTACTTGGAACAAATAAGCTAATAGCGTGATGCAAGAAAGGCATGAGCTGGTCTTGGCCCAATTAATGTTAAAAGACGATGGGGCATCACTTAATATCGCATTCAGAAGTTTTAAGTTTCTACGTACCCTTTCATCAACGGTGGTATTTTTCTTGCAAGAAATAAAACAGATAAATCTTTCCCACCAGCCCATCTTTGCTATAGTTTCAATAGCTAGAAGTCTCAAGTATCTTCACGTCGTCGAAAGCTTCGTGAAAATGAGTACCTAACAACCGTTGCGTCATCTGGTAACCTTTTGTAACGTTAGCGTCTTCGACGTTATTCTAGCGTCGACTTTTCCGTAACGAATCGGCAATGTTCGGAATATTGAGTATGTGTTCATGGCTGCACAAATGAAAAACTCTAGTCGATCAAACATACCATTTTATGCCGAGCTGAGGAGTCTATTGCTTTTGTTTTGTCTGTGCATCCGTCAATAACAACTTTATTTAAAACTTAATAGAATATTAATATTATAATATGACCCAGTTTCGACATAGACTTTGAGATAAACAATCTGAGCAAATTTTATAAGATCACATCAAAAATGTGGCCTTCAACATGTAAAATTTTTCCCCCAAGGGTTGAGCTATCGCCTAGTTTTTTGATCCCATAAGATCCAAGTTCAAACTTACCTCTGGGATAAAAAACAGTGTCTTCCCAGTGGGCACACAACGTTGAAACAATGTCGTTTCAACGTTGATTCAACGTCAGTGACGTTGAATCAACGTTGAAAAGACGTTATTTCAATGTTGTGTGTCCGCTAGGCTAGCATGTACTTTTTTTTATGTGGAAGATACACTTTGTGGTCAGAACTATTCGGAAAATTTCATACTCGGAATCTGAAAGATTTAGTCCTGTTTTTGGATGTTTTATAGATAAACATACGTATGCACAAAAATGTTTGAGTAATAACACACTTTTTGGCGACATAGAGACAATCCTACGATGAGCTAATATTGACAGCATTTCCAAATGTTTTCTTGTATTTCCTGAAAATAAGACTTCGCTGGTCATTATTTTATTGGCCCTTGCCATACCGAATAAAATATGCCAGGCCCACTTCTTATTTTCAGCCAATCTGATTGCTTGATCGAGGCTGTTGATACTAATTCACATACTTTATGACAAATACCGTAGTGCAGTTCCACATCAGTAAGCCAACTGATCTGGATCTACATTGTAAAGGCAGGTTATATCCGGGACCAGGGTTAGTAAACAATTCAAAATAAAATGTCAGGTCCAATTGTTTAGGGGAAATGTGAAAAAAAAATACCATGCTTTCATCGTTGTTGACAAAGGGAAAAAGAAATAAGCAAGAGCTGTCAACAACCTTTTGGACTTTGGACTGGTTCAGAAAGTACAAACAACCCCATTTGAGTTTTTAACTCCTTTACTCGTTTGAAATGTTTTAGTATAATCATATCATATCATAAATTGAGCACTGTCAAGAAAAATGTAGCTTAACTCTTCAAGTGCAAGTCACAATAGCAGGCAGATAACAGTTTTCATAGGAAATAAATATTTTTCATAGAAAATAAAGCTTGAGTTTTCACAGAAAATAGGGCTTGAGTTATAAGCTTCAAAACAAATAAAACCATGTGGATCAAGCAGATACTTCACATGATTTTGTTTGCCTTGAGGTTTTACGGCCTAGTTAACTCATCAGGTTCATGTCATGCGCGGTCAGTTTATCTAACCACACTTTTTCATGGACAGGCTTAGAACTTGTGCACATTCTTTTGCCAGAAACTGACAACTGCCCTTCTTGAATCAGCAGAAGGGTGAAAATAACCGTAGAAAATATTTTATGATCAATCTCCACGAAAGAATGTTTCCGGTCCCGGTGGGGATCAAACCCATGACCTGATCACTAGTCGAACGCGCATCAGACTGAGCAACCGAGGCCTGCCTAAGATTCACATAAAATTAAGCCCTATTTTCTCTGTAAAAAATGATAATAATGAAAATATTTGAGAATGTCACCTGCAACAATTATGAATGACTCTGATAGTTAATGCATGAGTGAACAGCAAAGGCCCAGTTAACCTAGTGCCTGATCAGGGATTTTCTATATCATTACGAAAACACGCCTATTCAAATATATAGAAAATTTCACCTCCAAAAATAGAAAATTTTCAGACAGAAAACTTTGATATTTTACATATTTCTACTGAAAACATAGATTGTGGGTACTCGTTAGAACTGCCTCGCCGAGGCAGTTCTAACGAGTACACACAATCTATATTTTTGAGCAGAAATTGAAAAATAATGTATACCCCTGTAAACCCCAGTTTTACTATATAAAAAATGGGTTTAAGGGGGTCAAAATTATACAGGCATATTTGCCTGAAGTTGTTTGACACATAGCTCTAGATAAAAGGGACTGTATTTTGATGATAAAAATAAATGTTTTATAGGTAAGCACAAGAATGGCCCCAGCAAGGTAGATTTAGTGAAAACAAACAACCCTCTGTTTTGTGGAGAAATAAGCAAAAACATATATAATATATATATATATATATATATATATATATATATATATATATATATATATATATATATATGTATATATATATATTATCTAGAGCTAAGGAAACTTTCTGTAATCTTGGAGGAAAGACATGTGAATTCTTTTAAAGAAGGCCTCTTTTCAAAAGGGGTTTGATTTGCAGGTAAGCAAACAGAATCATCATCACGAAAACATACCTATATAATTTTACCCCCTTAAACCCCACTTATATATATAAAAAAAGGGGTTTACAGGGGTATTCATTATTTTTCTTATATCTGCTCAAAAACATAGATTGTACAAGTACCCATAATCTATGTTTTGAGCAGAAATATGAAGAATATCAGATTTTTTATCTGAAAACTTTCAGTTTTTATTAGTGAATTTTTCAATATATTTGAATAGGCATTTTCATAATGTACAGTTGTCTCCCTTGTAAAAATGGCCAAACACCTACCAAATGTAACAAGCTCCCTCAAGCTATGAATGTACAGTGCTGCCTGTGCAATGAGCAATCTGGTCAAGATCTTTACTATTTATGTACAAAATTTCTGGATCTAAAAGAAAACTGCCAACAGTGAAGGTTCTGACTAGACTGTGCATGCACTGGCTGTTCCAGCTCTTTGCAGGTCACTTACATCACCCATGCCACCCTCAACTGGGCTGTGAAACAGCAAACTTTAACCCATTGTAGACTGAGTGATCTCTCCCTCACTATATATTGGAAGCTTCTAATTTCAATTTTAGGTATGTCAGGCTATGTGATTTAGATATTCCAAGAGGAAAATGATTAAACTATTTGCAAACAGTGGAGACTGATCAGACGCCACATTCTATGGTGTCTGATCTGGGTCTGCACTGTTTGCAAATTACCCTTTTCAGGGTCTCCAGACTCTAATGGGTTAAAATGTTACATGCAAACAACGACAACTTGGATTACCATATTTACTCTAATTAATGGGCATCTTAACTCCTTACCATAATTGCCTAAAAATTTAACGTCCATTTAACTCCCTGTTGATGAGTCAAAAAGCTGCTGTACAAGTGGCAAACAGTGCAAACCTTGATTGATGCCTCATTTTGCAGTCTATGATCTGTGTCAGAAGCACAGTTCTCATTAACTCCAAATATGAAGTCCTGGGCCCAGTTGTTCAAAGCATCGTTAGCTTAACAAGCTCGTTAAGGGTCATTTCATTAACTGTTTTAGCAGATTCAATATACAATATTCTGATATTTTTTGCTGAAAAAATTTGAGTAGCTTTTGCACTGCAAAAGCTACTCACATTTTTTCAGCAAAAAATTTCAGCATATTTGTGTTACACTAGATGTAAATTTTCACAAATCGTTAACTAACGACATTGTTAGCTTTGAACAACTGGGCCCTGAACTCCAATTTTTTTAATCTAGACTTGTATTTTTTTTTTTTTTTTTTTTATTTGGCAATACTGCATTGTGGGAGTCCGACTCGTTAAAGAAAATAGTGTTGGGATTCCTATTTGTGAATCCTAGTGAGAACCGCATGTTTACCTTGTTTACTTAGGTCTACCTGTCTGAGTAGACCTAGATTAAATACATAAACACACTAACATTCCTATCAGCACAGACTAGACCAGAACTTTATCTAGATTCTACAAAGTCAAAAAATTATCTGAGAGACCAAGTGAAAGTCCTGACAAATTGCCATTACATATGATTTCAGCCTTCACATACATGCCATAAGCTCTTGGCAGAAATCTGTGAGATCAGGCTAATTTTTTGGGGAGATTTGACAAAATTCTGTGAGATTTTCATAGAAACCACTTTCAAGCTCACAGAAATATGTTTAAAGCCTTTATTTTGATGAATTAAGCATATCAAAAGTATAATGTTGTGTAATTTATAATTAGTTCTTCATAAAATATTTTTTTAGAGGGTCTGAAAATTCTGTGAGATTTGAAATTCTTATGGGAAATGGGTTGCAAAATAGCCAAATTCTGTGAGATTTTGTCTCACAGTGTGAGGTATGGCATGTATGCCTTCACTTATTGTGTGTGCCATGTAACAAAGTTTGCTATATCCTGGCTCAGTCATAAAGCATTTACTATTAATGGTACAAAGCAAACTACATACTATCTATCTCTAAAATACTTGTAAAATTAAATCATTACACTTACATTGCTATATTATGCATGAAACCACTTTATATTTCTAAAATACTCCATAAATGTTCCTATATATATTAATCTTTAGCACTCTCTGGGTAAATTTAGCAACTGAAAAATTTATAATATTTCTTCTTTGCTTTTTTTTCTTGTTGTTGTTTTGTTGTTGTTGTGTTGGGTTTTTTTTATATAAAAAAAAAAAAACCAAGAAGATATGACAATTCATGCAAATTGCCTCCCGTAAAGACAATTTGCATAAAGTTAAAGCCTATTTTCTTGAAATATTAAGAAAATTACCTTCAATTTGTCATCTGCTAAATAAGCCAACAGAGTAGCAGCAATACTACCATATTTAAATTAAAGTATTTACTAAATACCGGTAACTACTAACCAAACTTATCCTAAAATTTCACCAAGTCAATTTTACTACCTGCTCTTGAACCCAAAGAAATGCTGAATGACTGGTAAACAGTGTAGACCATGGTCAGATGCCACAGAATGTGGCATCTGACCATGGTCTACACTGTTTGCCCAGGCACGTCCGTCCAAATACTTAGAATAAATACAGTACTACAACTAGATAATAACCCACAAAAAAAAAATGATACTTCACATCCACTATTCAGACCCTCAATTCTACTGGTGGATCCTTAACCCTTCTCATGCTGAATAAATTAAGATGCCACGCCCACTTCTAATTTCCAGCCAATCAGATTACTTGATCCAAGTTTTTGATAGAAATTCACAGACTTAATGACAAACAGTGCAGATCCAGATCAGTTGGCTTCTTCAGAAGCCAAATGATCTGGATCTACACTGTTTGCTAAGACAGGGCATGACGTGTTTGTTTGTGTTGAGGTTTTACGGCCCAGTCAACCCAATGGGGTCATGTCGAGCGCGGTCAGTTTACCTAACCACACGTTTACTGGGCAGGCTTAGTCCTCTAAGCGGTTAACCAGTATTGTGCACATTCTTTCGCCAGAAACTGACAACTGCCCTTCTTGAATCAGCGGAAGGGAGAGAATGACCGTAGAAAATATTTCATGATCAATCTTCACGAAAGAATGTTGCCGACCTCGGCGGGGGTTGAACCCGCAACCTCCTGGTCTCCAGTCGGACGGCGCATCCAACTGAGCCACCGAGGCCGACAGGGCATGACGTGATTAGCAAGAGAAGGGTTAATGATTCTAATGAACATAATGAATCCATTTTCTAACCCATTTGCCTGTATGTTATAACGGCAATAAAATATCTTATAACTAATCCATTTTACATTTGAATTTTAATCCTTAAAGTGAGCAAATTTGCAGCAGACGACATTCATTTTCTTTTTATTTGTAAAAGAAAATAAGACATGGCATTTCAAATGAATTGTCTGCCTAGCAAACTATTCACATGAGATATCAAGTCTTATTTACTCTGAAAAATAACAAAAGAAAAAATCAGAATTTTGTCTGCTGCAGTTTTGATGGGCCCCTTATGGGTTAAAATGTATCAAATATCCAGGTTAAAAATGGTACAGACTTTATGTAGTGAATATTAAAACTGAACAGTAAAACCCCTAACCAAACTGTACAATTGTACACATGGCATTTGAAAGTTTCACGTGAGGTTCACCATGAGAAAAGATGTCTTTTGGGGTATATGCAAAGTGTGATGATGATGATGATTTGGTGTTTCTCTTTCAACATTATTTAAGTCATATCGAGATCGAGACAATGAAGGGGTGATAATGGCAATGAAGTGTCATACAGAGTCATAAGCTGAAAACTGCCTCTAGTGGGATTTGATTCAGGTACCTTGTCATCCAGTCAGGAGAAATAACCATTCAGCCATGTGGCTGCTTCATACCTTAACTGTGAGATCAGACCAGCCAGCAAAGCAGCACAATTTATCAGATAGGGGCCTTTGCCCTTATCTGATTGTGTTGCTTTGCTATATATTATAGTAAGTGTATTATACAGTATCTGGATTCTGTAAACTAACAGCAAAGACCTTATCAGGCAACAAGGTTGGTCTGGGCCTTCACTGGCAGTATCTGCCCTGAAGGTATCTTTTCATATGGCATGGCTCACGTATCCCGGGAGAAATAACTGTGATCTCACATCATGGGTTACTTTTCCCAACAATTTGGATAATAAAAAAAGACAGTTCAGTTTTCACTACACTGGTTTGGATGATGTCATTTCTAAACAAAGCATGAACATGAGTGTATGTATCCAAGTAATAAAAGTTCTCATCATAATTTTTATGCTTTTGACTCTAGCAATCCTAAAATTTTCATGACTTCTTTCTCATGATTCAAGCTTTTGACTATCTATAAAATCATGATTCAAGCTTTTGTCTATGAAATCATGATTTTTCAAGCTTTTGCTATCCACAAAATCATGATTCAAGCTTTTGTCTACCTACAAAATCATGATTCAAGCTTTTGTATATCTACAAAATCATGATTCAAGCTTTTGCCTATCTAGAATGTTTTACTTAAAAAATAAAATAGAATATGGAAAGTATAAATGATTGTCAGATGTGAATACAGAACACACTTGGAAACACTTGAACACTAAACAGGTAAGTAAAACATTGGATTAGTAAGAGTGCTCCAATACAGTAATTTTTAACCATTAAAGTGCCAAGCAACATTGTGGCAAACAAGTCTATCTTTTTTTTTACTTTTCACAGAAAATAAGTCTTGACATTCATGTGAATCATCTGGTGATTTGCATGAAATTTCAAGACATTTTCTATGAAAAACCAAAACATATTTCAAAATTTCATCCACTACAGGGGTGACTGACACTTTAAAGGTTAATACAGAACACACTAAGAAACTCTTGAACACTAACCAGGTAAGTAACACAGTGGATTAGTAAGAAAGTTCCAATATAGTAATTTTTAAACTCTTAATGCCTAGCATGCTGGGTAAAAATTTCAGCAGATGACATTTTGAAATATTTTTTTTTATTTTTTTTTCCTTAAATAGGCTCTGACATTCCATCCAAATTATCTCCTCAGGAGACAACTTAAACGGAATGTCAATGCCTATTTTCAAATAAATATATGATTTCTAAAATATCATCAATTTGTCACCTGCTGAATTAGCCCAGCGAGTTGTATAAAGCACCGTGCAAAATTGTACCTGATGACATTCTAATTTATTGCTACTGTTTTTCAGAGAAACTGAGCCTTGACATTTCATGAGCACTGTCTTCTAGGTAGACCAAATCTGATGAAATCTCAAGCCTTACTTTCTGAAGAATTAACAAAAATATTTCAAAATGTCTCTGCTACAGCTGTGATTTTCACTTTACGGGTTAAAGTGCTTGCATTTAAATACACAGGAGGCTTAAAAGCAATAAAATGGCGACAATAGGAACCATAATGTGAGACAATGTATCTTAGGATATGCATCCAGCAGACCTGTATAGTTATGCAGTCTGGTCAGTCTTCAATGTCTGCCTATAGAATGATAACGATTGGTGTTTTAAGTCCCTTTCAACATTATTTAAGCCACATTATTGCATAAAAAGCAGTGTAGCACGTTATAAACAGCCGTGCATTAATCGGCAAAAAGCTGTGTATTAACAAGGCAATTCACACGCTGTTAATGCACGGCTATGCAACTTTCAATATGTTTGTACGGGGGCCACAGATTTGCTGTCGTTATGAGACGTGTACTGCCCGGCCCTAGAACGAGTGTAGTCCGTGGAAATTGCATTTGCGAGACATCTGTGAAAAGGTGAATTAAAATAGTGCAAGAAATAACGCGAAGTATAGCAAATGTTTTCAGTTTTTATGCAATAATAGGGATCGAACATGGTTTTTCAATGCATTACCATTCGCCAGGTCCCTTGGGAGGTGTTGAAAACCGCGGCCTCTGGCCACGGTTTTCAACACCTCCCACGGGACGTGGCAAATGTTAATGCATGAAAAACCATGTTTGATCCCTATATTGTCACAATGGAAGAATGATAATGAAAGGCTATGTGCAATGAAGCGCCATACAGTCATAAGCTGAATTCTGCCTTCAGCAGGATTCAAATCAGAAATTAAGAGTGATAAAAAAATCAGCAACCCAGACATTTGTTTGCCTATAGAAGCTTTGAATCCTTGGCTAACTACAGAACACCCAGCAAAGACTAATTAGACTGCACAGAGGAACAAACTAATCAGAGTCATTGCAGGATGCCCAAGACAGAAAATACATTTTCTCACCTTGTAGCATGTATCATTTTAATATCTGACAGTAAATTACACTTCAACCTCTTTATAACACGATTCGTTATAACACAGTTTTGGATATAACACGGTTCAAAGATGGATCCCAAAAATGCATAAATTATATTGAAAATTGACCATAAATGGTCATTTTTCAATATAACCTATACATTTTTGTGTGGATATAATATGGTTGTTTAACTAACAAGGTTTATGGTATGGACCCCGACAATCTTGTTATAAAGAGGTTGTGGTGTATAAGTATATCTGATAACATCTTATATCTGGACATTAGATACAGTAAATGCCCTAAAATTTTGTACACCAAAGTGTCTGACAAAGTGGCATAAGCAAACAGTGCAGACCCAAATCAGATGGCTTCTTCAGGAGCAGCCTGATCAGGGTCTACACTGTTTGCCATTTCACTAAGTATTTCAAAAGTGAACTGCATAAAAAGCAAAACTTATGCCAAAAACATATGGAACAGTGTTTGAAGTTTCAGAACATTTACCATACTTGATAAGGCTTAGTGTGAATTTGCATTTATGAAAAAGGTAACAGGAAATAGAACACAGACAACACAGTCTCTTTGTTGTGCACAGTCGCTTTGTTGGTTTTGTCATGTTGCAGCTCAGATACTGTAGAATGTATGAGTAGTCAGCAAAATCCCTGACAGAATTTGCGTGACAACTTATGTTACACACTCTGCATTTGAAGACACTTTTTACATTTCATGTGGATATTGTCCCTATCTGATTTTCCCATGTAGAAAAAGAAAAATTCACCTCAAATAACATACAGCTTAAAGCTATCTATTGCAGCAAAATTTATGTACAACTTTTGCTATTTCTTCATTAAAATATACCTTGTGAGTACACACTGGAATCACCCCAACCATGAGATTCCAATAAGTATCCACAAAGTATATTTTGGTCTAAAAATAGCAAACAAAATATTTTCTGAATGCTCTATTTGGCCTATTCTAAATACACAATCTTTTTAACACTTAGCACTCTGGGTAAAATTTTTAGTAGACAGCATTTTGAAATATTTTCCTTAATTTTCCCAGGAAACAGGATTCAACATTTCATGCAAATTGTCTCCAGTACAGACAATTTGCATGATATGCCAAATCCTGTTTTCTCGGGAAAATAAGAAACCTATTATCAATGTGTTGTCTGCTGAATTAGCCTAGAGAGCGGTAAAGGTTAAAATAGTGAATTTTTAAAATAGTGAATTTTTAACCGGTAAAGGTTAAAATTGTTCACATCAGGTTTCTAATTATCACACCTAGTCTCATTTACTTTTAGTTAACCCTTCCACCCCTGTGTTTCTGACATGGACTCTTCCATCATTAAAGATTAGGCACATCATTGTTTTAAATGGATGTTTCAGTCAAATATCAAAAGCAGAGTGACAAAAAGTAGATCCTGATGAGATGGCTCATTATGAGCTGTTTCATTCAGATCTACACTGTTTGCACAAGCATTTGTTTAGCTCTGCAGGAATGATAAGGGTTTAGATTACTCCTATATTTAATTCCTTACATGAATACAGGTCATGGGCACTAGTATAATGTACATTACATAAAACAATCTTTTATTTATTTAAAGCTCATTAAGGAAATACTTTACATCAGATTAGAAACAACCAACACATGTACATATTAATGGCACTGCCAAAAGTCGAAATGCATAGATCTAAACAGACTGTATATCCATAAATAAATAAATGGTAGTATCTAGTCTGTTACAAACACCTCATAGAAAGAAATATTCATATGAATGAAATACACTTCATTTAACGCATCATGAAAACAGGCCTATATAACTTTGACTCCCTTAAACCCCACTTTTATATAGTAAAACTGGGGTTTACAGGGTATACATTATTTTTCTTATTTCTGCTCAAAAACATAGATTGTGGGCACTCGTTAGAACTGCCTCACCGAGGCAGTTCTAACAAGTACCTACATTCTATGTTTTGAGCAGAAATATGAAAAATATCAGAATTTTTATATGAAAATTTTCATTTTTTTGGTGGTAAAATTTTCAATATATTTGAATAGGCGTGTTTTCGTAATGGTTACTGTAAAAATTAGCTGCCAATAAATCAATGGTATTGTTTTTGTAAATACAGCTTGCTTGCCATACCATTTGAATGATTCAGTTGGAGGTCTCGGGGAAAAACATAAAATACAGTACTATCTCATTATATCAGCAGCTTTGGAAAAACAACATATATCGCTGAAACTAATTTGTTACTGGCAGTCCCATGGAGGTATTTCCATTATGATTCTTTTGTTATGTGTTCTGTCATGCACCACTTATAAATGTGTTTCTTTGAACGATTATGTATGTTTAATACAACTCTTGAGTTAAGTTCAGGTGACAGTGTTGCCACTTTATGGGGAAATGGCTGCTGACTCTGCTCTCCATCTGTGCTTTTGTAACTGTACAATAATTGTAAGTGTCTACCTTTTCCCATTACGAAAACATGCCTATTCAAATACATGTACACTGAAAAATGAACATTTTCAGATAAAAAATTCTGATATTTTTCATACTTCTGCTCAAAACATAGATTGTGGCGATTCTAACGAGTACCCATTATCTCTTTTTTGAGCATAAAAAAGAAAAATGTATATACAGGCATGTTTTCATGATGTTTGATGTTGAGGGCTTGATGTGATTCTGATTGCATCTGGTCCTGTTCACCTATTTACTAAGCAACAGATCAAGGTTGGATAATACTGATGGGCAACAGAAGAAACATTGGCAACATACTCATTATGCAAACAAGGCTATGTAATTAATGTGTAACCACATGTAAACCCATTTAATATATTTAAAACAGAAGTATACATGGGGACTACATTATTGAGATGATTATTTCTTTGCCAAAATATATGTTGTGGGTACTCATTAGGAGCACCTCACAGAGCTTCTAATGAGTACCCACAACATAATTACCGGTATGCTTTGGTGTACAATGAGAAAAAATGTCATATTTTGGTCTATATAGCAGGCTTATCTAGTTTGTGTTGAGGTTTTATGGCCCAGTCAACTCAATGGGGTCAGTTTATCTAACTATATGTTTACTGGGCAGGCTTACCCCTCTAAGCAGTTAATCAGTATTATGCACATTCTTTCGCCACAAACTGACAACTGCTCTTCTTGAATTAGCAAAAGGGAGAGAATGACCATAGAAAATATTTCATGATCAATCTCCATGAATGTTGCCAACTGGTGGGGGCTGAACCCACAACCTCCTGATCACCAGTCAGACGTGCATCCAACTGAGCCACCGAGATCAGCGCAGGCTTATCTAGCACTATTGCTTAGATGTTTAGATTTTATATAGGTGTTTACTTGCTGTAGGGTAATACAATGAGGTAGCACTGTACCATTAATGTTATCACCTAATGTTTGCTTGCAGCAGACTCTAGAATAACAAATGTGACTTCTCATACTTAATAACTAACATTTCTGTAACACACAAGTAAGAACACAGCATGATGGGGAACAAAATTTAACATCAGAAAAGACATACCGAATTTCATTATGTCATTTCGAACTACATAAAAACCCAGGATTTATTGCATTGTTTACCATAAACAAACTACAGTATACCCTCAATGGCTCGAACACGGATGGCTTGTTTACCATGGATGATTCAAACTCTTTTTTCAGTCCCTATAAAATTCTTCTAATAGCTTAAGAAAACAAATATTTAGGGATTTTTTCGTTATTTTATCATGGAATTGTATGTTGTGTGTACTCATTAGAATTGCCTCATCAAGGCAATTCTAATGAGTACACTCAACATACAATCATTGTGTAGGAAATCAAAATGATTTCCCGAAATTATTGTTATTTGCTTCCTGAACTGGTGCTATGATTAACCCTCAGTGGCTCGAACTACCCATGTCTCAAACGAATTTCCATGGTCCCAAAGATGTTCAAGCCATTGAGGTTCGACTGTATTCTGCAATATGAGAAAATGTACATTCAGATATGTGCAGCCAGCTAAGACTCAGAGCATCCTAAGCAGTCTAATACTAATCATCACTGTCAACTGAACACAGTATTTACCCTAAACATTCAGACAACTCAACTCCTTACCAAACTTGTTCTAAAATTTGAACACTTCACTGCCCAGTGTTGTGTCTAAAACTGCTGGATGAGTGGTAACAGTGTAGACCCTGATGAGATGCCATGTTCTGTGGCATCTCATCTGGGTTTACACTGTTTGCTCAGGCCTGTCTATCCAAATACATACGGTAAATACGGTAAGTGCAGAAGCCTTTGCTATCCATAAAGTGCCAAAAGATGATAAGCTGATGTTTAACGTCCTTTCAATATTATTTTATCCATACCGAGATGACTGGGTGACACTGAAAGGCTGTGTGCAATGAAGTACTCAGTCATCAGTCAAGCTCAACCTCTAGCAGGATTCAAACCAGGACCTCATAATCTAAGTTAGGAGGACAAAGTCATATCAAGACCATGGAAGGGCGATTACGAAAGAGTCTTTGCAATAAAGCACTACACAGTCATTTGGGATTCCACCTCAACTGGGATTTAACCCTTAAAACACCAAGAAAACCTGCATCTGAGCTTATGTTGTCTGCTGAATATTCTTGCAAACATTTCAAACCTATTTTTGCATACAGGCAAACAGTGTTGACCCTGATCAGACTGCTCCTAGAGGAGCAGTCTGATCAGGTCCACATTGTTTGCAAAAATGACTTTTAAAATCATAAGCAGATGACATTTGTTGTGATTGGCAGTTTTAGGGTTAACCCTTATCCTGCTGTTCACGACACCCCCTACCTTTGCAAACAGTGTAGATCCAGATCAGATGGCTTCTGAATAATCCATCTGATCAGGATCTATACTGTTTGTCATTCAGTTTGTGAATTTGAACAGAAACATTATATGATGTAATCTGATTGGCTGATAGTCAGAAATGGGTGTGGCTAATTAAATTATTCAGCAAGAGAAGGGTTAAACAAGGACCTTGTGACTCATGGATGGAAGTGCTAACCACTTGACAACCCAGACACAGAAAACAGTGCATCTAAACTGTGATATAGATCGTCTTACAACGATGACCTCAAAAGCTATAATTTGCTTTTATTGTCATTTTATATTTACAGCATTTGGATGACAATTGTTATTTTCATGTTTGGTTAGTAATAGCCATGTATTCTTTTGTATATACACCACAACCTCTTTATAACACTATAGTTGGGATCCATAGCATAGACCGTGGTAGTTAAACAACCGTGTTATATCCAAACAAAAATGTACAGATTATATTGAAAAATGACCATTTATGGTCATTTTTCAATATAATCTATACATTTTTGGGATCCATTTTTGAACCGTGTTATATCCAAAACCGTGTTATAACAAAGCAGGTTATAAAGAGGTTGTAGTGTATGTTGTTTGTATATATTAGTGCAGAATAGATTTTAGAGAGGGCCACATGGTAGACTAGCTGTATAGCTAAATGTGCTTACCCTCTTAAAATAATGTATAAATAAATAAAATAAACACTTCAAAGAAAACTGATTGAACTGTGTGGATGCACAGGCTGATGCAAGTCTTTTCTGGGTGAACATATTATCATAAGATACATCTTCCCATATTTCAGTTTATATATTCCGAAGCTTAGCAAAATATTCCCATATACACAGTACATGACAATACAATATGAAAAGAACATTCACCATGAATATTAGAAAAACAGCCTGAAAAATCAGTTAGATGTGGTTTCAGACTATGAGAACTTTCAACCAAAGCTGAATCCATATTTTACACTAGCACAATACAATCACCATATCTCTTTAACGCTTAGAACTCCGGGTAAAATTTTCAGCAGAGGACATATTGAAATATTTTCCTTCTATTTCCCAGACAACAGGATTTAACACATCACGAAAACATACCTATATAATTTTGACCCCCTTAAACCCCACTTTTATATAGTAAAACTGGGGTTTACAGGGGTATACATTATTTTTCTTATTTCTGCTCAAAAACATAGATTGTGGGTACTCGTTAGAACCACCTCGGCGAGGCGGTTCTAACGAGTACCCACAATCTATGTTTTGAGCAGAAATATGAAAAATATCAGAATTTTTTATCTGAAAATTTTCAGTTTTTGGAGGTGAAATTTCTATATATTTGAATAGGTGTGTTTGCGTGATGAGTTCATACAAATTGTCTCCACTGGAGACAATTTGCATGAAATGTCAAATCCTGTTTTCTGGAAAAAAAATAACAAAAATATGACCAATATGTTGTCTGCTGAATTAGCCCTGAGAGTAGTAAAGGTTAACACCACAAACTCAAATAGGATAGTAGCCAGTCCATCCTTACATTTATAAAGGAACATTCTCAAGCTCCATACTTCTGAGCTCATTTTTGGGCTATCACATTGCAAGTTCTAATTCCTTACATGACCGGGTCCTTTGCATGTCATTCTATAGTCCTGGATAGAAACATTGTTAATGAGCTGCAGAACTTGAAAGAGTTATCACCATCAGCAGTATAAGGATTTATTGTAGCTTTCACATAAATTAGCCTTTTAAAAATTGATCTAAATGAAGTTTTCTGAGATTAGTATGAACATCCCGTTTTTTGCTGTGTCTGCAAATTATTGCTCACCAGACATACCACAGTTTTTATGTTTTTCGTTTCTTTGTTGTTGTTTTTTTGTTGTTGTTGTATTAATTTTTTGTTATTTTTGCAATACAACATGTAGTGGGCATTAAAAGTAGCCCTAATGGGCAATTCTAATGAGTACCCACAGTGTATGTTTTTGTGCAAAACTTACAAAAGCTATCTTCACAAAGCCCCTGTTATCTTGTGCCATGCCTGTAGTGGGTACAGAGCAAGAGATAGGTTTCATTATAAATGGTAACCTTAGAAACACTACCTTAGTCTTAACCCTTAAAGCGCCAGTCACAACTATTGTCATCTGCTTTGTCATCTGCTTGTGATTTTAAAAGTCATTTTTGCAAACAGTGTGAACCCAGATCAGACTGCTCCTAAAGGAGCAGTCTGATCAGGATCCACACTGTTTGCCTGTATGCAAAAATAGGTTTGAAAAGTCTGCAAGAATATTCAGCAGACGACTTAAACAGACAACAATCTCTGGGCCAATTCAGCAGATGAAAAATTTATATGTTTCTCAATTTTTCCAGAAAATCCGCTTAGACCATAGCTCCAGATCCACTTAATATTTTTCTTATTTTTCCACAAAAATATATGTTGTGGGTACTCATTATAAGCGCCTCAGCGAGGCACTTCTAATGAGTATCCACAACATGTTTTTGTGGAGAAATAAGAAAAGTATCAGTACTTTACAGTTGAAAATGGTCCTTATTTGGAACTGTATTTGACATTTCATGCGAATTGAAAAGCATTTCAGATCATCAGCTTCTTAATTTTTACCAAGCATGCTAAGTATTAAATACCAAACACTAATTGACCAATGAGAAAATTTGTTACATACAACCAAAGGTAACCCTGATATAAATGACCCATTTATAAATGCTAACCAATGAAGTTATGTTGTTACATGATAATTTGTGGATCTTTAACAGAGTCTGATATGGATTTATGTGGGAGAATTCTTCCTCCATTTACATATATTTCATCTTTCACTGTTACATCTTCTCCAAGAACACATACATTCTCCATCCGTACCTGAAATACAAAGAAGTTATAAGGGAAATAACTTAAAAAGTATAAATGCAAGAGTTATGGTTCTTGCACTTTGCATGTCACCTAATGTTGATTGATATTCATATGAAGTTTGGTGAAGATATCTTGAACAGTTTTCAAGTTATAGAGTGGAAACTTTTTTTGTGCCGGACAAAGTTCCAAGGGATGTAATTCAAAAAGTATAAATGCAAGAGTTATAGTTCTTTGGCTCTGCAGGTCATCTAATGTTGATTGATATTTACATGAAGTTTCTTGAAGATATCTTGGCATGATATTCCACCCAGTCACATTATACGGACATTGAGCTGACCAGTTCTGATTCCTAGCTCTACTTTCTTAATGCTGAGCGCCAAGTGAAAGAGCAGCTAGTACCATTTTTAAAGTCTTAGGTATGACTTGGCCAGGGAGTAAACCCGCAACCTCCCTGTCCCAAAGTGGACGCTCTACCAACTGAGCCACTGTGCTGGTAAACAATGCTTTGAACAAGTGACCATAGCAACAGATAAGGCGCTTTTTTCATCCGAAAAATGCTGATATCTTTCTTATTTCTCAACAAAAACATATGTTGTGGATACTTATTAGAAGCGCCTTGGCGAGGCGCTTCTAATGAGTACCCACAACATATGTTTTCGTCAAGAAATAAGAAAACTATTATGTGGATACCCCCCTCTTATCTGTAGCTTTAAACAACTCAGCCCAGTAAGCAACATTTAAAGCTAAGCACTCTGGGTAAAATTTTCAGCAGACAGCATATTGAAAAGCTTTTCTTATTTTTCCCAGAAAACAGGATTTGATATTTCATGCAAATTTGCACAAAATGTCAAATCCTGTTTTCTGGGTAAAATAAGAAAAATGTCACCAATTTGTTGTCAGCTGGGTTAGCCCAGTGAGTGGTAAAGGCTAAAATAGGTTAAGTCGTTTTCTCTGGCTTAAATATGACTTACCATTATAGCCCTTTCAATACTAAACCAAGTTAATATACCATTATGACAAAAATGACCCTCATCGGTTGACGTGCATCGTTAAACCCAAATTCATCATCATCATCTCCAACTTAAAATTTAAAGAGAATGGACATTCCTGAAGATTTTGCCACAAAGATTTTGAGAAAAAGTTTTGTAGACAGGAATTTAGTTCACTAGTACTTGATTTTGTTTTCTACTCTTAATGAAAAGATTGACTGTGTTGGGGTTTAACAACACGTCAACCCTTGTGGGTCATTTTGTGTCGCCTCCCAGAGAAAGGGAGAAAAGAGATAGAAGAGATAGCAGAGGAGATGAAAGAGAAGGACAGGGAAGAAAGAGGAACAGGAATGAAAGTGAAGAAATAGAAGAAATAAAAACATTCCCTCTCTACCCTTACCTGCAATAAGGATAGCAGGCCTTGCCCAACTGTAAGCCAAAGTCAGTTGGATGCCCCGGTGATGTGAGATACACAACACCTTCGCACCATCCTACCACCCCTGTAAGGTTATCTATAATTATGGATGACATATCATGAAATTCTTGTATAATTTCATGACAACAATTTGAACATAGCTATATATCCACATTTTTTTTCAACCTAAAAACATGTTGTGAGTACTCAGTGGAATTTTGTCAATATGGCTACTAGTACAACAACCAATGTTTTTATGGTGAAAAAAAGAAAAATATCAAAAATATCATCGAGAAATAAGAAAAATATTATGTGGATACCCCCTCTTATCTGTAGCTATGTCCTGACCTGGCACTATGATTAACCCTCAGAGGCTCGAATCACCCATCTAGAGTTATGAATAAACTGTATAAAATTATTAACTCTCATCATGCTGAAAAAATTAAGATGCCAAACCCACTTCTATGTGTCAACCAATCAGAGTGCCTGATGCAGATTGTTGATACAAATTTACATACTGAATGACAAACAGTGTAGATCCAGATCAGTTGGTTTCTTCAGAAGCCAACTGATCTGGATCTACACTGTTTGCAAAGGCAGGGCATATCCTGGACCAGCAGGAGGAGGGTTAAATTCTTACCCATCTTCCGACCACACATTTCCAGCCAATGATACAGGACTCTAACCAGGAATGAGACTTAATGTGAGCACCATTTAAGACTGTACATCTCTTAATACACACACCATCTTCTATGATTACGTTAGGACCTATAGTAACATTTGGACCTATACGACAATTTTTGCCTATCTTTGCACTAGGATCCTGAAAAACGATAAAGGAACAATACACACACCATCTTCTATGATTATGTTAGGACCTATAGTAACATTTGGACCAATATGACAATTTTTGCACTAGGATCCTGAAAAAAGATAAAGGAACAACAATCTAAATAAGAGGTGGAACCAAATGTACATTTTTCTTATTTTTCCACAAAATCATACACATAAGTTCTCATTAGCCAAAGCATGACAAAACCTACAATAAGACCTGTGTGATCAACACAGACTCAGTCTGTTTTTTGTTTGTGTTGAGGTTTTACAGCCCAGTCAACCCAATGGGGTCATGTAAAGCGCAGTCAGTTTACCTAACCACATGTTTACTGGGCAGGCTTAGTCCTCTAAGCGGTTAACCAGTATTGTGTACATTCTTTTGCCAGAAACTGCCCTTCTTGAATCAGCGGAAGGGAGCGAATGACCGTAGAAAATATTTCATGATCAATTTCCACGAAAGAATGTTTAGATCAGCCTGTACATCCACCAAGTATGGCAAGGGTTCTCATTTACACGTATTTCTCTTTGGATAGCCCTGAGGCTGTAGAAGGCACATGCAATCAGCTAAGACTGATCAGACTGCACAGATGTACAGGCTGACCCAAGTCTTCGCTGGTCCCTTAAGTCATATTGTAGGTTTTGTCATGTGCTGGCTCATATAAAATAATGTCCAGTGCATCTATAGTTACATATAATGACATCAGGGAATTGCAAAAAGTCTATTTTGAAATTTTATACAATGTGACTTAAGATGCAGAGGTTGGTGAGGCAATTCTAATGAGTACACACAACATACCATTATTTTGTAAAAAATCAAAAAGACATCCCTAAATAACCACTATTTGTTTCCTGACCATAGCAACAGATAAGGCGCTTTTTTCATCCGAAAAATGCTGATATCTTTCTTATTTCTCAACAAAAACATATGTTGTGGGTACTCATTAGAAGCTCCTCAGCGAGGCACTTCTAATGAGTACCGCAACATATGTTTTCATCGAAAAATAAGAAAAAATATTATGTGGATACCCCCTCTTATCTGTAGCTATGTCCTGACCTGGCGCTATGATTAACCCTCAGAGGCTCAAATCATCCATGTCCACAAAAAATTTCCATGGTCCCAAAGATGTCCAAGCCTTAAAACTTTGACTGTAATTAGTTGTTTCTGTTCAGAATGCAAGAAAAGGACCCTTATTCCAAAAGTGGATTATGAAAGACCAGATCTGCCTGAGCATTGGCCCAATCTGACTGCCCACTAACGATCAATGGCTACTTAGGTGATGATGATAATATGGTTTTTTACATCCCTTTCAACATTATTTAAGTGACAGCAAGATGATGGAAGGATGATAATGGAAGGCTCTGTGCAATGAAGTGCTGCAGCAACATTACGAAAACATGCCTATCCAAATACACTGAAAATTTTACCACCAAAAAATGAATATTTTCAGATAAAAACTGATATTTTTCATATTTCTGCTCAAAACATAGATTGTGGGTACTCATTAGAACTGCCTCGATGAGGCTGTCCTAATGAGTACCCACAATCTATGTGTTTGAGCAGAAATAAGAAAAATAATGTATACCCCTGCAAACCCCAGTTTTACTATATAAAAGTGGGGTTTAACTTGAGGGGGTTAAAATTATATAGGCATGTTTTCGTGATGATGAGCCTCCAACAGGATTTCAACCCAGGACCTTGTGATCCAAAGCTAGAGTGCTAACCACTCGACCACATGGATGCTTTAGCGGATACAGTATACTAAGGCTGGCACAATTAATCGGATAATCAATTAATTTATTGATAAATTCCACAAAAATGATTATCATTACAGATGTGCTAATAATCAATCATTTCATTTCTGTGTCTGTAACTTTACTGTATTTACCATTAGTATTCATATGCCTCAACTCCTTACCATACTTTATCTAAAATTTGAACAAGTATAATTTACTACCGAATGTTATGTCTAAAACTAGCTGGATGAGTGGCAAACAGTGTAGACATGATGAGATGCCACGTTTTTCGACGTCTCATCTGGGTCTACACTGTTTGCTCAGGCCTGTCTGACCAAATACATACAGCAAAGTATAATATACGGTAGGAGTCATGCTCAGACAGACAGGTAAGTTATGACCAAATCTTCAGTGATTACTAATCAATCATCAGTCACAATGACAGGACTAATAATCGATTATCTTTCAGCTCTGATTATCCAGCCTTAGCCCTTAAAGCGCCAAGGAAAATTTGAAGCAGACGACATTCTAAATTTTATATTTTTTTTTATTTTTCAGAGAAAACAAGTCTTGACTTTTCATGTGAATCGTCTGCTGGGCAGACGATTCACATGAAAAGTCAAGATTTGTTTTCTCTGAAAAATCAGAAAAAATCAAAATGTTGTCTGCTGCACTTGTGATTGATGCTTTAAGGGTTAGAATACTGATGAATCATTGAAAGAAGGCTCTGATCAACTGAGCAGCTCATGCAGGTCGATCTTGGCCTTCCCTGTCAGCATATGGCATCAGGACCTTTTTTCTGTTATATCCACATTTGTTGACACAATAACAATTGAGTAAACTTACTACTAAAGCATTTCCATTGGACCCATCACCTTTGTACAGTAGATTGGAATTCTTCTGTTTTAGGGAGTTTAGATACATGCACATTCCTGTTAGAAAGTCTTTGGGCTGACCTACATCCATCCAAAACCCTGAAAAAAATGTATTTCATATTACTTATTTTACTCCTGCTTAGTGAACAGAACATTTAAAAAACAATACAAAATGAAACTTAGTATTGCTTTTTCATTCAAGCAATCTCTTGGGAAATGGGATTATATGCTGTTTGAGAAAAATTAGAAAATTTGTCCATTTGTTGTCTGTTAACCTTCAACTGCATATTCCAAAATCAGGTTTTTATTTTTATGGTCTCAGCTTTTACTACAATAACAGATGGCTGTACTTACCCTTAATAAAGACAAGCCTGGGCAAATAGTGTAGACCCAGATCATACTGCTTCTTAAGGAGCAGTTTGATCTGGGTCTACTCTTTGCCATTTAACCACATTTTAGACACTATTCACGTGGTGAAATGGGTTTACGCAAATTTAAAGTTAAGTAGGTGTCTAAAAATTAAGCATAAATATGGCTCATATTTGAGAGAGGCTAACACTTTTGGCTTAAAATAAATAATATTTTTTGAATAGTTTTCCTAGAGAAAATATTAACCCTTCTCTTGCTGAACATGACATGCCCTGTCATGGCAAACAGTGTAGAGCCAGATCAGTTGGCTTCTAAAGAAGCCAACTGATCTGGATCTGCACTGTTTGTCATTAAATATGTGAATTTCTATCAAAAACCTGGATCAAGTAATCTGATTGTCTGGAAATTAGAAGTGGTAATTTATTCAGCAAGGCAAGGGTTAACATTGCATAAGAATCATCTCCTAATGCTATGCTCTAGATAAGGGTTTCAGTATTTTTCTTATTTCTCCATGAAAACACTTTGTGGTACTTATTAAAAGTGCTTCACCAAGGCACTTCATATGTTTTCATGGAGAAAAAAGAAAACAATTCACTTAATATCCCCTCTTATCTAGAGGTATGTGTCAACCAGAGAATTTGAGCCATGATGGTTTTAGCTACTCAAATTCTACCATTTCAAAATCAAATCTGCACAAACTAAGGTTAATGTGTTTGAAATATGAAAAAGTATGAGTAATAGCTGTGGATGTTTGTTTTAAAGCTTACATGTAATCTCTTTCAAATACGCATGGTACAAATGTGAACCAAAGACACTCAAAAACATTCAATCCCTGGTTCAAATATTTAGTAAAAATACATATTAAAATGACTCAAGCATTCAAAATAGAAATTTTGAGAATGAGAGATTTTTTCATATTTACCTGAAATATTCAAACAGTTATGTCCGAACAAACAGTGCAGGACCTGACCAGATACTGCATTCTGCATCTGATCATGGTCTGCACTGTTTATAATTCAGCCAGCAGTACAGATATATAACCTTGGCTATACGTATTTTCTGATACAAGGAGTATTCATATTAACATTTTTATTTCTCCATGAAAACCTATTGTGATTACTCATTAGACATGACTCAGTGAGAAAGAAGAAAAATATCAATACTTTTGTGCTGTAAAAGCACCTTTCCTAGAACTAGTAAACAGATTATATACATTAAGAAAACACGCATATTCAAATATATAGAAAATTTCACACCCCAAAAACTGAAAATTTTCAGATAAAAAACTCCGATATTTTTCATATTTCTGCTCAAGACATAGATTGTGGGTACTTGTTAGAACCACCTCGATGATATAAAAAATGGGGTTTAAGGGGGTCAAAATTATATAAGCGTGTTTTCGTAATGAAATCCTTCCAACCCACCTTGTAGTTCCATAGCATACAACTCATTATCACGCGCCATAAAAGGGAACACTTCTTTTTCTACTGACATTGGTTTGAGCTGAAGAAAAATACATGTGAATATTAGTCTGACTTTTTAATAGACGATCATCAAAAAAATGTTAATTTTTATAACAGATACAGTTTCTTTAATATAACCCTTGCCATGCTGAATAAATTAAGATGCCACATCCACTTCTAATTTTCAGCTAATCAGATTACTTGATCCAGGTTGTTGATACAAATTTATATACTTAATGACAAATAGTGCAGTCATAACCAGCAGAACTGATCCATTTAATCCACAAATAATAATCAGAAACTGCTGACAAATTTTTAATACTGATTTTCCTTGTCCCAAATAGGGCATAAAAGTTTCTCTCCCATAAAACAGACTGGTTATGTTATTTTAATAGCTATCATAGGCCTAGATAAGAGTGGGTATCAGGTTAATATTTTTCTTATTTCTCCACAAAAACATATGTTGTGGGTACTCATTAGAAGCGCCTTGGCGAGGCACTTCTAATGAATACCACAACATATATTTTCATGGAGAAATAAGAAAAATATCAATACGTTTGGATTGAAAAAAATGGCCTTAACTAGAGCTATGGCTATATACATGAAGCTTCATATAAAATGTTGTTATTGTTGTTTTGTTTGTTTTTTTTTAAACAAAAATGTGCTAATATTTTTTCTAGTTTCTCCATAAAAATATATATTGTTGGTACTCATTAGAAGTGCCTCAGTGAGGCACTTCTAATGAGTACCAACAACATATGTTTTCATGAAGAAATAAGAAAATTATTATGTGGATACCCCTACATATCTGGAGCTATGATTTAACTTTTTGATTTAGGGTTATACTCCCCAGTCAACACTGTTAAAGTCATGTCATGCCGATCAGTTAACCCACTCGCACTATTCCTGGACAGGCTTAGTCCTCTAAGTGGTTAACCAGTACATTGTGTGCATGCTTCTGCTAGTAACTGACACTGGCTTTCTTGAATCAGCAGAAAAACTTACCTCTATTCTATTTAACACAGACGGAGAAAAGATATATAGACCAGCATTAATTTTATTTGACACATATTCCTGAGGTTTTTCTACGAATCTCTTGATTCTACCAGTGTCTGCATCATATACCACTACACCATATTTGGATGGTTCTTCTACCTTGGTCACCTGTAAAAACAAAAGAATCATTGTAGATACCATATTAACCCTAAGATTTTGGACAGACAGGCATGCGCAAACTATGTAGACCAGGCCCCGAGGTTATACAACATGTTATCATGCTCAACTCAGCTGAGCATGAAATTTTCTCTGCCAATAATATGAAAATGCCAACAATAGTTGGCATTTTCATATTATTGGCAGAGAAATTTTCATGCTCAGCTATGTTCAGCAAGAGAACTTGCAATTGCTAGTAAGTTCCACAAGGAAACTTTAATGCTCAGTTGAGCATGAAAAAAGTTTTATCACCTTGGGGCCAGATCAAACACAACAAAATTTGGCATCTGATCAGGGTCCACACTGTCTGTTACTCAACCAGCTGTTTTAAACTCATCAACAACTAGTAAAATGGACTAATGGTAAGGACTTAATGTGTCCAAATGCATATTGTAAAATACCAAAAGTACTAGCAGTCTGATAAAGAAAACATAAAATTGGTGGAGGTGTAGTCCTTGATTGGTTTTAATGAGCAGTCAGTCTTTGCATTTTAAAAAAAATTAATTTTCTAATAGTGGGCCTGGAAAAATACCCAATTTACCATATTTAATCTAAATACAGAGACACTTAATGCCTTATCATATCAAGAAAACAATCCTACTACCAGCTGATGTGTTAAAAATCTACGGGTGTAATGATACAACGATATATAGATGCACCATGATATTTCCTGATATGATAGTGCTATCATGATAGTGTTTTAAACTATCGGTAACTACTGTCGATAGTCTCTTCAACTATCAATAGTTTTGACAGTTTTGTCCCTGTTTTTTTTTTCTCCTTCTGTAACATTTCATTACCATTCTGAAGCATTTTTTTTGTCTAAATTAACAAAGTATGACAACAAAAAGGATTTCTGCTTTGTAAAAATATTTGTTTGCTTGTGTTGATGTTTTATGGCCCAGTTAATCTATTAGGGTCATGCCAAGCATGGTTAGTTTACCTAACCACACATTTCCTGGACAGGCTTAGTCCTCAAAGTAGTTAACCAGTACTTGTGCACATTCTTTTGCCAGAAAGATTTATTTTGAATCTGCAGAAGGAAGAGATGACCATGGAAAATATTTCATGATCAATCTCCACCCCTGACATCCTGATCACCAGTTGGACGCGCAGCTGACTGAGCAACCAAGGTCAGCAAAAATGTTTGTTAAATTAATTGAAAGCTGATATTTGAGAGGGCAGTAATGTTTGGTAGCTTTACAGGTAGTCCAGTTTTTATAAAATCAATGAAATTTATTAAAATACTGCCCGATTTGGAGATGGTGATAGTATCGTGGTATTAGACCCTTCACAGTAAAAGTATCATGATAGGGGTTTCTCTGATAGTGACAGTATTGTGATACTCATAATTTGGCATGATAGTCAGCCCTACTAAAAACTGCTTGATGAGTGACAAATATTGTAGACCCTGATCAGATGCTGCATCTATGGCATGTGATTTGGGTTTACACTGTTTATGTAGACCTGTCCATCTCTATACTTAGAGTAAATACAATACTACCAAACCAGGTCAATGATTTTTTTTTAATTGTAAGGGAATACCTGGAAAAAAAACTTACCATGATAGTGCCTTCTTTTCCATGGTGTTTGTGAAACAATATCATATCTTTAAACGGAAAGTCGCAGATAATATCACTGTTGAGTACAAAGAAAGGATCAGGGTCCTTCATGAAATATTCCCTGGCCAAAGCCAATGGGCCGGCTGAAAATAGAAAAACAATATCAAAAGGGGATGTGATACACTTAGTAGATTTTCCACCATTTTTAACCCTGGTCCTGCTGAACCCGGACATGCCCTGCTTTTGCAAACAGTGTAGATCCAGATCAATTGGCTTCTGAAGAAGCCAACTGATCTGGATCTGCACTGTTTGCCATTATGTATGTGAATTTATAGCATCAATCTGGATCAAGTAATCTAATTGGCTGTGAAAATTAGAAGTGGGTGTGGCATCTTAATTTATTCAGCAGGACAAGCGTTAAGAGGTAACTTTTATGACTCCCTGTTGTGTTTGGCAACCAAGATCCTTCTGAAAATTTGTTTGGGGTCATGTCGAGCGCGGTCAGTTTACCTAGCCACACTTTTACTGGGGAGGTTTAGTCCTCTAAGCGGTTAACCAGTATTGTGCACATTCTTTCCCCAGAAACTGACATAATAAAAAATAAAATCTCCATGAAAGAATGTTGCTGACCAAGCTGGGGGGGGAGGGGGGGGGGAGGGGGGGGGTCCAAACCTTAACCTCCTGATCACTAGAGGGATGTGTAACCTCCTGATCACCAGAGGGATGTGCATCCGAGCCATTGAGGTGGGCTCCTTCGGAAAATGGGTCATCTAAACGAAAGAATTTGCACAATTCTTGTCTTTTAGAGTAGACCCTTATTCGGAAGGGAACAAAACATATCTAATTACCTCCCCTGAAAGTGTATCCATCCTCTTAAGTACATATATAAAGACCTAAATTCTTTGTAAGATCATAGCTCAAGCTAAGACAGTGAAACATCTACATAAGACAGGTACCCATAAACATATTTTTTGACGTTGTCATATAAGACCATCTTTCTGAGTTAGCGCTGTCAGCAGCTGTATAAAATCACGAATATGCCATACAAATGAAAAGAATCTGCAAAACGACCTTTACTGCTATTACCATAAAAAGGCAAGCCATCTTGTTCATTGTAAATTATGCTCTGAATAGGTTTGTCAAGATGACGGTAAAACTGCGAGGTTAGAACAAACCTAAAAAGGAAAATAATGAAAATAAAAACAGGATACTTGTAATTCTTTTCGAACAATAAAAAATCTTTTGTCCTTCCATATGCTCATTACTGATTTTTATTTTTAGCACTAGAAAAATGTAGCTGCTTAGCAATATACAATTTTTTTTTGGGTGGCACCAAAACAGCTCCTGTACCTCAGTCAGTAGAGTGCTCACCTCCCATGCAGAAGGTTCAGGTTCAAAACCCAGGACTTTTTTTTTTGTTTATGAATCTGTCCAGGTCCTTTCTTTTTTTTCAGTATTATCAGTATGTAAATTTTCATTCCTACATCATGTATCTGTTTTTTACAGATATTACTTGTTTCATATATGTTTTTACAGACACTACTTGTTTCATATGTTGTGGCTAGTCAGTAGAATCCCTTCAATGAGCCACATCTAATGATTAGCAACAACATATGTTTTGATGAAGATTTAAAATATAAAATATTTTTGGTTGCAACAAGTACCTTATCTATAGCTGTACATGCAATCATTACTTATTGTTTCATTTGAGGTTTAAAAACCCAGTCAACAATACTTTAGTCATGTTAAGCTATCTCTTACAAAAAAGGAGAGAAAACAGGAAAACATACAAAAGAAAACAATTAATAAAAGCACCGCAAGCATAATACCCCGCCATAGCAATTATTTGTTTATGTATTAAAGTTATCGTTGCGAAAATGTCTGGAAAGAAAATGACGGAGGGACGGATAACAATCCTAAACCAGATCTTGATAATATCAATTGACAGATAACAATCCTAAAGCAGATCTTGATAATATCAATGCATATAGCAAGTTTGGTTAAAAGGCCTTGTTATTTACTCAAGTTATCATCCAGAATTGAAAATATGGATGTATCTCGGGCAGATAACTCCGTAAAAATTTGACAAAATTTGCCCATTAGCAATTCCAAACCTGATCTCCTTACTGTCAATATATATAGCAAGTTTGGTTAAAATCCCTTGATATTTACTAAAGTTATCATCCGGAAACGAAAATATGGGCATGTCTCGGGCAGATAACTCTGTAAAAATTTGACGAAATTTGCCCATTAGCAATCCCAAACCAGATCTCCTTAATGTCAATGCATACAGCAAGTTTGATGAAAATTCTTTGTTATTTACTGAAGTTATCATCCGGAAATGAAAATATGGGCATGTCTCGGACAGATAACTCCGTAAAAATTTGACGAAATTTGCCCATTAGCAATCCCAAACCAGATCTCCTTAATGTCAATGGATATAGCAAGTTTGGTGAAAACCCCTTGTTATTTACTCAAGTTATAGTCCGGAAACAAAAATATAGGCGTGTCTTGGGCAGATAACTCCGTCAAAATTTGACGAAATTTGCCCATTAGCAATCCCAAACCAGATCTCTACAATATGAATGCACATACTAAGTTTGGTGAAAATCTGTTGATGTTTAGTCAAGTTATCATCCGGAAACGAAAATATAGGCGTGTCTTGGGCAGATAACTCCGTCAAAAATTGATGAAATTTGCCCATTAGCAATCCCAAACCAGATCTCCACAATATCAATGCATATACCAAGTTTGTAGAAAATCCATTGATGTTTACTCAAGTTATCATCCGGAAACGAAAAACGGACGGACGGACAGACGGATGGACTCACGGACGACCAACGTGAAACCATAATACCCCACCACTGTTGTGTGGCGGGGTATAAATCCATTGATGTTTACTCAAGTTATCATCCGGAAACGAAAAACGGACGGATGGATGCACGGACATTCTCAAGAATGGACATTTAGGTGGCTAGGCATTCGCATAATGACTACATAAGTGGCAAATTCTTTTAAGCGGCAAGCCACCTAAGAGCAAATTTTTGCCACTTAAATGTCAAATCTACGGAATAAATCCCATATGCACTCACGAATGACTACTTAAGTGGCAAAATGTCCAAATTTTTTTCCCCCTAAGTAGCTGGATGTGAGTGCGGACGGACGTACGACGGACGGATGGACGGACGGACTCACGGACGACCAACGTGAAACCATAATACCTCGCCACTATTGTGTGGCGGGGTATAAAAATGCCTCCATTTGACACCTGACGCAAGCACAACAGGCCCTTGCCCCGCTTTTACCTTTATCTTGCTAAACACAACAACCCCTACCTTTGCAAACGTGTTTGGTTTTTTTTATTTGGGCTTAACGTCGCTTTCAACAATCTTTCAGTCATATCGCGATGGTGTCTGGATGTGGCAGGGAGCTCAATGCTCACTTTTAGAGTGCTGTCTCACTGAAATATCACACCCCAGACACTTTGACATGATATTTCACCCAGACACATTATACTGACACTGAGCTGACCTGTTCTAGCTCAACTTTCTTAATGCTGAGTGCCAAGCGAAAGAGCAGCTAATATCATTTTTAACGTCTTTGGTATAACCCAACTGGGGATTGAAGCCGCAACCTCCCAGTCACAAAGCGGACAGTCTACCACTGAGCCACTGCTGCCAGTTTTGCCAACAGACCAACAGTGCAGATCCAGATGGCTTCTGAAGAAGCAATCTGATCAAGATCTACACAGTTTGTCACACAGTCTGTGAACTGAATGATTACATTATATCAAGAAATCTGATTAGTGGATAGTCAGAAACAGGTGTGGCTAAATTAATTTATTCAGCAGGATAAGGGTTAAGTCAAATCAGCACTTTAACCCTTTCAGCCTGGGAGACTGAAACAGATACCGGTGCAAACAGTGTAGATCCACATGAAATTGCTCACAGCAAGCCATCTCATCAGGATCTACACTAGTTGCCATTACATATGTGAATTTAAAGCAATAATCCAGATCAAGTAATCTGATTGGCTGAAAATTAGAAGTGGGTGTGGCATCTTGGTTTATTCAGCATGACAAGGGTTAAGTTAAATGGATACTGAAAGATTCTGATACCATCTTGCAAAGGACATAACTTTTGCAGACAAAAAATTGCCTCCAAAGTACTTGAAACTGTTATAAAATGGAAACTACATGTACTTTAAAAGGAAATAATTTGCTCCCAGAGTCAGCCCTAAATGAGGGGACAAATATTTCCATGTCAAAGCTATGTCCCTTTGAAATGTATTCATTCCCTTTTAACATGAAAAAAATGTCTGCAAAGTAAAGATAGGAATTTAAAAAATGAAAAAAAAACTATACCTGTTCCTAGTGGCTCTGATTCTAAAGATATCGTTATTGTGACTCCAAGCTGGAAAAAAGATGTCAAGAATAAATGAGCCTAGTCAAGCTAAAAAGTTCCTTCAAACATGTGCAAAATGTGCAGATTCAGACGAGCCTGGGCATGCACAAAGTAACATCCAGGGCCCAGTTGTTCAAAGCACCGTTAGCTTAACAAGCTCGTTAAGGTCATTTCGTTAACTGTTTTAGCGGATTCAATTTACAATATTCTGATATTTTTTGCTGAAAAAATGTGAGTAGCTTTTGCACTGCAAAAGCTACTCACATTTTTTCAGCAAAAAATTTCAGCATATTTGCGTATCAATCAATGTAAATTTTAACGAATCATTACCTAACGACATCGTTAGCTTTGAACAACTGGGCCCAGACTTTTGCTCTCCATTCATACATTTTGTAGTATCAAATGATAGGCAGGCTGATCTGGGCCTTCACTGTATGCATATGCTTGAAGAGACATTCTCGAATGGTGCAGCCTAAATCATAAAGCAGATCTACAACACCATCTGTGACAAAAATATGGAAAAAAGCACAAATATGTTACTACCGTATTCAATCTAATTACCGCACATACCCTTATAAGCGCACAGTCAAGCAATTCTGTAGTCTTCAGATTACAGCCAGTGTACTTTTTCCTTCCTTCTTTATAAAGGCATATGTTGTGGGTACTCATTTGAATTGCATCGATTTGTCGATGCATTTCAAATACGAGTACCCACAACACATGCCTTTATAAAGAAAATCAGAATAAAAATTGCATAATCATCATCAAGTAAGTCCTTTTCTGATCTTTTTTTATAGTGTATCCTTAGTAGGTAGATACATATTTTACAACAAATGAGTGTTCCCAGTAATTTTGAAAAACCTTAGTGTGGTAATTAGGTTGAATATGGTAATTACCTTATTTGCCCTATATTCAGACAGATATGCCTAGATAAAACAATGACAGACACCCAGATCAAACTACTTGATCATGGTCTCCACTAATTACCACTTCAGGGGAATTGCTACATTTCAGAAGAGACAACTGTCAAAACTGATTTGCCTCCCTTCTGAAAAGGGGTCGACTCTAAAAGGAAAGGATTTCCAGAAGGGGCTTACTGAAAGTCATAAAAGTGGTGTCTTGTAAAAATGGTGGAACCAAGTGTATCCAGTCCCTTTAACCCATTTATGCCCAGTGGAATTGTCTACCTTAACTCTTTGGTCCTGTCCATTTCCAGTAAAAGGGGTGTCTGGTTAGTTTTTATTATTACCATGGTTTACAGAAATTCCTGTACTTTATCAAAACAGTGTCAACCCTGATCAGACATCTGATCAGGGTCTACACTGTTTGCATATGTCCCTTTTATGGGACGCCAGGTTTATCTAGATTAAACAGCACTGTGTAGCTACCATAATAGTCCTAAATATTGGGACAGACAGGCCTGAGCAAACAGTGAAGACCCAGAACAGATGCCACAGAATGTGGCATCTGAGCAGAATCTACACTGTTTGTTTGTTTGTGTTGAGGTTTTATGGCCCAGTCAACCCAGTGGGGTCATGTCAAGCGCAGTCAGTTTACCTAACCACACGTTTACTGGGCAGGCTTAGTCCTCTAAGCGGTTAACCAGTATTGTGCACATTCTTTTGCCAGAAACTGACAACTGCCCTTCTTGAATCAGCGAAAGGGAGAGAATGACCGCAGAAAATATTTCATGATCAATCTCCACGAAAGAATGTTGCCGACCTCGGCGGGGGTTGAACCCATGACCTCCTGGTCTCCAGTCAGACAGCGCATCCAAGCCACCAAGCCAGCTCTACAATGTTTGCCACTCATCAAGCACTATTTTAAATAGACTTTATTTTTTGTAATTTTAGGACAAGTATGGTAAAGAATTAAGGTGTCCCAATACTCAGGGTTAATGGGGTCATCAGGGTTTACACTGTTTGCCACTTAATCAGCAGTTTTTAAACACATCAACAGACATGTTCAAATTATATGACAAGTATGGTAAGGAGTTAAGGTGTCCTAATATTTAGGGTAAATATTAAGGCTGGCTAACAACAGGTATTAAAATAGACATGTTCAAATTATAGAACAAGTATGGTAAGGAGTTAAGGTGTCCCAATATTTAGGGTAAATATGGTAGAAATATCATTCTATCCAGGGCCCAGTTGTTCAAAGCGTCAATAGTTTAACAAGCTCGTTAGTGGTCAAAATGTTAACTGTTCTAGTAAGTACAATATCTAATTCACAGGTATTTTTCTGAAAAAATGTAAGTAGCTTTTGCAAATGCAAAAGCTACTCACATTTTTTCAGCAAAAATATAACATATAAGCCATATTTGATGATCATAATTTTAACAATACGTTAATTAATGACATCTTTAGTTTTGAACAACTGGGCCCAGATTTATCTTTCGGCATGTTGCATTTATCACAAAACCAGGTACATGTAGTAAACTACATACTGCATACCTGAAGGACTTTTTGTTTGTTTTTGTTACTGAAACAGTATTGATTTTTTTCTGTATACCTCAAGGACATTTTTATTCTTATTTTTTATAGAAAAAGTATTGATGTTTTCATAGATCCAGAAAGACGCTTTTTACAACCAAAACGTATTGCTAGTTTTCTTATTTCTCAACAAAGAGTTATGTTGTAGGTACACATTAGAAGTGCCTCAGTTACATGTAGCTGCTTCTAATGAGTAGCCACGTTTTTATCAAGACATAGGAAAACCGTTATGCGGATACTCCTCTTATCTGTAGCTATGATCTTTTTCATATTTCTCCATAAAAACAGAATATCTGATAATGTGGTACTTATAACAAGCTTTTAATGAGTATGTGCAATAATATATGTTTCTGTGGTTGTGAGTACTTATTGGCAGTGCCTCAGTTTAGTCCTTCTAATGAGTACCTACATTATATGTTTCTGTGCAGAAGCATGTGAGAAGTCTTGTCTATTCCCATGTTCAGGTGTGCCCATGTTTTAACCCTTATCCTGCTGAACCCAGATATACCCTGGCTGTGCAATGAGAGTGGATCCAGATCGGTGGAAGAAGCCAACTGATCTGGATCTGCACTATTTGCCATTTAGTATGTGAATTTATAGCATCAATCTGGATCAAGTAATCTGATTGGCTGAAAACTAGAAGTAGGTATGGCATCTGAATTTATTCAGCAGGACAAGGGTTAAATTTTACAGCTAAAAACCAAATCAATCAAAGTTAATGGAAATTTTAAGATGTGAAAAGACAGGAGATTACAGTCACTGGTCTAGCACACATAGATACTGAAAACCCAAACTCTGACATGCTAATTGCCATCTTTACTATACTGTATTATGTTATGCATGTCTCAACCATTAGGGCCCAGTTGTTCGAAGCATAGTTAGCTTAACGAGCTCGTTAAGGGTCATTTCGTTAATTTTTTTAGTGGATTCAATATACAATATTCTGAAATTGTTTGCTGAAAAAATGTGAGTAGCTTTTGCACTGCAAAAGCTACTCACATTTTTTCAGCAAAAAATTTCAGCATATTTGCGTATCACTCAATGTAAATTTTAACGAATCGTTAACTAACGACGTCGTTAGCTTTGAACAACTGGGCCCATAAGACTACAAAGCTGTTTATACATTTATTTTTTACCATGTTTCTGTTGCTGTCGATTTTTTTCTTAATCCTTAAAGTGCCAATCACAACTACAGCAGAGGACAACTTCATATTTTTTTATTTTTTTTTCTTAGAAAACAAGCCACCATACTTACATCAAGCAACTGCCATAATTCTGTCAAACATAAAAAAATAGGGAAGGTGCATTAGTCTTTCCCTAGATAATATGAATTTAATTGGTGCTACCTATATCCGTGCATCAAAATTATCATCACATACTTCATAGTTGGGTTGGCCAGATCTAACTGAATTGATTTCAGACCACGCTTGACTTCTGAATCCACTGCATGAATTGCTATATAACGTCCAAGTCAACAATACTTTTACCCGACCCGAATACATGAATTAGGGTCCTGCTTAGTTACTAGCAGCTCTGCCATGGAGGCTTTAGGCAGCCCATCTATTTTGCGGGCCCCGATGGGCAGGGGCCATGCTTTCCGAAAACCGAAAACTAGTGTATGTCGGTAACAGATACAATGACATACACTATCGTTCGCTACCTGAAATCTATTTTACTGCTTCAGGATTTTTCCTAAAGACTTTTGATCATTTGTGTGTTTTTGTCTGTTTCTTTTTGGTCTTTTTTTTTTTTTGCAAGTGTACACATTATGAAAAGCAGAAAAAAAAATAAAAAAATAACAACAATTTACATGATTTACAAACCGGTCAAACAAACACATTATTGTGTCAAAGTTTTTTCAGATTATCATGTGAAAAGAGTATATTACAGTCTATGTGTTATCAAAAATCTACATCAAAGTGTACCTTATGCACAAAACCAATCATGCTTAGCTTATAAAGAGACTGAGAATGGATAGAAATAAAATTCGAAGTGGAGACAAAATTCAAAATGGCGGTGATCACAAATTTTGTAGGCTGACGTCATGAGTTACGTGATTCAATCCCCTGCAATTGGAATACTTGGCATTATTGGCTGTTTTGTTGCTATTGTCGGCACGGCCACCGTGTCAATAGTCTCTGCCAAATCACGGAACGCCTTTTGTTTTATCAGGATAAGCACCGAACCACCCAAGCTTTTGTTGGACCAGTACATTTGTGGTCACACACATCAATGGTCACATAGTTAGTCTATAGTAGTGCATCTGCGCTTGTGGTCACTTAGTTAGTCTATAGTAGTGCATCTGCACGTCGAACCACAAGGCGGTTCAGGCTGGACGCACTTTTCATCAACACTGATGCATTTACATGTGTTTATTTTGATTAAAATGTTCAACAGGATTATTTCCTTTTTTTTCGTTTATCACATTAACAAGTCCGTGAAATGAAAATGCCTGTACACACTACTTTACAAACACTACTTTACATAGCGACTGAGAGATTATATAGTGAAAAGTGAAGTTAACAAGGGTGTGCAATTTACATTTCTTATGTTTTACACACTGTATCATGGTGATATACATTTGCATAAAGTTGCAAGGAAATATCTATCTAACAGTTTTTAAGTTACAGAGTGGACACAAATATATTACAGAAATAATTATCTTTAAAGTTCAAAGGGCCATAACTCCCAACGTAGGTTAACCAGACTTAAGGTTCTTTCACCTTGTCTCATGATGTTTTACATTTGTGTGAAGTTTTATCAAAATGTCTGGAAGTTCTGGAACGGTTTTCAACTTACAGAGCTGACACGAGTACATAGTAGAAATGGCTATTTTCAATACCTACTATGTTCAAAGGGCCATAACTCCAAAAGTAGGTTAACTAGAGTAACATTTTAGTGTTCTTCATGTTGCCTCATGGTGCTTTACATTTATGAGAAATTTCCTAATAATATCTCGAATGGATTTCAACTTACAGAGTGGACAAGAGTACATGGTAGAAATGGCCATGTTCAATGTTCAAAGGGCAAAAACTCCAAAAGCAGGCAAACCAGAATATATTTTTGTGAAAATATCTCAGACGGTATGGAGCGCCCACAAATGATGGAAGAGCTGACCTATGGAAGGAAGGATAGACAGACAGACACTCAAAATTTCAGAGGGTTTAACATAATCCCTCACCACTTTTTGTGGTGGGGCATATAAATGGGAATACATGTTATCATCAATAAGGTTTGTTTGAGTTTTATTTAATGACAGTCAAACTTTGTGGGTCATTTTTTGTCACCTCACAGAGAAAGTGAGAAAATAGACAGAAGAGCTAGTAAAGAAGAGGAAAGAAGGAAATAAAGGAGGGTGAGGGAAAAAGTGATTGACAGTCCAGATACAGAAGAAACCTTAACCCTTCTCTTGCTAAACATGACATGCCCTGTCTTAGCAATCAGTGTAGATCCAGATCAGTTGGCTTCTGAAGAAGCCAACTGAAAAAGTTGGCTTCTGAAGAAGCCAACTGAAATGGATCTGCACTGTTCGCCATTAAATATGTGAATTTCTATCAAAAACTCGGATCAAGTATTCTGATTGGCTGGAAATTAGAAGTGGGCATGGCATCTTAATTTATTCAGCATTACAAGGGTTAACATGCCCCCTTCACCCATCTGCTGCAAGCACGGCAGGCCCTTACCACCAATCTACCATCCAAACAGTGTAACACAATACATAGGCCTAGATATGAGTGGGTATCAGGTAAATATCTCTCTTATTTCTCCATGAAAACATAGTGGGTGGGTACTCATTAGAAGTGCATCAAGGTGTTTCTAATGAGTACCCACAACATATGTTTTCGTGGAGAAATAAGAGAAATGGCCATACTTTTGGACTGAAAAAAGCTATGAAGATATAAAAAAATAATCATACATTTCGAGGGTTGAGCGCAAGACTATAGTAACTCAAACATATTTTTGAAACCCTTGTTTAGGGGCAACTTGGACCCCTTTGTAAACAATGCAAATTTAGGTGCCATTGCTCATACAAGCAATGGCACCTAAATTTTCATTGTTTACAGAAAGAAATGTTGTAACCTTCATAACGCCTTCATGGTGAGGAGATTAGGTTTGGGGAAAAACAACCATCTGACTTACGCCAGTCTTGCGCTCAACATACGATTTGTGCTTCAACATCAGAAAACGTACTGTCGAACATAAGCAGGCAGCTAAATTTCATATCAGCATGCATATTTGCGTAGTCTGATCAGATCTTCAATGGGCACATTTTGGACTGCCAAGGACACAATTCCTTCATATGGACATTGAAGACATTTATCAGAATAATCTAAGTCTTGATTAAACAAACGTCTGAAAATACTTTTTCTCACAACGGCTCAGTTGAAGACCACGTACCTGTTTTTCAACAGACTTCAACTCCTTCTCCATCTGATCAGCCCGGTAACTCACAGCAAGAATTATGTGATCAACACCAGCCTGAAAATAAATTCAAATGCCAAGTCCATGAGAAAAACTAACTATAATATAGGTCCAGGTTAGGCATTTTTTCAACAAAAAATTCATTACGAAAACATGCCTATTCAAATATATTGAAATTTTTTCCACCAAAAAAAATGAAAATTTTCAGATAAAAAATTCTGATTATTTTCTTATATGAGTTCAAAACATTGATTGGAGGTACTCGTTAGAACTGCCTTGCTGAGGACCCACAATCTATGTTCTGAGCAGAAATAAGAAAAATAATGTATACCCCTGTAAACCCCAGTTTTACCATATAAAAGTGGGGTTTAAGGGGGTCAAAATTATATACATTGTAGGTATGTTTTCCTGATGTATTGATCTTTTTTTAATTTCTCCATAAAAACATGTGTTATGGTGCTCATTAGAAGCCCATTGTTGCGGCGCTTCTAATGAGTACCCACAATACATATTTTTGTGGAGAAATAAGAAAATTATTATGCGGATTGCCCCCTCTTAATTGGAGCTATGAATACCCTGAAAGGTAGGGAGGGGTTCAAGCTTGGCTCAGATCAACAAATGTAAAACTGTTCACCTGAAGTGAGCAGGCCTCGGCGGCTCAATTGAATGCGTGTCCGACTGGGGTTCGACCCATACAGGGTCAGTAACATTCTTTTGTGGAGATTTGATCATGAAATATTTTCTACGGTCATTCTCTCTCTTCCACTTATTCAAGAAGGGCAGTTGTCAGTTTCTGGTGAAAGAATGTGCACAATACTGGTTAACTGCTTAGAGGACTAAGCCTGCCCAGTAAAAGTGTGGTTAGGTAAACTGACCATGCTCAACATGACCCCAATGACTGGGCCGTAAAACCTCAACACAACAAAATCACCTGAAGTGAATGGATACTCTATAAACTGAACTGTCTGCCCAAATCATTTTGCCTATATATATAGGATTGCTGGATTTTCAATGTTTCTACTATAGCTCCAGATAAGTCGGGGTATCAGGAAAACATTTTTTCTTATTTCTCCACAAAAACATATGTTGTGGGTATTCATTAGATGTGCCACACTGGGGCACTAATGAGCTCCAGAACATATGTTGCATGGAGAGAAAGGAAGGGTATAGGCTACACATAAATACTGACCACAAACAGGCCTGCTGATCCCAAGGTTATAAAACATTTTTCATGCTCAACTCAGCTGAGCATGAAATTTTCTCTGCTAATGAATACGAAAATGCCAACAAAAGTTGGCATTTTCATATTTATTAGCAGAGAAATTTTCGTGCTCAGTTATGTTTAGCAAGAAAAAATTTGCAATTGTTAGTAGTTTGAGATTTATAAGCAGGACAATTTTCAGGCTCAGCTAAGTTGAGCATGAAAAAAGATTTATAATCTCGAGGCCTAATCTAACAGTGTGGATCCAGATCAAACTGCTTAAGAGTAGTATGAGCAGGACATATACTGTCTGCCATTTAATCAACACTTAGCAAAATGGAATTGCTAATATTTTAGGCGGTACATGTATAAGTATGGTAAGAAGTTAAGTGTCTCAACATTTTGGGTAAATTCAATAAATATTATGCTAACAAAGACTATTTTAGAGTTGTTGTTTGTCATGTTTCCAGTAATTATAAACATTAAGCCTTTGGCTATGGTTTATCACAAAATTGTATATTCCTTCATTCATTATACCAACCTGTTAATTAAAATATGCCCTGGAACAACCAATCTTACACTGCCAAAGGCTATATATAATTACTTGCTTGCAGAAGTTTGGTTTCTATGTATCCATAAGGGCAAAAGAAGACACCTTTTTCAACCAAGAAGTACTGATATTTTTCTCATTTATCCATGGAAATATATGTTGTGGGTACTCCCTAGAAGCGCTTTACTGAGGCACTTCTAATGATTATCCACAATATGTTTTCATAATCTGAAGCTATGTGTATCAGTCCAAATCAAATCACCTGTATAGTTCTAGATAAGAAAAGAATAAGAAAGGAATCTACATTAATTAACCCTTATCATGCTGAATAAATTAAGATGCCACGCCTAATTCTTATTGTGAGCCAATCAGAGACCTTGATCCAGGTTGATAATACCGATTCACATACTGAATGACAAAAAGTGCAGATCAAGATCAGTTGGCTTCACATCATAAGCCAACTGATCTGGATCTCCCCTATTTACAATGGCGGCGAATATCCAAGACTTAAAATTCTTATTTCTCCACAGAAACATAGTCATGCTCAGCAAGGAGCTATTTATTAGTACAACAACATACAGTATAACCTCAATGGCTCGAACCCGGATGGCTCATTTACCGTGGATGATTCGAACTTGTTTTTCAGTCCCTACAAAATCCTTCCAATAGCTCAAGAAAATTTAGGGACTTTTTTTCCTTATTTTATCATGGAATTGTATGTTGTGTTGTACTCATTAGAACTGCCTCATTGGGGCAATTCTAAAAAGTACACACAACATACAATTATTGTGTAGAAAATCGAGAAAAAATTCCCTAAATTATCGCTATTTGCTTCCTGACCTGGCTCCATGATTAACCCTCAGTGGCTCGAACTACCCATGTCTCGAACAATTTTCTATGGTCCTAAAGATGTTCGAGCCACTGAAGTTTGACTGTATCTTTTTTAACATCACGAAAACATACCTATATAATTTTGACCCCCTTAAACCCCAGTTTTACTATATAAAGTAAAACTGGGGTTTACAGGGGTATACATTATTTTTCTTATTTCTGCTCAAAAACATAGACTGTAGGTACTCATTAGAACCGCCTCGATTTGAGCAGAAATATGAAAATTATCAAATTTTTTTATCTGAAAATTCTCAGTTTTTGGAGGTGAAATTTTCAATATATTTCAATAGGCGTGTTTTCGTAATGGAAATAAGTAGAATATCAATACTTTTTGGTTGGAAAAAAGCACCTTATCTTGAGTAGGTACAAGTAAATGGAATACCAATTTACCCTAATGATAGTCAGAGGAATTGTTAAGAAGTATTGATGATAATTCTGGAGATAATTTTTCTTATGCCTCCATAAAAACATATGTTGTGGGTACTCATTAGAAGCACCTCAGCTAGGCACTTCTAATGAGTACCCACAACATATGTTTTTATAGAGAACTGGAGAAAATTATCCCATAATTATCATCAAATACTCCTTCTTAACCTTTGTCCTGCTGAACCCGGATATACCCTGCCTTTGCAAACAATGTAGATCCAGATCAGTTGGCTTCTGAAGAAGCCAACTGATCTGGATCTGCACTGTTTGCCAATAAGTATGTGAATTTATATCATCAATCTGGATCAAGTAATCTGATTGGCTGAAAAATTAGAATTGGGTGTGGCATCTTAAATTATTCAGCAGGACAAAGGTTAACAATTTCTCTGGATAGGACAGTTTAACTCCTTACCAAGCTTGTCCTAAAGTTTTGAACAAGTTGTTTTACTAACTGCTGGTCTGAGTGGCAGACCCTGATCAGACCCTGTATTTTGTGGTGTCTGATCTGTGCTTACACTGCCTGCTCAGACCCATCCGTCCTAATACTTCGGGTTATTGCAGTATTGTTGATTCACTCTGAAGGTGATCTGAATAAAACAATAACAAGCCCTCATTTCAGATCTGTCAAAATATAATCTCCTAATATTTAACCAAGCAAATTGTAGCAGATCTTATTCTTACTGTTTTCATTATTCGTCACAGAAAATAAGACTTGGCATTTCATGTAAATCATCTGCAAGACAGATGGTTCATATGAAATGCCAAGCCTTATTTCCTCTGAAAAATGTGTGAAACATCTGATGGGCAGATAATAAATGTGTGAAACATCTGATGGGCATGAAATGTCAAATCTTACGTTCTGAAAAAATAATTAGATTTTCTTTTTTTTTTTAAATATTGTCTGCTGCAGTTGTGATAATCCCATTGTAGTCTGGAGACCCCTAAAAGGGTAATTGGCAAACAGTGCAGACCCAGACCAGATGCCGCAGAATGCATGTCTGATCAGGATCTCCACTATTTGCACATAGTTCAACCATTTTGCTCTTGTAATATCTAAATCACATAGCCTGACATACCTAAAATTGAAATTAGAATCTTCCTATATATAGTGTTGGGGAGTTCATTCAGTCTACAATGGGTTAGTGATAATGTTATAATGCTATATGGTTAACCCTTGTCATGCTGAATAAATTAAGATGCCACACCCAATTCTAATTTTCAGCAAATCAGATTACTTGATCCATGCTGCAAATTCACATTTTAAATCAAAAACAGTGCAGTTTCAGATCAGTTGGCTTCAGAAGCTGTTTGCAAAGGCAGGATATATCCGAGTTCAGCAGGACTAGGGTTAAAAAGTGGAGACAACTCACCTCCTTCAATGCCTCAAGTTGATGAAGTAACATGGGTTTATTACCAAATTCTACCAATGGTTTAGGACAACTAAGTGTTAATGGACGTAACCTTGTGCCATATCCTCCAACTAAAATTAAAGCCTTCATCTTGTCTGAAATATACAACACAGTAACAAATCAACCTTTAGAACTCTCTAAGCTAATAAAGTCAGCAGGGGATAAATATGATATTTAAAAAAAAAATAGAAATGTGTCCAAAGGACACGGATGCCCCCGCCAGCTAAAAAAAAAAACAACAAAGGACCAAGACAGTCCTTTATTAGTTACCTGAGCTCCAAGGATATCAGTATGTAGCCCAGAGGCAAAGGCAGACAGCATCATGGGCAAAATTTGTATCCAATAGTTTTCAATACATATACAGGGAATCAAATTAAAAAATGTCAAAGGTCAACCTAGGATTACCATATTTAGAACAAGGCTGACAGATCTACATGTACCATCCAAAGTACTATCTACAAGGCTTTCTTGGTTCCATAGCTTTAGATAAGAGTGGGTATCAAGTTAATATTTTCTTATTTCTCCACAAAAACATATATTGTGGGTACTCATTAGAAGCACCTTGGTGAGGTGCTTCTAATGAGTACAACAACATATGTTTTTGTGGAGAAATAAGAAAAATATCAATATTTTTGGACTGAAAAAGCGCCTTAACTAGAGCTATGCCAGGTTCTGAGGAACAAGGTTTTTAAAAAGCTTTTCAACATCTACGGATATGTCAGTTATCTTGGTCAATGAAGCAAGACAAATTAACCCTTTCAAATCTGCAGACCAACACAGATGCCTATGCAAAAGTGTAGATCCAGATGAGCCGACTTATGACAAGCTGTCTCATCAGGATCTACAATGTTTTTTTTTTCTCAGTTTAGACTGAAACTCCTATTTTCAGCAATGGACCTGCCTAAAATTCAATGACGGCAAGGACCACTTTGTGAATCAGGATGTACATGTAAGGGCCCCATATGAAATCTGTTGAAAATGGGCCTGGTGGTCTCAGAGGAAAATGTGTTTAATGATCTCATGATAACTGATTTTAAATATGTACATACAGTAGATCGGGGACAATCATCAGTGCATCTATATATCATGATATTTTTTGTGATGATAGTGATACTTTATGGTGATACTGACGGTTAGTATCAATAATTCATGATACCTGCATAATGCATTTTTGATATATGTAAAAAGTCTTTAATCACAGATTTATGAAAGTTTTCTTATTTTCCCTAGAAAAAAAGGCTCTGACATTTCATGTAAATTGTCTACTGAGAGTACAATTTGCATGGAGAAAATCTGCATGAAATGTCAAAGCCTATTTTCTGGGAAAAATAAGAAAACATATATGAAATTGTCATCTGCTGACATTTTTTTATCCAGCATGCTGAGCATTAACATAATGCTCATATATTTCGTGACAAATATAGAAAAACCAACAGGTTTAATGTACATGTATCATATAACAGTATCCTACTGGACACTTGATATCATGATAATATTGTGATACTTTTTTTCTGGTGATACCCAGCTCTAGCATACAGCTCAGGAGAAAGGGCAGATAACCCAGGGGATAAATCTTTGATTGTAACTGAAGAGTTTTGCTGCTTTGATCATGTATTGTAAGGTTCAGCCATTTAATATATTTTGAGAAATATGTTTACAATGTTTTCTACATGCAAATGTACAAGGAAGCAAATTTAATCTTGCTATAAACAGGTCAAAGGTGAACCAAGGACCATCACCTGAACAAATTTGGTAGACCGCAAAGTCCCAATACTACAAACCAAGACGGTGTCTCAAAGCTATCTATGTGCTGGGAAAGAAGATTTTTAACCTTTACCGTAAATGTCCTAAGATTTCGAAGACTCTAAAATTTTGAACACCTAATACATTGTATTTTTGCCCAAAATAATTTCTGGAAATGTCCTAAAATCTCAAACAGTAGCAGTTTTGCAAAATGGGGGCTTTTACAATTTCGAAACAGCTTCTTCAGGTAATTTTTTATTGGTACTTTCAAATTTCTGTAACCATTTTTTTTTTTTTTTTTTTTTTCATTCTCTTGGCTAATTCAGCAAATGACAAATTGGTGATACGCTTCTTATTTTTCCCAGAAAACAAGATTTGACAGTTCATGCAAATTGTCTCCAACTGAGACAGCCTCCAATGGAGACAATTGCATGAAATGTCAAACCCTGTTTTCTGAGAAATATAAAAAAAAAGAGGCCCATGGGCTACAATTTGCTCACCTGAGTAAAACAGCCACTGCATACATTGTATCTGCAGATGCCATGCAACATTGCCACTAGGACAGAAATTTGACGGTGTCCTAAAAAGGTCAAAGGTCATCCTAGGATATCTACATTTGACCAAAGTTGGTAGACCTTGCACCACCAATGCTATAAACCAAGATTCAGCCTCAAAGTATTCTTGGTTCTGGGGTGTTTTTACTATATATGGGCATGAGAGACATTTTGTTCAATTGTTAGTACCACTTTGACAGAAGGCCCCATGTAAAATCTGGTGAAAACTGGCATGAGATTTCAGAGAAGAAGACATTTAAGGGTTTATACAATTTTATACATGCACAAAGCACAAGAAATACAGTGGGCTCAAGCGCTTGAAAAAAGACCCTGACTACAGATGTACACAGTGCCAGGGAACTGCACGCCCCTTGGATGGCGGACCATAGAAGGAAGTCCAGGTCGGACCTGACAAGCTTGAGGCGGTAGCTTCCTTTTGCTACTTAGGAGACATGCTCTCAGCAGCAGGTGGCTGTGAACTTTCAACAACAACACATGTGAAAACTGCCTGGAAGAAGTTCAAGGATCTGCTACCAGTTCTCTCTTCACGCCACCTCTCTTTCAAAACACGTGGCCGTGTGTACAGCTCTTGTGTGCGGAGTGCAATGATCCATGCCAGCTAGACTTGGCTATTGACAAAGTCAAACCTCCAGCGTCTGCAGCGAAGCGACAGGGCAATGATCAGACAGATCTGCAATGTCAGACCCCAAGACATTGTCACCACCAGGTCCAATGAGCTACGTGTGCAGCTTGGCATTGAGGATCTGGACCTCATTCTGAAGGAGAGAAGACTCTGATGGTATGGACATGTGGAATGCTCCAATGGTGCAGTCAAGACAGCCTTTGACATACAGGTTGATGGAAAGCATGGGCCTTGGAGGCCCAAGATGACATGGAAATAGCTGACAGAGAGGGATTGCAGAGAGTGGAAGCTCTCAGCCATCATGATAGACATTCCTGGAGATCTGGTGTGAGATCTGCCATGCGTGCAGCAAGACAGCTATCTGGAAGGGGGCCCACTGGTGTGGATGTTGCCCCTGTACCTGTATGTTAATCAAAAATTTATTATTTTTATATTATTACAAAGCCCTGGTGCAAGGGCAGATAATGTATCCCCAAGGTGATAAAATTTTGATTGTAAAAACAAGTTTTACTACTTTTACTACTTTAATCATACATGTACATTGTAAGTTTCAGCCACAAGTCTTAATGGGCAAATATAAAGAAATTTAAAATATTCCTGGTTTTCAGGGTGTTGATAGAATGCTTTAAGAGAATTATTTTGTTGAAAACCCCATAAAAAAATTCCAATCCAATCAAAAGTTATGGTGATTAATTTACGATACCTACCTTTTTTCCTGTTAGAGTAACCTCCCTTGGATTGTGTATTGATTAAGGCCCACAATGCAATATTCTGTGATGTCATAGTGGAACTTAAATTTTAAACTGAAATTTTAAACAGGAGTATTCTGCATTTCCTTATATGCTACACAGTTTTTCTCCTTAACCATTATTGAAATTGGTCTCTGTCCACAAATAAGCCCATGAATAGAGAATTTAACTCAAAATTTAATCTGTTATTTAAATTTAAAGCTAAATTTTAAAATGTTTAAAACTTGACTAATATTAAATTTTTCGTAAGTTTTTTTTTAATAATAGTGAATTTTGGGTGTATATCATATAAATGAATACCAAAAAAAGTCAATTTTGGCTAACTATTAAGCATTGTAACTGGATTTTAAATTATTTAAATGAAATTTTTAAATTTGAAATGTAACACTTTAAACGGAAAATAAGAGCTAAATTCCTATGTATATTAGTTTAAAGGCGCTGAATAAATTAAACAATATGAAAACTGAATTGATGCAGATAAAAGAGCAAAAAATATTGGCAATTTAAAAAAGTTTAAAATTTTACTGTTTCCTTATGATGTCATAAAAAGGCTCATGAATATTAATGAGGCAGCCTGAATTCAATCCTCTTGGATGTTAAATATCAAATTTCAAATCGCAATATTTCAGAAACCGTTTAAGATAATTTGATGCGGTTTTCGCAGTCACCTCCTTACTGAAGTGCCCTTAAATATTTAGTAGAATTTAAACCTTTACATTTGCCCTTTAAATACTTTTTTAGAAAATAATTTTTCAACATTTTGTATGGGAACACAAATTTGACCTTGTCATAAAAAGGTCAAAGGTCATCCTAGGATCATCATCTGAACAAACATGGTAGACCTTGAGTCCCCAATGCTATATACACCAAGATTCAGTCTCTGTTTTCTTGGTTCCGAAGAAGAAGATTTATAAAATTTCCAACCATGCCCCCCCATACTCCCCCATCCAGCAAACCCCATGTGTAGCTTCTCATCAGAATACATGGATGTGCTGGAACAATTCTGTGCTGTTTGCATGTGCTATTCCCACCATATTGATCATACCTACACAATACAATGTTAACATCACGTGACATGGTGGCGGGAACCCGCTTTTGAGAAAAACAATCTTATCAAGTTATCATATGTTAGCTTTTATCTTATTATCATGTTGGGATCATGTTAAATTTTACATTGTTGGACATGCACTGCTAATAAATTGCCACTTTTCACCTTCATTAAATTCATAAATCTAGCAGAGTTCTCACTAGGATTTTGAAAGCAAGAGTTTAAGAATCCATCTCTGGGAAAATTTGGAGTTAAAATTGAAAAATAGGAGTTTGACCTAAAAAACTTGGAGTTTTCTGCTAAATATGAAAACTTAATATTTAAGGACATTGTCTGGGCAACTTCATTTTTCAACATTGTTAACCTTGGCCATTGAGTGTCTGGTAAGGATCCAAAAGCTTTTGGGGCTTAGGAAATCGTGAAGACCCAGATCAGACTGCTCAGGAACAGTCTGTATAGGGTCATGCACTATTTGCGTCTGAAATTTTTGGATTCTACCAGTATTTCATTGAATGAGAAATAGTGGAAACACTGACCAAAATTTCCAACGCAGTCCATTTTGTTTCTTCAAAGTAAAACCAGGACTTTGATGAAATAAGATGGAACATGACTCAGAAGTTTTGACGTTCATTAAAATGAAAAAAAAATAAACTTTTTTTTTTGTTTTTATTGATCAACTATCTCAAATTTCATTCAAACAATATATATTATATTTTAAATATTATATTAAGCTTCTTTCACTGAGAGGACACCATTTACTTCACCAACAAAAGTACCTTGCCGCTTTAATATGCGACTGATCAAAATAGTGATCGACCCACCCGGGTCAATGCATTCTCGCAGTCAGTTGAGAATTTATATAATTTGTAAAGCTGATTCCGAAAAGCCTAAAAACAAATCAGAATTCATTTTTTTAAGCGCAGACTCATCTGGGTCTCTGTATTTTGCAATGGTTATAAGGTACAATTTTCCTCGTTGCTATCCTGCAGGTGGTCATTAAATATGGTATCCAAAATAAGGTATCTCACCGATTGTAAAAAAAAAAAAAAAAAAAAAAAAGCCAAAAATAGGACAGGGTGTCACATCAGCTTATTCCGATCAGGACCTACTCTGTTTGCTTGACAGAGTTTGCAGGGCCTAGAAACAGAGCGTCTTTTCAAACATTCTATGCGCAGGCTGGTCCAGGTCATTGTATTTTGCCCAAAAAGTAAGTAACTATTTTGCGGATCATGAGTCTACCTCTGCACAAATCCCATGCAGAGTCCTATTGACAGGCTTACAATATTTCTGTTCTGACAAGTCTAAAAAAGTACCTTATCGCGAATGTGAAAAAGGAAGATCCCGATTAATGTGCTCATCTGTGCAGTCCCATAAGAGTCTATTTTATTTATTGTGCAGACTTACAAGGCCTGACATTCTTTATGTACAATATTAGCGGTTTTATTATTCTGAATAGCCTGCGCAGCCGATCTGGTTGCGATTAATTTGTATGAACAAAATAAGGTCTGTTTATCACAGTTCAAATTTCTAGTAACATCAAAGGGATTCTAAAAAAGTGGCCGATTCGTTTGATGGCAATAGGTTTGTTCACACGTCAATCATGTGGCTAGTTGGTGAATGTATCATTGAAATGTACATGATTAACCTTTACAACTCTGTGGGCTAATTCAGCAGACGACAAATTGATCACATTTTTCCAAGAAAACTGAATTTTACATTTAATGCAAAATGTCTTAATTGGAGATAATTTGCATGAAATGTCAAACCTGTTTTTGGGACATATATGCATCAGAAAAAATATTTCTGAAGTAATTTTGTCCAGAGTGCTAAGAGTTCAGTCTTTTTTTTTTTTTTTTACATCTAATTTCTTTATCCGTTTTACCTATAAATGGACCAATCCGAAAAGTTTGTGTATTTGTTTGTTTGTGTTGAGGTTTTAGGGCCCAGTCAACCCAATGGGGTCATGTCGAGCGTGGTCACTTTACCTAACTGCACGTTTACTGGGCAGGCTTAGTCCTCTAAGCGGTTAACCAGTATTGTGCACATTCTTTCGCCAGAAACGGACAACTGCCCTTCTTGAATCAGCGGAAGGGAGAGAATGACCGTAGAAAATATTTCATGATCAATCTCCACGAAAGAATGTTGCCAACCTCGACGGGGGTTGAACCCGCGACCTGCTGGTCTCCAGTCGGACGGCGTATCCAACTGAGCCACTGAGGCCGGCCAGTTTGTGTATTTATTTCCCGTGATCATTGTAAGGAAAAAAACGTCTCATGTTTTAGTGTTCCTCAGGGATGGATAACATTTTGTAACATATTGTGATTTTAATCAGTCTGGATTAGTAAATTTCTGTCAATGGACAAACAGCTGCGAAGGTAAACATTATAGCGTTATGGAAACAAAACTCAAATATTAATTACCCACGGAACTGTTTCTCTGCGCTGTTTAGCAATGTGCACCGCAGCTGCTAAGAGATGTTCTTTCGTGGTCTCATGCTTGTCAAACTTTAAACCAAATGAGTGCACCCTTTAATTATGACTTTTTTTCAACAAAAAAGTTTACCGATAATCCCATTATAAAATGTTGTTAGATGTATCAGAAAATACCACTGAATGAAAGTCTGATGTGATTTAACAAGTTTTGGAGGAAAACTGTTTGCCTATTAAGTGAACAAAAGATCGTTTTCATCAATGTCATTAGTTTTCGTGGGTGTCCGTTTTTTCATAAATGAACCATTTACATGCTGAAAATTGGCCAGAAACAGCATTAAAAGTGCAAAAAAAATAAGTTTAGAAGTTGGCAGAGGCTTTAGTTAACAAATTTCTTATTATCATTATGTTTATAGCTTACTTACCAAGCCACAGACCTTGAAGTTTTGACTGTATCTACTCAAAAGAATTGTCAATTTCCAAAAAAGATATGAATGAACTAATGTGTCCAGATATAATGTATTTGCCCTACTCATGTCTGTATTACTTTGCATCATTTAATTGGTTTAGAAGTAAGAATGAACAGGTCTTCAGTAAAATTTGTTTCCTTCTTTGTTAATTCCCAAGACAATACGATAAAAATTCCCAAGACAATACGATAAAAATTCCCAAGACAATGCGGTAAAGTGAGTCGAGAGTCCTAAATTGTCGAGCTTTCAGTAAGGCGATAGGTGAACCAAGTCTTGACTTCTCCCTCATCCTATAAAACTTCTCCTTGTTTTGTCTGGAGGGAGAAGTCACTTCTCCCTAAATTTCTGAGCCAGCTTGATCCCTGAGTGGTAATCAGTCACGTACTTGATTTAATCACAACACACCTGCATTTTCACAAACCGTAAAATTGACCCTGTCAATCTACGCTTTCAAAGATTGTCGCAACCACCTGCGACGCTCTGATTGGCTGAGAGCGCAATAAGCTCATGCCTACTACTCTCGCTTGGACAACATAAACAACCTTGCGGCGTTGATTAGTGGTAATCCTTTGATCTGTCTGTGGTAACTACATGTGAGATCAACTGAACACCCGCAGCGTTGTCATCTTTGATGTAATTAAGTGAGCAGAATTTATCCACCGTTATCGGCGCGTCAGCAGAAAAATAAAAAAAAAAAAAAACTGGCGTAAATGAGAATCCTCAGAAGGAAATATTACACGTACAAAAGCAAAAATAGGCATAAAAATTATGCCGGATTCGGCGTTTCCGAGAACTCTGTCTAGATAAGTAAAACACTGAGATTACCACATGCTTATCCCACTGTCCATTCTCAGATAACTCACATGTTTATTTGATGGATCAATGTGTAAGTGACATGCCTCAGATAATCCAGTTAGCTGTTTTCTTTACTCAATACACAGCACATACTGAGTTTACTGGATGCTTCATTTTCACCAAAAATAAATGGCCTTTCAAGAGGTTATAGTGGCTGTTTCTTAATAGGAAATAGTGATTATGGACCAAATTTTAGATTGCTTTTCCAAGTCAAATTTGGTCCAGCTCGCAAAAAATGGTTTCAGACTGAAAGACTGGTGGTTTCTCGAGCCTTGGTTTCTGGTGCTGGAGGTTCTGGGGTTGATCCCCATTTGAGGTGAGAAATTTTCTAGATCACAGGCTCCATTATAACTTCAGCAGGGATGATGCTAAAGGAATGCACTGTCCTTTGGAAAACTTGAAGGGGTTGTGGGGAGGGGGTCCTTGTGCAAGGCAAGACATTCCCTAGACCCATACAGGTTATCATGATGTTAACTTGGAGGAAGTGTACTGTACATTGGGAGGTGGGGTCCTTGTGCAAGGCAAGACATTCCCTAGTCCAACAAGTTAGACACCCATTTATTGATAATTGCTGTTTATAGATGTGCATTCGTGTTCCATTCCGAAGAATAATAAAAACATGAATAACAGCATATAAAGTAAAATATGAACATCTGGAATACAGAACTCTCATGTATGGGAGTTGATATTCCCTAGACCCACTGCTGAGATAAAAGCATTCCTTTGTGAAACACTGGCTCCCTTGGGTAATGGTTGAAAACGACAGACAGCAGTAACATTAGAAAAGAAAAAAAAAAGAATGTGCAACTGGGAGATTAGTCTCTATATATTATCAGTATTAAATAGGTAGGAGTGACAGGACGAATCAGTCGAATGTCAAAATCTTCTTGAGACACTTAGCTCAAAAGACAGACAAAACAGAAAGACATTGTTTCAAAATTAAATGAAACAATAAATTTCTTAGACCGTTAGTTAGAAATTGTATCACTTTATTACCTTGAAGTGTCTAGTTGTCGCCAAAATGAGTTTGTTTGGTATGATGACACAGTGACAGGTGTAAACACAACCACAACATGCCACGACACACCCACCCTAACCATAAAAACCAAACCAATCCGAAAACTGCTAGAAAAAAAACAACGCACCGTAAGGAATCGGATCAAATACAGCCGAGCCGCACCGAAACGGAAATAATCGTCTACAAAAATAAAATGGAATAAAATAGAATAAAATAACCCTTGTCCTGCTGAACTCGGACATGTCCTGGTTTTGCAAACAATGTAGATCCAGATCAGTTGGCTTTTGAAGAAACCAACTGATCTGGATCTGCACTGTTTGTTACCAAGTATGTGAATTTGTATCAATAACCTGGATCAAGTAATCTGATTGGCTGAAATTAGAACTGGGCTCAGCATCTTAATTTATTCAGCATGACTCATACATGCCATATCCCCCACTGTGAGATAAAATCTCACAGAATTTGACCAATCCGGAAGGCCATTCTCATAAAGAATTCAAATCTCACAAAATTTTCAGACCATTTTACAACAGATTTTATAAAGAATTAAACATAAATCATACACTGCTCAGGTTTTCACAAGCTCCTTACATGAAAAGAAAGACTTTAGACTATATTGGGGGAGCTCTAAAGTGATGTTTAAGAAAATCTCACAGAATTTTGTCAAATCTCCCTTGAAATTTTGCTTTATCTCACAGATTTTAGTCCACAGCTTATGGCATGTATAATTGACTAGGGTTAATGGGTTTCAATTAGACTTGTGCGACTTACGAAGACTCAGATCAGCCTGCACATCCGTACAGTCTGATCAGAGTGTTCGCTGATCGCATGTGCCTTCTACAGCCTCCAGGCTATTCAAAGAGGAACTTGATGATAAACGAGAACCCTTACAGACTAGTAATCTGAGAATTTGCTGGTCACACAGGTCTTACTGTAGGCTTTGTCGTGCGCTGGCTCAAATTATTATAGTTTATGGCTCAGATATAACCCCAATAGAAACGAACGGCATGGAATTCTTCAGGCAAAACAAACCCTAGAAAGTTATGAAATCCACCATTTTGTCTCATGCAATCAATGGAGTTGAAAACCTTGATTTTCTTCGTTTAAAGTAACCAAATTTTAGCTTGAATATTTAGAAGAATAAGTTTAGATTCTTTAAATCCTAATAATGAGCATAAGAAAAGCTTATTCTTTTTTACCAAAAGTATTTGTTTTTTAAATATCTTGACATTTTTTCAAGTTCTGTCAACTGGTAAATAATTAATCTACAACAGTGTCCTATAGGATATGGAATATTTTGATTAAATGCTGTACACACTTTAATATTGACAAGATCTAGTCAAAGGAATCGCAAAAAGTCTTAGGCTAAGTAGAGGCACAGGCATGAATGAACTGGACGTGCACCTTAGCGATAGTTGATTTCTGTTGCTGTTCCTTTTTTTTTTTTTTTTTTTTTTTTTCTTGCTCTGTTTTCGATGAAGTTCCGTTTTGTGTCGCTCACCCCTTATCCGGGGCCTTTGAATGACTGTGTTCTCTGATTCAGGCCTTTCCTGGTATCCTCATGTTTACTTTTGTTATGCTTTAGGGTGTATGCGACGAGAAAAGTTCCAGTTCCATATAGGTGTAGCGCTCATTATGCGTGCGTAATATGCACAAGAAAAATAAAAGTATTTGCAATAAAGAGATACCAACTAACATAAAATATTTTGCCTTTTTACTATAGGGGCTGCTCATAATGAAAATTATTTATCGCTTCCGAAATTGGGGCTACTCTTTAAAGAAAGAATTTGCTCTCTCTCTCTCTCTATCTCTCTCTCTCTCTCTCTCTCTCTCTCTCTCTCTCTCTCTCTCTCTCTCTGGGAGTAAATTCTTTCCTTTAAGAGTACCCCCCCCCTTTTTTAGAAGATTATTCGTAGGTGTGCGCAACAATAATTCCGTTCAGGTTATGCCACCGAGTTTTGTCCTGCGTAACTGCGCTGTCTGATCAGTGCCGTATCCCTGTGAATCATATTACAGCTTAAAAAGCAACGGACAAGCACAGTAAATGCTCTGATCAGGCAACACAGAAGCGCAGACTGATCTGGCTCTCCGCTCTTTGCACGATACTAAGAAACATATATATTGTCGTAAATAAACATCAACGTGATGGGGCAGTATTGCTGAAAACGTGCAAATAGATACAGTTGGGCTTTAATAACTCAAAGTCCATGGGACCAATCAATTTCGTTTAAGCTTTTCAGAGCATTTGAATTATCCATTCTGTTTATACCAGACATGAAGCTTATCTGCTATAACTAGGTTATAGTATGTACTCAACGCCACTGAAAATGTGTCATCTATTCTAGATATACATATTTCATATAGGGTATCTTTTGAAAATAAATAAAGGCGACATTCAATAAATTTCGGATGTTGACATTTAATTGACAACAGAACAAAATCAGCGGTTACACCCTGTTTACGGCAAAATTACGCCAGAAACGCCAGTGTCAAAAAAATCCAAGATCTTTTCAAACGTCATCTTGATGATGCCTTAATCAAACACGTACCAGATGATTTTTTAAAAGCACAAATGTCAAGCCCTGTGCATGACTAACGTCAAGCACGTCAATAACTCGTATGCCTCCAGCTGCTTGGATACACGCTTGCACGCGACGTGTCGTAGACATGTAAAGGTTTCGGACACGGTAGACAGGGATCCTGCGTCACTCCTTGACCAGTGCCAACTCCTGCAGATTTGTCGGTTGAACAGATCTGCTCCGTACACACTTGTCGAAGAAGTTCCCCAAGTGTTCTAGCGGATTCAAATCCAGGCTTAAGGACGGCCATTCCAGTGTGTTTTGCGTAACTCGCGCCGTATGAAAGTGAGCGTTATCTATTTGGAACAGCACATGATGTCCATGCTGGTACAATGAGGAAAGCAAGTATGGGTTCAACTCCTTGTTGACGTGACGTAACGTTGTGCCGTCGAATTCTGCCGGATGACAATGAGTTTACTCCTGAAGTTATGGTTAATGGCTACCTCCTCCGAATCTGTCCCTCTCAACAACACAGCTATCACGCTGTCACTGTACCATTCATTTGGCCTGTGATTAGACTAGCTACTAGTCGGATATCAATATTATTTTCATCAATCAATTATAATCATTAATTTACTTAATTAACTAAGGGCCATCTACTACTTACTGCTTGCCTCACCTCTTTGATAGCAGCAACTAATCTTGGAGATGTCAGAGACCAACTATTAGAGACAGGCTATACAAGATGTCATACATAAATTTGAATATGCTTATAGTAAGGAGTGATAAAACATGACATAAAGGTCTAGGAGCTAGTCTAGCCTGTGATGTATCCTTTTTCTTCCGTCCCCACGGCTTAGACTGAACATCAATTCATCCAAAAAATACTCTTGTCCAATTTTGTCGTCCAGATTATGCATTCCCCCATCGCATTCTTGCTGCGCCATGTCGTCTCGCCAACACTGGACCGTGGTAAGAACGTCGGCTTTAAAATCAACTAGCTTTCAACCGTCGATGAACTGTAGTGGCACTGATCCTTCTACCATGCACACCGATTATTTCTCTTGCAGTGGACTTGGGAGATTTGAAGCGAATTCTCAAATGACTTAAACGGTTACGACTATCCTGATTTGGCGTCGTTACGCGACGTTGACATCGACGTGCACAGTCTGCAGTTCTTCCTGTCTGACGGAAACGTGAAAAAAGTCTATCAATGGTCGAAACATGCACGCCAAACCGAGCTGCAACCCGACGTCGACTGACATTCAGTTCAAGCATGCTTATAGCGCGGTCATGATCTTCTTGTTGCAGTCGTGACATTTTTCTAAGGTTTTCAGATTTGGTTTTCCGACGAAGTTTCTTGGTATCTTGGCAATGTGTGAGTGCAAACTAATCTTCCTATGCGCGTGAAATGTGTTCAGAAATGCGCAAACAAAGCATCCCACGTGCGTGAAATGTGTTAAAAAATGTGCGTTATTTCGTGCAGATGCACGTGCGCCGCGCAAACCAAGTCGGGTGTCTAAAAATTTGTGTAACCATTGTTTAGACAACAGAAAGGAATACTGTTTTGTTCATGAAAATGATAATACATTCATTATAGTAACAAAAAAAATGGATAAAAGTGTGACACGTTTTCAACGGTGCCTAGTATACTTCTTAATAACAACCTCAGGTTTGATTATCCTAATTAAATTGTCATTCACTAGGAACCATGACTCACTTCACCTTAGTCCCTCAACCCTGTCGATCGTTTGGACACATTGATAACTTTGAGACTGTTTCTCTCCATCTTGATCTTTCTCCAAATGCCCTTTGTGAGCTTATATTGTGAGCTATGATGGTTCTGGCCCTTGGTGTTAACTTCCCATTTTTCCTTCCGCCTGCCTTTTGCCTTATTGTTCCCTCAACTGTGCCTTGCAGAATTATCATTGCCATGCTAGCGGTACGTGAGATGTGACCAAACCATCTGCATTAGCTTCCTCCTCACTGGTAGTGAGGTTAAGTACGACTTGCTTGCGTATCTCCTCATCGGTGGTGAGATAGGTACGCGTTGCTTGGTTTAAACTGTGTTTTATTTGTATAACATGTGCAAAATAACGAACATTACATAATACATGGTATAAATAATGTATACAAAAGAGATTTGAAAAAAGCCATTCGGCTTATATGAATTCAGCTCCCATAATAAGTCTCTATATCATGAATTCGTGATCATGAGTCAGTGCATTCTATCAATGTACATTGCGCAAAAAGCTGCAAATTTAATTGATTACAGCATCATGGTATTATAACAGTAATATTGAAGAATATAAGATACATAGAAGAAATGTCCGATTATATATCTTTATCTAAATGGCAAATACTTGTAAGAACAGGGACTTGAAGAAAAAAGGGAAAATGGATAAATGAAGAAAAGATGAGATAAGAATAGGGATACACAGGGAATTCCACACAGCTGCAAACAGATGCTGAAGGGAAAACATTGGAGTGAGACTGCCTTTAAACATGCTTCAGCTGTAAGGAGAATAAAGTATGTTGTTGTTAGTGGTGTTATTATTATTATTATTATTATTGTTGTTGTTTCTGTTGTTGCTTTTCAATGATTCTCTGTTTAGACGATGATAAGGAAATGCTGATTGCTGATCACAATATATAAACCGGTGAGAGTAACATGTATTTTATCATTATTGTCATTTATTGTGTAGACTGTTTAATTGGTACGTGTACTAAATAACTGGCTGAACTGAATCGCTTACTCCTAATTATAAACTTCTGTACCGACTTAAATATACTTGAGTTTTGCTGGTCACTAAGTGCACCCGATCCATAGAGTAAATAATCAAGTGTAGGTGTACAAAACGAACGAATTTCGTTCAACATTTCTTGTCTAATTTCATTAAAAGCATTACATTCTAAAAGAAAATGTTTTGTATTTTCTACTGCTCCACATACGCAGTTGGGGTCAGTGGTTATACCCTTTCGAAATAGGTGCTCATTTAATGAACTACACTGGGTTCGGATCTGCGCGTGATATATTTGGCCTAATCTTTCACCAATGTAATAATAAGGTGGTTTATTGACAGTATCCATATTAAGGGACATTTTGAAAGATTCAAGTGTGGCCGCATTTCTGCTCGATTTTGGCAAGTTATTCCATTCTCTAACCACTGAAGGCAGGAACGAATTATAATACAACTGAGTATTTGTGCGGACTGTAAGATAATCTTCAGAATTTCGAAGGTTATATGAAGAAGCATCAGTAACTTAAGAGGGTATTAACTGATCAAGATGATCCGGACCAAGCCCATTAATCATTTTGTAAAATAGAATAAGTTTGTGCTTGCGCCTTCGAGAGCCTAGACTTTTCCAGCCCAGTTCTCGGTATAAAGATAAAGAGGACTAATTTGGTGGTACCAGTAACAATTCTAGCGGCTTCTAACTGAATTCTGTCCAATTCGTTTTTCTCGTATTGTGTACATTTGTCCCAGACAACATCGGAATATTCTAGTATTGGTCTAATAAATGGGTAATATATGATTGTAATACTTTTCAATCAAGGACAAATTTTAATTTACGCATAACGTTTATTCTACTCCAGGCTTTATTTGTAATTGAATTAATATGATCATGCCATGTCCCGTCCTTTGAAAATACCAAAAGATGCTTATGGGATTCGACTTCCTGTATTTTTTTATTATTCATAACCAATGAGGGATGTTTAGTGATAGATCTTTCCTAGATATAATCACTGACTGTCATGGAAGGATTAAAAGTCACAAGCCAGCGAATAGCCCAGTTATGTATTTTGGACAAATCAGCATTGAGTTTCTGTGCTGCATTGACGGGAGTATCCATAATAATATAAAGACTCGTATCATCTGCAAATAAACGAACATTGGTATCAATATCTTTAACTATATCATTGATGTAAATTAAAAACAAAAGTGGTCCAAGAATCGATCCCTGTGGAACACCAGCCAAGATGGCAGACCAGTCAGAACATGTTCCCGGCAGGACAACACGCCGTTTCCTGTTCGATAAGTAGTCAGAAAACCAGGTCAATAGTGGTCCCGTTATGCCAATTTATCTTAATTTCAGTATGAGGTCTTTATGCCAAATACGATCAAATGCTTTGCTCACGTCGCAGAAAACAGATCGTACTTCTTTGCCCTCGTCTAAGGCTTTACAAAATGTATTATATATATGCTTACTAACTGATTATCTGTAGAATCGCCTGGGACAAAGCCAGACTGAAGGCATGTTATTAAATTATTTGCATTTAAAAAATGGAAAGATGCTTATGTATTATTTTTTTTAGTACTTTGCCAATCGTGTTTAATAACGATATGGGTCTATAATTAGATACCTCCGACGGGTCATCCCTTTTTAGTATGGGCGTAACATTTTCTTCTTTCCATGAATCAGGGACAGTACTTTGGGACAGAGAAAAGTTAAACAATGCACATAATGGATTTGCAAGTTCGGTCGACAATTCTTTTAGTACACGACTGTTAATGCCGTCAGACCCTAATGATTTACCTAATTTTAACATGCTTAGTATATCTTTAACTTCGCCAGGCGTTATAGTAATATTTTGAATGAGGGGAATGTTGTTAGGTACAGTAAGATTTGGAAGTGGTACATTTTCATCATTGGCTGGTGAAGTATTTGTTAAAAAGCGTTGCCTTTTCTTTATTATTTGTAATTATATTAGAATCCTTAGATAATGGTGGTATAACAGATGAGCGTTGAGGTTTAATGAAACATTTTTGTGTATTCCACTAGTCTTTACTACTTAGTGAACCGGTTTTCAGTTTATTTGAAAGTTTATCATTGTAGGAATTTTTTTTTCTTCTTTTGCTTCACGTATGGATTAGTCACCTTTGTTTTGAATGTTTAGTACTTATAAAGACCGTCAATATTTTTGGTATGTTTTGCTTTATTGAACAATCGTCGTCTTTTTTTTTTTTTTTTTTTTTTTTTATTAGTTTTCGAATATTGAAATTTAACCATGGAGGATCTGTACAGCGAATAGTTACAACTTTATTTGGAATGTATTTTTCAGAAGCAGATATAATACGGTTAGAGATATGTAGGGCGTACAAATTAATGTTATCATTCTGAAGACTTCCCAGTTTGTATTATTTATGTTTTTTCCTCATATTTTCATAATCACCGCGATCATATAACCGTACTTTCCTTTTGAATGAGGTATGTTCTTCTTTCGTTAAGTTATAAAAACAGTATACTGGACAGTGGTATCTTGTGTGTATCTGACCTAAGAAGGGTTCGCTGACACCACTAAAACCTACAAATGTAGAATCATTTACTAGAAAAAGGACAATTAATGATGAAGAATGCTCTGTAAAGTGGGTCGGTTCATCAATGATTTGACTGAGATTGTACTGTCTGGAAATATCATCGAGTTTTTTTTCCGTGTATTAGCTTTTAAAAAATCTAGATTTTAATCTCCCGGTAAAATAATATCTTCATTGGACGTGTAATCTAAGTATGAGTTGTTTGCGTACCTCCTCGTTGGTGGTGTGATCTAAGTACGAGTTGCTTGAGTACCTCCTTATTGGCGGTAAGATCTAAGTACTAGTTACTTGCGTACCTCCTTCTTGGTGGTATGACCTAAGCACGAGTTCCTTGCGTACCTCCACGTTCGTAGTGGGATCTAAGTAAAAGTGGCTGCGTACCTCCTGATTGGTTGTTTGACGTAAATACCAGTTGCTTGCATACCTCTTCCTTGGCGGTGTGATCTATGTTCGAGTTGCTTGTGTACCTCCTCATTATGGTGGTTGCATTCAAGTGCGAGTTGTTTGCGTACACCTCATTGGTGGTGAGATGCAAGTGTGAGTTGCTGGCGTACCACCTCATTCGTGGTGAGATGTAATATGAGTTGATTGCGTTCCGCCTCATTGGTGATATTATGTAAGTACGAGTTCTTTGCGTACCTCCTCATGGGCGGTGTGATCTAATTATGAGTTGCTTGCAGACCTCCTCATTGGTAATGAGATGTCAGTATGACTTGCTTGCGTACCTCTTCTTTTGTGGTGTGATCTAAGTACGAGTTGCTTGCGTATCACCTGATTAATGGTATGATGTAAGTATGAGTTGCTTATGCACCTAATCATTGGTTGTGGGATCTAAATATGATCGAGTTACTTGCGTACATCTGCATTGGTGGTGAGATGCAAATATAAGTTGATGGCGTACCTCCACATTCGTGGTGAGATGTAAGTGCGAGTTGCTTGCGTTCCTCCTCATTTGTAGTATGATGTACGAGTTGCTTGCATACCTCCTTACTGGTAGTGTGATCTAAGTACATGTTGCTTGCGTACCTCCTCATGGGTGTTGTGATCTTAGTACGAGTTGCTTGTGAACCTCCTCATTGGTGATGAGATGAAAGTATGAGTTGTTTGCGTACCTCCACTTTGGTGGTGTGATCTAAGTATGAATTGCTTGCGTAGGCCTCATTTTTGGTGTGATGTAAGTTCGAGTTGTTTTCGTAACTCTTCAATTTTTATCAGGATGTAAATACAAGTTGCTTGCGCACTACCTCATCGGTGGTGTGATCAAAGTACGAGCTGCTTTGTATCTCCTCATTGGTGGTGTTTACTAAGTACGAGCTGTTGCGTACCTCCTCACTGGTGGTGTGATGTAAGTACGAGTTGGTGCGTACCTCCTCATTGGTGGTGTGATCTAAGTACGAGTTGCTTGCGTACCTCCTCATTTGTGGGTTCATCAATGTACGAGTCACATGCGTACCTCGTCATTGCTGGAGTGTTGTAAGTACAGTCGACTCTCGTTATCTCGAATTCCAAGGGACTCTCTGAAACACTTCGAGATATCCGTACCTCGACATATAAGATTTTTAGAATTAAGAAAAATTATTCGAACAACCACATTTAACAAATTATATATGTAATTGGACTCTTGACGTTTGAGAGATATCGAAAATATTGTGGAAAAGATGAGAAATTGCTCCTTAGGAGCAAATTCTCCTCTTTTCCACAATATTTTTACTTGTTGTTAGATTTTCATGTTAAGGCAGGGACACGATTTTCACTTTGAGATAAACGGTTATTCGAGATAAGTGAGTTCGAGATAACGAGAGTCAACTGTACGTATGGCTTGCGTACCGCCTCATTTGTGGTGGGATCTATATACGAATTGCTTGGCTATCTCCTCATTGGGTGTGAGATATAAGTACGAGTTGCTTGCATAACTTCCTCATTGGTGGTGAGATGTAAGTACGAGTTGCTTGCGTACCACCTAATTGATGGTGGGAACTAAGTACGAGTTACTTGCGTATCTCCTCATTCGATGAGGGATCTATTTGGGAGCTGCTTGCGCACCTCCTTCTTGGTGGTGGGATCTAAATACAACTTGCTTGCGTATCTCCGCATTTGTGGTTGGATCTTAATACGAGCTGCTGCGTACGTACAACATTGATTGTCTGATCTAAGTACGAGATGCTTGCTTACCTCCTCATTGGTGGTGGGACGTAGGTACGACTTGCTTACGTACCTCCTCGTTGGTAGTGTGATATAAGTACGAGTTCCTTGCCTCCCTCCTTATTGATGGTGGGATGTAAGTACGAGCTACTTGCGTGCCTGCTAATTGGTGCTGTGATGTAAGTACGAGTTGCTTGCATATCGTCGCATTGGTGGTATGATCTAAGTACGAGTTATTTTTCTAACTACTCATTGGTTATGAAATTGTTAGTATTACATGTAGTTGCTTGCGTACCTCCTCATCGTTGGTAGGATTTAGGTACGAGTTGCTTGCTTACCTCCTCGTTGGTGGTGGGATCTAATTACGAGTTTGTTGCGTACCTCCTCATTGGTGGTGAGATGTAAGTATGAGTTGCTTGCGTACCTCCTCATATGTGGTGAGATGTAAGTACGAGTTGCTAACGTACCTCCTCCTCATTGGTGGTGGGATTTATGTACGTGTTGCATGCGCACCTCCTCATTCAGAATCAGAATCAGATCAGAATATTTTACTGGTGATACATCAATAGACATTCATTTACCAGAGCCAACGATTGCGAAGACTAGTCTCTAGATCTCACAAGTGATGTGACTCTAGCGATAGGATCCTCAGAGCTTTCAGCAATGGATATTATAGATGGAGGGAGTGCATTCCAACCCCTAACGGTGTCTGGGGAAGACACTGTACCTGTTAATGTCAGTTCTAGCATACGGCACTTAAAATGCCATTGGATGCGGATTCCTACTGCGCCTATTTGGGGGTTGAAGGTCATCACAAGGTATACTAGCTCTACCTTTCAGACCTTTGAATAGCAATATGAGTTTACTACCTTTGCGTCTCTTTTGAAGAGACTCCCACCCTAACTGTTCAAGAATGCTAGTCATACTTCCAGTTTCAAAGTTGTAATTACCAGTCACAAATCTAGCTGCACGATTCTGAACCTTTTGTAATTCTTCCTGGACAATTATTCCACGTGGTTCCCAAACAGGGCTATCATACTCCAGGATTTGTCGTACCAACCCCTTGTACGCAATTTCCATAACATCTTGGGGGCATGTCGAAAGGTTACGTCTTAAGAAACCAAGAGTTCTGTTTGCTTTTGTGCAAAAATTGCTTACATGAGTATATCTTTAGAAATTGTCACACGAATGTATTTAATATTATTCACATTTTCGAGGACTATTCCATCTAAGGAGTAAACTGCATTGATCTTTATCATCTGCTTCCTAATAAGCTGTATAATGTTACATTCACAGGCTGAAATCTCATCCCTCATTTCCTGGCCCATTTGCCCAGCTGCTCAATATCCTTTTGGTATTTTGATGTGTCTTTGATGCTATCAATCTGACGATAGCAGACACAGTCATCAGCGAACAGACGAAGCTAAGATTCTATTCCAACCATGATATCATTTATATAAAAGGAAAACAACAGTCGATCAAGTACAGTGCCCTGCGACACACCAGACAAAACAGGTGTCCATTGCGACTTTGTACCATTGACTACAACCCTTTTTTCCCTATTGCACAGCAATGACTCAATCCATACTTAAGTTTTTCCACTTATGCCATATCCATGGAGTTTCAGAAGAACATGAGTAGGAGTGTCAAAGGCCGTCTCGAAGTCCAATATGAATGTATCTACTTGACTTCCTGCATCCAAACCTTTAGCCAAATCATTTATTACTGTGATCAACTGACTTTCACAGCTACGATTCTTCCTGAAAGCATGTTGCCTGTCTAAAAGAAGCTTGTGTTCATCAAGATGAGCCATAATATTTGTACAAACTATGTGTTCAAGCATTTTGCAAGGAACAAATGTCAAGGACACTGGACGGTAGTTACTTGGTAAAGTTCTGTCGCCCCTCTTATAAGTTGACAGCTGTTAGCCAAAGACCATTCCCTGGGGATTTCACCCTTATCAAGAGATTGTTGGAACAAATGAGCAAATACAGGACCAAGTTCTACCACAAATCTTAAAGGACTTTAGGATGAAATTCATTAGGTCCCAACGTCAAGCCTTTCATCATTTTTATAACACCTTAATTTGAAATGTTAATGTCGCTCATAGGCGGAGCTGACTTTTTAAGTATAGGGACCTCCCTTTCCGAAGTTTTGGTGAAAACATCTGTAAACTGACCATTGAACTCCTCAGCCTGCTCAGTTTTAGACAGCCAAACCACTACCATTTCTTCTTTTGAGAGGAGGGATACCCCGATTGTCTTTCCTCTGACTGTTGGTGTTCACCTTAATGTCACAATTTGTTAACATACAAATTATGCTGTTTTTTATATCAGCTTTGATTTGCTGTCTCAGTTCCTAAAACTTATATCTGAGTTTACTACTGCCAGTCTTTTTTGCCTTTGCATGAGTTTTATTCTTTTAGAATATTCCTTCTAATCTTAGTTGTAATCCAAGGGACGGAAGCTACCAATTTATTTGTCTTAGAGGGAATATACGTATCTACAGCCTCCTCTATGAATGAAGTTATCAAATTGAAGTTTTGCTGAAAAGAACGAGAACCAGAATGGCCATTGAAATATTTATCCTTTGCAAAGTTTGAAGAATCTCGCCTCAAAGAGTCAAAAGCACCCTTCTGATACAAATAAACCTTACGCCGTTGTTTCGTCCTTTGAGGAATAAATATCTTTAAAGTTCCTGCAACAATGTCAGGATCATTCAGTTTATCAGGAGAGTTTACCCCTTGAAACTGCCCAAGTAACGAAGTCAAAATCACATCTGTATTCTTCCCGAGTTGGGAAATTCACCAGCTGTTCTAACCCATTATCGTTCATAATGTCCACAAGTAGTTGCCCCTCTGCATTGTCCCATTTTCGTTAAGTCGGTCTGGCCAAACTATGCCTCTAAAGTTAAAGTCACCTAGTATGTGGACCGAAGGAAGATTCTTATGTTGGGACTTAATGTGCTCAAGCTGATTTCGAATATGTTGAAAGTCTTTGCACGACCACTGGGTTCTCCATACCAACTTGCTATGCAGTGAGGTTTTGTTTGCAAAGACCTTAGCCCACACTGATCCCGAGTCGTTTTCCAGTTCTGTTAATGGCATATGTGGCATTTCCTTGTGAATGTGGAGCATCACGCCACCACTATGAAGGTCCCTGTCTTTCCTATATGCATTGTATGAACAGGAATCAGGGAACAATTCTGAAGTTGAAATTGAGCCGTCAATTTTTGTCTCCTGAATAGCTACAATATCAGACATATGATTATCAAGAAAACACAACAGTTCCAGCTTTTTGCCTTTTATGCCATTAATATTTAAGATTACAAATTTCAGTCCTTGAGGGAAGTTGATTTGTTAATGCCAGGTGCAGATGCTTTATTTATGTCTTTTAATGTGGCAGTTTCCAGAATTGTTTCTGGTGTTTTTGCCAGTGACGCGCAATAAGTAGGCTTCCCAAATCCCGGACATACGCTTCTACCGACATTTCCTTCGTTCAGGCCTATGGGCATGGTGGGCGAAGCTTGCTTACCAAGTAATGCTTACTATCCGCGGACGCCTGATTACACCCTTTGTTCTGGGGTCCATGTCTGTTGGTCTGAACATTCTGATTCGTCATTCGTTTATGGATTTATGACTTGCTCCATGACTTCCCTGCATGATAAGGGAGTACGATATCAACATTATTTTTCACTCTGCCCCACGTGACCTTTGGGTTGGCTTAACAGTCACTGTCTTTCCTTCCTTTTGTCACGCTATCTCCTAAACCATCGGGCGATTTAAACAAATGTGCCACATGACTTCCCCGCGTAGTAAGGGTGTGCGACAGCAGCATTATTTTTCTGCCCCATGTGACCTTCGGGTGGGGTCAAAAGGTCACTATCTGTCCGTCCGTCATGCTATCTCCTAAACCACCGGGCAGAATTTAACCAAACTAGCTACATGACTTCCCCACATAGTAAAGGTGTGCGAGAGCAACATTATTTTTCCAGCCTTTCGTCCGTCACACTATTAGCAACATTAGCATGGAGCATTGGGATTTTGCGATTGCATGCCATCGACTGCGCAATTTAGTTTTTATCTATTTTTTGGTTTCTATAAGCTCACCTGAGCACAATGAGCACCTAGTGCTCAGTGAGCTATCTAATAGGCAAGTACTCCGTCGTCCGTCGTCTGTCAACAACTGACATCTCCTAAACCACTGGGCCAATTTGAACCAAACTTCACAGGAGTGATCCTTAGGAAGTACTTACTGAAAGTTGTTCAAACAATTTGAATCTAAGCAGAACTCTGGTTGCCATGACAACCAAGTGACAAAATCTTTAAATATCTTCTTGTCCGAAATTATAAGGCCTTGGGCTACAATATTTGGTATGTAGAAGATTTTTAAAGATTTTTCTATATAGGGGCATGTAGAAAATAGGCATATTTCTACATGCCCCTATATAAAAAATCTTAAAAAAATTCTTCTTGTCAAAAAGTAGCGACTGGATTTGCAAATAACATTGCATGAATGTTCCCGGGGTGATATTCTGTGAAAATTGTTCACGCTAAACCATTGTTTTAAAAACATGGTCGCCATGGACGGGGTTAATTTTCCATATAAGTTACTATGCATTCTTTGTCAACTTTTGCTTTAAATGACTTCTCCTGTAAAACTGCCAGACAGATTTTGAAATAATTTCACAGAAATGTTTTTTGGGTGAAATTTACCTAAAATGCGGAAACCGTTTTACTCTGCTGACCAAGATGGCTGCAAGAGCTAAAAATAGAAAAATCTTTAATCAACTTCTCCTCCTAAACGGTTGAATGGAGTTTGAAATTAATTCAGAGGATTGTTCCTTGGGTGACCGCTTACCAAAATTGCTCAAACTGTTCTGCTTTGCTAAACAAGATGGTTACCTGACACTCAGGTGAGCGAATTATGGCCCCAGGATAAGGACCTCTGGGCCCCTCTTGTTTTGTTTTTTATTTATTTATTTATTTTTTTTTATTTTTTTTTTTTTTTTTCAAATTATCAAACGGAAAAAATGATTTGTTCTAATTTATTTGCACTGTATTGCATTAATACTACTTTTCCCTTACTTTTTATCACCACGCTTTAGCGATTGGGATATTGTGAACGCCTCCATCCGTCCGTGCATCCGTCCGTCCGTCACGATATCTCTTCCTAAACCACTGGGCCGAATTTAACCAAATCCGTTACATTACTTCCCTTCGTGGTAAGTGTGTGCAAGAGCATTATTTTTCACTCTGCTCCATGTGACCTTCGGGTGTGGTCAGATGATCACTGTCTGTCTGCCTGTTCGTCCGTCCGTCACGCTAACCTCCTAAACCACTGGGCGGAAGTTAACCAAACTTGCTATATGACTTTCCCACGTGGTATGGGTGTGCGAGAGCAACATTATTTTCTGTACGTACACCTTGTCCAGTAACTGAATAGACAGCTTTTAATTTCATGTAATTATTACTTGCCTATAAAAATGAAACGTGAGAAAAATATGTTTCTAAGATAGAATTTTCCGATCAGTCGACTAATAAATAAAAAAAAATCTTTCCGATCATTAGTCACAAGAGGCAAAAGTGACTGATGATCGATTATAAACCGATCATCAGTGGCAACACTATTTGCAAGGAGTCCTAATCCTTGTTTTATCACAGTGATTTGGGTTACTTGTTGTTTTCTGTGATATTTCACTGAATGAGTTAGATAGCCTCTATGCGTGCCAAACATGTTTTGCAACATTTGAGCCTAGGGTGAAGATCAGGATACCAGTAAAATCAAATTAAATCATCCGATAGTCTTTACTACTAACCCTCTGGGTGTTTGCTTAGTGCCGATATAAGAACTTTTGTTTATAGCATTTCTATTTATAGACTAAACGTCCCGACAGGAAAAATGACTTTTTCCTACTCGGGTACCAGAGTTTTTCCTACAATTTTTCAAGGAGTTTGGACAATGATTTTCCTACAACCACTTATGACGTCATAAGAGGAATTTCATTTCGAAAACATTATGGATTACTTGCGTATGTATGTATAAAATGTTGTGTCAATTATTTAGGAATAAACGTTTTTTTTTGTAGTTTTTTTTTTTTTTTTTTTTTTTTTTTTTTTTGTTATTGTTTTTTTTTTTTTTTTTTTTTTTTTTTTTTTTTGGTAAAATTAATACCTTTTAGAAAATGGTTAAATAGGAACTGTTCAAAACAGATTGTAGACAAACCATTAGTTAAAAGAAATCAAAAATCGAGCCCAAGCAAACACCCAGTGTAACCTTTCTAAGACGTTGGTTCTAGAGTTCTTGTACTATTTCTGGGGTCTTCCCAGCAAGCACACAAACTCCCAACAACGTCGTTACAACGTCGTTTCAACGTCATGACGTTGCAGAGACGTTGTAACGACGTTGTTGCGACATTGTGTGCTTGCTGTTTTATGACTCGTTGCTGTTTAACCCTTATAAAGTGAACTCTTCCATCCTTGAATATAGGCATGTCCATTGATGCAAATACAGATTTCAGTCTGATTAAAAAACAACTTGCAAACAGTGTAGATCCTGATGAGACGCCTCGTTGCGAGCCGTCTTATCTGGAGCTACACTGTTTGCATAAGTATCTGTTTCGGTCTGCCGGTAGTCTTCACTATTAACCGTTCTTAAATGCTTGTATTTTTATGGGATCGTTTTATTGTTCGTTGATCGTATTTATTGTGGAGTCGTATGGTTGATGAATGGCTTGTTTCCTTATGTTTGGTGGAATTTGTCTGGTATTGTGGTCACCTCGATGGTGAAGGAGCAGCTAGTTTATTTGTTTTTGCTAGTTGTTTTAATTGCCGTTTTTTGTTTTCTCTTCCTCTTGGGTATCATAGATAGGCTATTTCTATGATTGTGGCATTTCATCTTTATTATTTATTCCTTTCATCCCTGACTTTCTACAATGGACTCTCCCGTCTTTGAATTTGGACACATCCATTGTTGTAAATAGGGGTTTCGGTCAAAAATCAATAACAGAATGGAAACAGTGTAGATCCTGATTATACGGCTAATATGGTCCGTCTCATCTGGATCTACACAGTTTGCGTAAGTATTTTGTTTTGGTCTACCGGACTGAAAGGGTTACGGTTCAAGCAAACGTTAGACTATCAGAATGACCCCCCAAAACCTTGCGTTTCTTTACATTACTCTTGTAAATAATATTCTCATTACGAAAACACGCCTATGCAAATATATTGAAATTTTACCACCAAAAAAAAAAGAAAATTTTCAGATGAAAAATTCTGATATTTTTTCTTATTTCTGCTCAAAACATAGATTGTAGGTACTCGTTAGAACCGCCTCGATGAGGCGGTTCTAACGAGTACCCACAATCTATGTTTTTAAATGATTTCTGTTTTGTTTGTATTGGAGTTTTATGACCTATCGACACATGTTAGGTCATTTCGAGCACAATCAGTTAACTTAACGGTGTTAAACAATGCACTTTTAGTCGATGACTGTCTTGCATAATGAAAAGATATGGTATGCTTCTTGAGAAATGAACACAATGCTAAATAATGCCCATGTGCGTCAAAACCCATGACTCCAAGGTACGCGCTTTAGTTGGCAGTACCAACAGCGAAAGACAAGGAATTTCTGAGGCAGATACTACACATGTAGCTCCATCTGCGGTTGGTACGTGTACACAACAAGAACAGTGATGATATCTGGTCTATCTACCTAGTCACTCACACCATTAGGAAAACACACATATTCAAGTTTATGGAAAATTTCACCTCCAAAAACTGAAAAATTTCAGATAAAAAAAAAACTGATATTTTTTTACATTTCTGCTCAAAATATAGATTGTGGGTACTCGTTAGAACCGCCTCGGCGAGGCGGTTGGAACGGGTACCACAATCTATGTTTTTGAGCAGAAATAAGAAAAATAATGTAACCCCCGGTAAACCCCAGTTCTACTATATAAAAGTGGGTTTTGAGGGGATCAAAATAATATAGGTATGTTTACGTGATGCGTGGTTTATTTTATGCTATGCATGTGCGGAGATATATCTTGCTAGCTGATTTTTGCAAGGAATATTCAAATCAAAAGTCTTCAGTACATTGAAGTATGACCCTTTCCTGACTATTCTGGCTATTTGGTATCAGTGAATATAGTGAACCCACGAAAAAACCCGCCGTTTAGTCAGACCGAATTATGTGCAAAATAATAAGAGCCCGTCTGAATGCATCAAAATGAAATTTCTTTAAAGTAGTAATCGTCTTTTTCTAACTGAGTCTTTATCATTTTCTTTTTTTTTTTTTTTTTTCTTTTTTTTCATATCTTTCAATAAAGAACTTTATGAATTCTCGTACTTACGGAAGGATTATTTCATTTGAGAGCGAAATAAGCTGCCTCTTTCACAAAATTGAAATTTCCTGTTAGAAATCTGGCTGCGCGTTTTCGCACGCTTTCCAGTTCTTCCTGACTACACTTGGGGCCCCAAACCAGACTGCCTTACTCCAGGACTGGACTCATTAATCCTTTATAAGCTGCTCCTTTAATGTCTTGTGATGAATTCTCGTATTTGCTGCAGCATAATTTCATTTGAGAGCGAAATCGTTATGGAAGCGAACAATGTAATTAATTAATTATTTATTTATTTAATTAATTAATTGTATACCCGAAAGAGGCCATAACTGGATAATAAAACAGTCTATTCTAATTCTATTCTATTCTATTCATTATCAGATGCACGACTACTATTCCTTGGTAATTACTTCTGCTAAAGCTCGGTTCGGTATAATTTCTGTATTTGATGTGTGATTAGCAGAACTCCTAGAAAATGAAATGCGCGCCTCATTTAAAGGTATAGAAAACTAATTACTTTCCCATAGACCTCCATAGTAATTTTACCCTTTTTATGGTTAAGAGTTCATTTCAGGGTATGGTTGGGGCTTCCAAATTTTGTTTTAATTCAAAGACTAGGCTTAGCACAGCAAAATAAATAAGAAAAAACGTCACTGTCGCCAGCACTTTCTAGGACATTTTGGAGGCTGAATGTAGCAACCCTCAGAGTAGCAACCCCTCAATTGGCAGGTATCAAAAATTGAAACTTTGAAATTTCAGCACTTCTTCTTTAGGCTCCAGCAAACCCAAACAGAAACATTCATTTCTTTGACACGATCAAGAAATTACACACAAACATTTTTTTCTTCAAATAAGAATAATACATTTTAATTCCTTTTTACTATTAATCAATCACAGGTCGCCTTACACAAAATAACAGCCCGGGCTTCCCTGAACTTTTTTTTGCACCAATCTGCAGTCCTGGCACAAATGGTTCCCTGTGCCCTTAATGAACATTCTATGTTTGCTGTGTCTTCCGCCATTATTGTTTACTGTCAATGCTTGGTGGGAAGCGTAGCAACCAATGAGATCCTGACGCACCAGTCAGATCACGCGTCTGCTTGTGGCCTAACTGTTGTCTATCTTAAGAGAACAGGCTTCAGTTTAGTTCAAGGGGAAACTTCAGCCAAAGAACTAGACATGTGGCCCCACTAAAGGACCAGACACGCGCAGTGAAAGATTGATTTGACGGCAAGTCCGAAGAGCCATATTTTCGCAACGGGACTCTTTTGCTGCTGAATATTGTCTGTACTAGCCAGTAAAATAAGTGGCTCTATTGCGTTTCGTTTAACGAAATGTGTGTTATTTTTCCTCTCTTTAAACCCATGTGTGTTTCTTAAAGACAATTGCAATCAGCGTAGTCCCAGATCAGACGCGCAAATCCCAACTGTGATCATGGCCTGCACTGTTTGCATGAAATATAGTTATTTTGTATAACAATGGTAATTGTTACTATATTACAAATGTATTTCTAATATTACGAGGGCAAGTCAATAAGTAACCAGCCTATCCCATTTCCAATTGAACGAGACACCCAAGATTTTCATGCCTTGTTTCAATACATGTTTTAGGCCTGAGGGCAAAATTTCACCCTTATCGTGTCATTCACTCATAAGATATTGAATGTCAAACATGGCTAGCGATGCAAAAGTAAGCTTTTCGTCAAAAGTTGAGTACCGTGCTGTAATTCGGTACTTTATTTGAAAGGGAAAACAGGTCAGGAAATACATTGCGAGTTGACCAATGTTTATGGGTCTTCTGCACCATCATATGCACAAGTTAAGTTCTGGGTCGGAGAATTCAAACGCAGTAGAACGTCTTTAGAAGTCGAAACCAGGTTTGGACGCCCATCAGATGCCTCCGATGAAGAAATGTGTAACAAAGTACGGGATCTGGTGTACTCTGATAAGCGAATTAAGGTGGAAGAAATAGCGAATGCATTACACATTTCACATGGTAGCGTTTCAACAACTTTACATGATCGCTTGGGTATGCACAAGCTAACAGCCCGTTGGGTCCCAAAATCCCTTAGCGACGAGCAAATGGCAACCAGAGCATCAGTATACAGCGCATTGTTGAAGCGGTTTAGGTCAAAGGAAGATGATTTCCTTTCACGTCTGGTGACTGTATATGAGACCTGGGTCCATTATTATGAGCTAGAGAATAAAGCTCAAAGTCGCCAGAGTGTAGGGCCGGGGTCTCCGAGGCCAAAGAAGTTCAAAACGGAACCCTCTGCTGGCAAGGTGCTGGCAACTGTATTTTGGGATGCACAATGCGTTATTATGTTGGACTTTCTAGCAAAGAAAAGTACAATAACAGTTGCGTATTATGCAAATTTGCTCGACCAACTGAAAACTGTGATCCGTGAAAAACGCCGAGGTAAACTCTCCAAAGAGATTCTGCTCCAACAGGACAATGCGAGAGCCCACACTTGCAAAATTGCAATGGATGCTGTTGAGCGGAATGGGTACGATCTAATACCGCACCCCGCCTATTCTCCGGACTTAGCTCCTAGTGACTATTTCCTATTCCCAAACTTGAAAAAGAATATCCGTGGACGTCATTTCCGGTCCAACGAAGAAGTCGTGGCGGCAGTTGAGGAGTGGGTCAGAGACAAGGACCCTGGCTTCTTCAGTTCTGGGCTGATGGCACTGGAACACCGTTGGTCCAAGTGCATCATTCTAGAGAGCAATTACATCGAAAAAGAAGTGATCGATCACCCAGAAATAAGTTAGGCTGGTTTTTTATTGACTCGCCCTCGTATTATTATTATCATTAATGAAAAAATCATTCACTGACCCATGAATATAAATATTTCACATGATCAGGCTGACAGCACATTCCATATCGCAAAAAATATCTACTTTTCTTCGTCGCTTAATTATCTTCTTTTTTGAACATGTTTATTATTCATATTAATAATAATAATAATAATAATAATATTATTATTATTATTATTATTATTATATACCAGGCATCCTTTTTAATTGAGACGGACCTGTGCAGACAGATTGAAAGAAATGTCCACTTTCTTTAAATGGGTTATTCATTTTATTTATTTTTTTTTATTTTATTTATTTATTTTTTTTACTTATTTTATTTTATTTTTTTGTAAATAAAAACATATGATTTAGCTACAGCTTTACAACAATTCAGTAAGTTCAAATAAGATGCACCTCTTGAGAAAAGGAATACATTCAAACAAGAAATAGAGACTTGGTTTTATTGAACCTCTTTATAATGTGCCACAGGGTAACAAAGCAAAGTTGCTTACCATTACGAAAACACGCCTATTCAAATATACTGAAAATTTTCCCACCAAAACATGAAAATTTTCAGATAGAAATCCCTGATATTTTTCATATTTCTGCTCAAAACATAGATTGTGCGTAGTCGTTAGAACCGCCTCGGCGAGGCGGTTCTAACGAGTACCCACAATATATGTTTTTGAGCAGAAATAAGAAAAATAATTTATACCCCTGTAAACCCCAGTTTTACTATATAAAAGTGGGGTTTAAGGGGGTCAAAATTATATAGGCATGTTTTCGTGATGGTTGCTTACAGCTTCCAGCGCCGATTTCAGCAATACTTTATTTTCAAATTTTCCGGGTTGTGGCACAACGGTCCTAGAGGACCAGAAAATACCTAAATTCTGAAAGAAGGGTTTTTTTCGCGCGCGCACACACACACACACACACACATCATAGGCAAGAAAGTGACATTAACATACATATTTTGCATCTTAACCATCGGGCTGCTCTTAAAATAAAAAGGTAGCCCTAGATTTTATGACCGCCTTACAGTGCCTTAAACCAGCTTTGAAGCCATATTATTCTGAAAAGATGGATCCCTTGATAACAAGGTACAGAGGCAGAAATGCAAAATAGTATAGAAAATGACCAGGAATAGCCATGGTCAAAGAACATAGCCGACCAATGACACCAAGAGAAAAAGTAAATAAATCATGATAGACAGTACACAAGCCACAAACTAAAGAAAGGCAAAGCAACCACCTACCTCTACCCTAACAAGATCCCAGCTAGCATTCTTTATAAATCTATAGCGGGCCGTTATCGGCCCGTCAGTAGGCTACCCTCACGGGCCGATAACGGCCTGCTATAGATTTATAAAGAATGCTTACTGGGATGATCGCAGTGCTAGACAGGATCCACTAAACGCAACAATAACACAACGAACAGGCACCGGAATTGTGAAACTTTTTTCATGATCAACTCAGCTGAGCATGACATTTGTCCTGCTAATAAATCTCAAATACTTACAATTGCAAATACTTTCGTGCTGAACATAGCCGAGCCTGAAAAATTCTCTGCTAATGAATATAAATTTCTCTGCTGATAAATATGAAAATGTCAACAATAGTCGGCATTTACATATTTATACGCAGAGAAATTTTCATGCTTAGCTGTGTTGAGCATGAAAAATAATTTATAACCTCGAGACCAGGACAAAAGATGAACAAAGCCCCGCAGCGGGCGACCACCGTGGTAGTCGCAAGGCCACATAAAGATGAACGAACACTAGAATCACCGCCTTCGCACGGTTAGGTATAGTAAAACTAAATTATTCTGAAAAGATGGGTCATTTGACAACAAGGAACATATACAGGAAAGAAAGCGTAATTTATCATTCCATAAGCAGCTGTGTAATATACAAGTACGGGACGATGGTGTAATTGACAGCTTTAACCCTTAAAATGCCAAGAAAACTTGCATCTGAAAATGTCGTCTATTTATGTTGTCTGTTAAATATTCTTGCGAAATTTTCAAACCTATTTGTGCTTACAGACAAACAGTGTAGACCCTGATCAGACTGTTCCTAGAGGAACAGTCTGAATTGGGTCCATACTGTTTGCAAAAATTATTTTTAAAATCACAAGCAGATGATAAAGCAGACGACAATTGTTGTGATTGGCAGTTTAAGGGTTAAAATATGTTTAAATATTTGTTAAGGATTATTGCACACACACACACACACACACACACACACACACACACACACACACACACACACTCACGCACGAGAGAGAGAGAGAGAGAGAGAGAGAGAGAGAGAGAGAGAGAAACGAAACAAAAAAGAAGCTATGTGCAGCTACATGCTAGAGCAATCGACAGATTATTTGGGCTGTGCCATGCGAAAACGTGTCTACGGGCATATGCGGACCGCGAAGGACCAGATTAGCCTGAGCATCCCGCCGTCTCATCAGTTTCTTCACCGTCCGCTAACAGCCTATTTGAATTGACTAACTGAATAGTACAGAATGTATCAATGGAGAGCAAAGGCTCGGGTAAGACCTTGCGCATGCGCTCGATGATGTGAATCCATACATTTTGTGCTTGCTCCGAAGACAGACACGTTTACGCTTGGCGCGGTCCATTTACTATTGAAAGTCAGATTGGTTTTTAGCTGACGTTAATATTGTCTGGACAATAGGACATGAAGGTAACAAATTCATACGGCCCGAGTCTAGCGTGTCTTGGATCAGTAATTTTCTGTTCATCATTATCCTTATCGGTTGCAGCCATTTCGCCTACTTTGTGAGACCATCTTCCATTTGCATCAAGTCGACACCAGTGGAAATCTTTATCTTTCCAAACTAACAGAGCCACCAGACATTTGTTAGTTTTCGGGAACTTTCCTGCGCCTGGGTTTCCAAGATCTTTTAGGCCGTCACGCTCCGCCGCTTTACGCACGTCCATCCCTGTTAGACTCTCATACATTTCTCCAGACCCTTTTCCTGGTTGGACAAAGGTTCCTGTCGTTGTGTTTGTAGCATAGTTGTAACAGTTATTATTCTTCTGTATGTTAATATCTGTATTCCATATGTCAGGATTATATCCTGGACGTGTACATGTTGACGTGGTTTCAGTAGTTGTTTGTGGTTTTACTGTTGTTGTTGATAGACGTGTTGTTGGAGTTGTAGACCTAGCTGGTTGCGATGCATTATTGCAGAGATCGTCTTCTGGAGACTGAAATATTGAAACCTAATCGTCACTAAATGAACCGCAATGTGAGAAATATGTGACATGTTCGCCCAACGAAGACTCAAATTAGCCTGCGTATCCGTGCAGTCTGATAAGAGTTAACGTTGTGCGACCAAAATGCGCCCAGGGAAGCTCGGACTGCTCAAATGCACAGGCTGATCTGAATCTTCGCTGGGCGAACATCTCCAAAGGTACGCTTTTTGACGATGCCCAAATATTTTCATCAAATAAGTAATAAATCATAGTGAAAATGGTACGAGGAATCATAAACTGTTGTGTAATAATTTTATTTACACGAGATATAGGCATGTTTTCGTAATGTGTGACGGCGTGCAAGAATACATAATTATGACCAACAAAGTTCCAGATCAGTATGTACATGTGCATCCACACAGTTTGAGTAGGATCTTTGCAAAAAAAACAAAAACAAACAAACAAAACACGGACGGCCGTTTTGTCTAGCACCTGCTCACTCTTCCACTGGACCTGCATGTGACGCTTTTTTTTTTTTTTTTTTTTTTTTGCTTAAACACACGTATTCGGTATTTGACTCCTTTAAACCTCACTTTTATATAGTAAAACTGGCGTTTACAGGGGTATATATTATTTTTCTTATTTCTGTTCAAAACATAGATTGTGGGTACTCATTAGAACCGCCTCGCCGAGGCGGTTCTAACGAGTACCCACAATCTATGTTTTGAGCAGAAATATGAAAAATATCTGAGTTTTTTTTATGAAAATTTTCAGTTTCTGGAGGTGAAATTTTCTATATATTTAAATAGGCGAGTTTTCGTAATGTATGTCATGTGAGTCTTTTTCTACTGTAAAGACCCAAAGACCTTGATCAGACTGCGCAGATGCCCATGCAAGCATATGCTGATCTAGAACTTTGCTGGTAAGATGTTTCTTTGGCATCACTTTATGAAGTTTTTGTTTGTTTTTGCAAAAGTCCTGACCCGCCCATTTCATTTACTTTTGTCTGCTGCAAAGACCCAGATCAAACTGTATGTATGTCTATTTTACTGAGCTATCAAAACTTTTTGATACCACATTCCACTTGAGATAAATAAAGTGCTCGTTATTTAGAGTGAAAATTGTATATAAAAAAATAATAAAAAAAAAGAAGTAGTTTGGTGTAAAACGGTAAATAAATAAAGTGGTTTGTGGGTATTAAGGGTTCATTTGCGATGGTTTGCAGTGTTTCAACGGACTACTTCTTTTTTTACGAAATCACCTTCGCGCCATGTACAACGTTAATTCTACCAAATTGTTATTCTAAATAGAGGAGGTTTTCTTGGAGCTTCAAAACTTGACTTTGGCATGAACTTCAATATCATATTGTAGACATGATTTAAAATGCGCACAATGAAAGTTGAATCAAAGTCTTTGACAAAAATAACCGTTTCATGAGATTTATCATCGATTCAAGGCACGTACATTCTTCCATACAGAGGCTGACAGGCTTAGGTCACATATGATCTTATAAGACTTCGTCTAAAAAGAAACAAGGTAAGCTTTTTTAAAAGTTATCTTTCTTTCTGCGTGATTAAATAATGTAGTGGCATGTAATGATGTTTCGAAAATCTAAACCAAAGTACACTTGCTGCCATTTGTCTCTGTTTAACGTGAATAATCGGAATGAAGTCGGTGGCTTTGTAGGTTGTCAAGAGTTTGTTTATGTGCATTGGGTGTTTAGACGCACCATATTTTGGGTAGTTTGTGGTATCTCATATAAGTCATCCATTAGTTCTTATTCCACATGATCAGCCCCAGCACATACCAAATTGCAAAAATTATCTATTATTCTTAGGCGCTTATCTTCTTTTTTGAAGATGCTTCTTATATGTAGCTGAAATTGTATCAGAATTAATGGTGAGGAATTGATGTCTGTAAAACCGGATTCAAGCCCCCACACCTCAGTTCTTTTTAACCCTTTCGCCCCTGAGTTTCTGAAATAAACGCTTCCGTCTATGAAACTGAATTCGAGTTTATACGAAATTGAATGTATCTATTATCTCAATAAGGGGTGTCGCGGAGACAAAAATCGAAAATCAAATAGCAGAGTTGTGACATCGTAGAAAAAAGAAAAACAGTGTAGATTCTGATGAGACGGCTCGTACGAGCCGTCTCATCTTGATCTAAACTGTTTGCAAAACTTTTTTGAAGGGTCTGTGGAGCAGAAAGGGTTAAGTAATATAGTGTGTAAGTTGATCTTCACAATCGAGATACACACAATCGAGAGGCAACGCTTTATCACAGTGAGTAGGCAACTGGCTTTTAATTACAGGATAACATCTCAACAACAGCCATATTGAAAACACATAAAAGTGGCTGTTATATGAAGTGGCTATTATATAGTAAAACAGCACTTTTAGGGATCAGGAAAAAGGGTCCCGATATGCGAAAACGTGTCTTCAAGCTTATGTGGACAGCGAAGGTCCAGATCAGCCTGTGCACCTGCGCAGTCTGATTAGGGCCTTCGCTGTCCGCAAACAGAATGTTTGAATACCATCGAATCTTTCAATGGAGAGTAAATGCCCGGAGTACACTTAGCGCATGTACAGGATGATGTGAATCCGTACATTTTGCGCATGCGCGTAGGAACTTTTTCGCTTGACGTGGCCTAAATGGCTTTTATAAATTGGTGGCTGTTGTTGAAAGGTAACCGTTAGTGATGATTCCACTGTATGTTCCCATTGTTACACTTACCAACTCCTCACACAGATAATAATATGAAAGCGCAGCCGTATTGCTATCAGCTGATAATCCAGTTTTAAAGAGAAGTTTTTCAAGCTCAGCTCTTTCACCAGCTGCAACATTCCTAGTGAAAGCATTTCCACTGTGCGTATTCTCTTGTATCCTAAAGCCTCGATAACCTGTAATTGAGGACAGCGGTTCTGGAACCTTATTTTCTAGAATAGAAAACAATTCTTTGAAGATCATAATCTGTACGATTTCCTGGAAATAATAGTCGTCTGGACCGATAAGCCATGTTGGGTTCTTTACTCCGGAAAACACCGACATAGTAATCTGCAGTTCCATTACCTCTGAAAATAAAGAGCTGCGCCGTGAAAAAAGGGTCTTCGAGGTTATACGAACATAAAAGATCTAGACCAGCCAGCGAAAAGATCCAGATCAGCTAGCGAAGCCTAACAATCTGATCAGGTCATTTTTCACCCATATAGTCGATAGTAGCCAACAATACTGTAAGCGGATAGCGAATGCCATGATCAAAATGCGCAGTTGCGTAGTCAGTCTGATCGGGTCTGTGCTGGCTGTATACACCTCGAACATCACTTTTCTCGTGACAAGCTTTAAATGATTGAATGAAAACAATAATGATTTGAAAAAGTCCTTTTGGTTATCAAATGATTGGTGTCAAAAGTGCTGGCTAAATGGCAAACAGTACAGACTGATAACTTAGAGCAGTAGAATCGGGGTCAATATTGTTTGTTCCCTCGTGTTTGTCCGAATATGAAAATTGTAACCATGATATAAATATGATCGTATTGTTATGCTGCAGACTTGCTCCGAGGTTATAAATTTTTTTTCATTCTCAACTCAGCTGAGCATGAAATTTATTTTGCTTATAAATCTTAAAATACTGACAATTTTTAAACTTTTCGTTCATGCTCAAATCAGCTGAGCATGCTCAGCTGAGTTGAGCATGAAAAAAGTTTTAATTGTTGGTATTTTTATTATTATGACCAAGTGAAATTTCATGATCAGTTGAGTTAAGCATGAAAACAGTTTTATAACCTCCAGACCTGGTTCCGTAAAGGAAAAAAAATATGTATTTGGGCCGCGCCATGCGAAACCGTGTCTTCAGGCATATAGAAACAGCAAAGGCCTTCATCAGCCTGCGCATCCCGCTAACAGAATTATTGGACACTATAAAAGGTATCAATGAAGAGCAAATGTTCGGATGAGATTTTGCGCATGCGTGGGATGAATTTGAGTCTCTGCAGTTTGCGCTTGCTCGAAGATACACTTTCGCTTGGCGCGGCCTAATTACACGCGACTCTTCTTTTGTAGACTATTCTTCTAATTCTTGGCTATTTTTCATAATGCGTAACTTTGTGCTTTAGATCCGTTCCAAAACTAGTTTTAGCTAGTTACTTTTTTAGCTTTAGGTTTCCTTACCCAGAAATACAGAAGACCAACCACAAGAATTCTATAAGAGAGAATTCACCAAAAGGATTCTGTAAGCGCACATTAGCAAAAGGAAACAATAAGAGTTCTGTTAGTGCATAGCAGCGAAGGCCAAACACAAGAATTCTGTAAACACACAGCAGCGGAGGCCAACCACACGATTCTGTAAACACACAGACGCGAAGGCCAACCAAACGATTCTGTAAACACACAAACGCGAAGGCCAACCACAAAGATTCTGTAAATGCACAGCAGCGAAGGCCAACCAAAAAGGATTCTGTAAGCGCACATTAGCAAAGGACAACCACAAGGGTTCTGTTAGTGCACAGCCGCGAAGGCTAAACACAAGAATTCTGTAAACACACAGCAGCGAACGCCAACCACATGAATTCTGTACACAGAAGCAAAGGCCAAACACAAGGATTCTGTAAATACACAGCAGCGAAGGTAAACCACAAGAATACTGCAAGTGCATAACGGCGAGGCTAAACACAAGAGTTATGTAAACACACAGCAGCGAAAGTCAAACCACAAGAATTCTGTAAACACACAGCAGCGGAAGCTAACCACAAGTATTATGTAAACACACAGCAACGAAAGCAAACAACAAGTATTCTGTAAACACACAGCAGCGAAAGCTAAACACAAGTATTCTGTAAACACACAGCAGCAAAAGCCAACCACAAGTATTCTGTAAATGCACAGCAGCGAAGACCAACCACATAGATTCTGTGAGTGCGCAGCAGTGAAGACCAAACACAAGGATTCTATAAGTGCACAGCAGCGAAGGTCAAACACAAGGATTCTATAAGTGCACAGAAGCGAAGGCCAACCAAAATGATTCTGTAGTGGAAGAAACGAAGGCCAACCACAAGTATTCTGTATGCACACGGCAGCGAAGGCCGACCACAATGACTCTGTAAATGCGCAGAAGCGAAAGCCAACCACAAGGATTCTGTAAGCACACAACGGCGAAGGTCAACCACAAGGATACTGAATGTGCACATCAACGAAGGCCAACAACAAGGATTCTGTAAGCACCAGCAGCGGCCAACGACAAGGATTCTGTAGTGCATAGAAGCGACGGCAAACCACAAGCATTCCGTAAGTGCACAGAAACGAAGGCAAACCACAAGAATTCTATAAGTGTACAGCAGCGAAGGCCAAACACAAGAATTCTGTAAGTACACAGCAGCCAGCGAAGGGCAACCACAAGGATTTCGTCAGTGCACAGCAGCGAAGGCCAAACACAAGGATTCTGCAAATGCACAGCAGCCAGCGAAGGCCAACCACAAGGATTCTGTAGGTACACAGCAGCCAAGGAAGGCCAACCACGAAGGCCATATTGTAAGTGCAGAGCAGCGAAGGCCAACCACAAGGACTCTGTAAGTGCACAGCAAAGCTGTAAATGCATAGCAACGAAGGCTAACCAGGATTCTGTAAGCGCACAGAAGCGACGGCCAATCACAAGAATTCTGTAACGCACAGAAGCGAAGGCCACCCACAAGGATTTAGTGAGTGCACATCAGCGAAGGCCAACCAACAAATATTCTGTAAGAGCACAGCAGTAAGGGCCATCTACAAGGATTCTGTAAGTGCACAGCAGCGAAGGCCAACCACAAGGATTCTGTAAGCGCACAGCTACGACGGCCAACCACAAGGATTCTGTTAGAGCACAGCAGTGGCCAACCACAAGGATTCTGTAAGCGCACAAAAGCGAAGGCCAACCACAATGATTCTGTAGGTGAAAAGCAACAAAGGCCAACCACAAGAATACTATAAGCGCATAGATACGGCCAAACACAAAGATTCTGTAAGCGCGCAGAATCAAAGACCAACCACAAAGTATCAGTGTGCACACAGCTGCGAAGGCCAACCACAAGGATAACACAGCAGCGAAGGCCAACCACAACGTTTTTGTCAGCACACAGCAGGGAATGTCAACGACAAACTATTCTGTATGTGCACAACAGGGAAGGCCAACCACAAGGATTCTGTAAGCGCATAGCAGCGAAAGCCAAACACAACGATTCTGTAAGCGCAAAACAGCGGAGGCCAACCACAAGGATTCCTTATGTGCACAACAGGGAAGGCCAAGCACAAGGATTCTGTAAGCGCATAGCAGCGAAGGAAGGCCAAACACAACGTTCGGTAAGCGCACAACAGCGGAGGCCAAACACAACGTTCGGTAAGCACACAACAGCGAAAGCCAACAACAAGGATTCTGTAACAAAAGCGAAGGCCAACCACAAGGATTCTGTATGTGCAAAGCAGCAAAGGCCAACTACAAAGATTCTGTAAGCGCATAGAATCAAAGGCCAACCGCAAAGATTCAGTTAGCGAACAGCTGCGAAGGCCAACCACAAGGATAACACAGAAGCGAAGGCCAACCACAACTTTTCTGTCAGCACACAGCAGGGAGTGTCAACGACAAGGATTCTGTAAGTTCAACGCAGCGAAGGCCAACCACAAGGACTCTATAAGTGCACAGAAGCAAACCCCAAAACAATAATTCTATGAGTGCACAGAAGTGAACGCCAAACGACAAAGATTCTGGTAACACACAAGAGCGAAGGCAAACCACAAGAATTCTGTAAACACACTGCAGCGAAGGCCAAACATAAGAATTCTGTAAGTGCACAGAAGCGAAGGCTAACATGGATTATGTAGGAACACAGCGACGAAGGCCAACCACAAAATTCTGTAAGCGCACAACAGCATAGGCCAAACACAACGATTCAGTATGTGCACAACAGGAAAAGCCAACCACAAGGATTCTGTAAGTGTATAGCAGCGAAATCCAAACACAACGATTCTTTAAGCGTACAACAGCGGAGCCTAACCACAAGGATTCTGTTTGTGCACAACAGGGAAGGCCAAGGATTTTGTAAGCGCATAGCAGCGAACGCCAAACACAACGATTCTGTAAGGGCACAACAGCGGAGGCCAGCCACAAGGATTCTGTATGTGCACAACAGGGAAGTCCAGCAATAAGAATTCTGTAAGAGCATAGCAGCGAAGGCCACACACAAAGATTTTGTAAGCGCATAGCAGCGAAGACCAACGACAAGGATTCTCTAAGTACACAACAGCCATGGCCAACAACAAGGATTCTATATGTGCAAACGCTAACCACAATGATTCTGTGAGCGCACAGAGGCGAAAGCCAACCACAAGAATTTGTAAGTGCATAGCGGTGAAGGTCAACCACAAGGATTCTGTAAGCGCACAGAAACGAAGGCTAACCACAAGGATTCTGTAAGTGCGTAGCAGCGAAGGTCAATCACAAGGATTCTGTAAGCTCACAGAAACGAAGGCTAACCACAAGGATTCTGTAAGTGCACAGCAGCGAAGGCCAACCACATGGATTCTTAAACACACAGAAGCGAAGGCCATCAAAAGGACTCTATAAGTGTGCAGAAGCGAAGGCCAACCAAGAGGATTCTGTAATAGAACATCAGCGAAGGCCAAACACAAGGCTTCTATAAACACACAGCAGCAAATGGCAAACACAAGGGTTCTGTAAGCACACAGTAGCAAAGGCCAACATAAAGAATTCTGTAAGTGCACAGCAGCGAAGACCAATCACACAGATTCTATAAGCGCACAGAAGCGAAGACCAACCATAAGGAAGCTGTAAGCGTCCCAGATCAGAAGGCGTATGTGATGTAACGTGCGAGTCGACAAAATTATTGAATTAAAGCTTACCAGCGACCGAATGTTTCACATGCAGGGTTTCTGATTGTTTCTCAAATGTGTGCAGGATTATCCCTTCCCATTAATTCCTTTACGTTGACTGAAGGGGTCCTTTTAACAAGATTTAGAGGTTTGTTGTTTTAAAGAGGTTAACCCGTAAAGCGCTAACCGCAACTACAGCAAACGACTCTTGAAGTACTTGCTTTTATTTGTCAAAGAAAATAAGGCTTGGCATTTCATATGAATTGTAGGCAAACCATTCAGATAAAATATCAAGCCTTGTTTTCTCTGAAAACCAAAAATCATTCTAATGCCGTCCACTACAATTTGGTTAGTACTTTACGAGTTAACTATTTTCCAAATATTGATAATTATTGTCCCTTAGATCACAAACAGATATGAAAAAAAATAAACAGAATCAATTTTGGATTGAGTACATATGCACCACTCAGGATCTTTGCCCCTAACACTTACAGATCCAGTACAAGGTTTTATGGGGTAAAACTGCCAAAATGCGAGTGTTTATGCCTGAACACGCAACAGCCATACAGCGAATAGGACACATATCAAAGCAATCCAAAATATATAAATAACGCACATACTTTACTTTTATTATAGGGTAAAGAAAACATACAAAATGTCATACCTGTATCCCAGTTTCGTTTGGTCGTTGATTCTGACGCTACAGTTGTCTTCTTATCTTTCGGCATAGTTGTTGTTGTTCCTGGGGATACAGTTGTCTTCTTTTCTTTCGGCATAGTTGTTGTTGTTCCTGAGGGTACAGTTGTCTTCTTTTCTTCCGACATAGTTGTTGTTGTTCCTGCGGCTACAGTTGTCTTCTTTTCTTTCGGCATAGTTGTTGTTGTTCCTGGGGCTACAGTTGTCGGTTTTTCTTTCGGCATAGTTGTTGTTGTTCCTAGGGGTACAGTTGTCTTCTTTTCTTTCGGCATTGTTGTTGTTGTTCCTGGAGATACAGTTGTCTTCTTTTCTTTCGACATAGTTGTTGTTGTTCCTGGGGCTACAGTTGTCGATTTTTCTTTCGGCATAGTTGTTGTTGTTCCTGGGGCTACAGTTGTCTTCTTTTCTTTCGGCATAGTTGTTGTTGTTCCTGGGGCTACAGTTGTCGGTTTTTCTTTCGGCATAGTTGTTGTTGTTCCTGGGGCTACAGTTGTCGGTTTTTCTTTCGGCATAGTTGTTGTTGTTCCTGGGGCTACAGTTGTCGGTTTTTCTTTCGGCATAGTTGTTGTTGTTCCTGAGGGTACAGTTGTCGGTTTTTCTTTCGGCATAGTTGTTGTTGTTCCTGGTGCTACAGTTGTCTTCTTTTCTTTCGGCATAGTTGTTGTTGTTCCTGGGGCTACAGTTGTCTTCTTTTCTTTTGGCGTAGTTGTTGTTGTTCCTGAGGGTACAGTTGTCGATTTTTCTTTCTGCATAGTTGTTGTTGTTCCTGGGGATATAGTTGTCCGTTTTTCTTTCGGCATAGTTGTTGTTCCTGGGGCTACAGTTGTCAGTTTTTCTTTCGGCATAGTTGTTGTTCCTGGGGCTACAGTTGTCTTCTTTTCTTTCGGCATAGTTGTTGTTGTTCCTGGGGTTACAGTTGTCTTCTTTTCTTTCGGCATAGTTGTTGTTGTTCCTGAGGGTACAGTTGGCGGTTTTTCTTTCGGCATAGTTGTTGTTGTTTCTGGGGCTACAGTTGTCTTCTTTTCTTTCGACATAGTTGTTGTTGTTCTTGACGCTTCTGTGGTGGCAGTCTTGTCTTTTGGCATAGTTGTTGTTTTTAGTGCTGTTTTGGTTGTGGTCTTAACTTTCGGCTTAGTTTTTGTTGTTCTTGACGTTTCTGTGGTGGTAGACTTGTCTTTCGGCATTGTTGTTGTTGTTCTGGACGCTTTTGTTGCTGTAGTCTTGTCTTTCGGCATTGTTATAGTTGTTTTGGACGCTTTTTCTGTCGTGGTCTTGTCTTTCGTCATGGTTGTTGTTGTTCTTGACGCGTCTGTGGGGGTAGTCTTTTCTTTTGGCATTGTGGCTGTTGTTCTTGGTGCTTCTGTGGTGGTTGCCTTGTCTTTCGGTATTTTTGTTGTTTTTGACGCTTTTGTAGTGGTCTTGTCTTTCGGCTTAGTTCTTGTTGTTTTGGATGCTTCTGCGGTGGTAGATTTGTCTTTCAACATTGTTGTTGTTGTTTTGGACGCTTCTTTGGTGGTAGTCATTTCTTTTGGCAGTGTTGTTGTTGTTCTATATGCTTCTGTGGTTGTAGTCTTGTCTTTCGGCATTGTTGTTGTTTTGGATGCTTTTGTGATTGTGGTCTTGTCATTCGGCATTGTTGTTGTTTTGGGTTGTTTTGTGGTTGTGGTCTTGTCTTTCGGCTTAGTTCTTGTTGTTCTGGACGCTTCTGTTGCAGTAGTTTTGTCTGTCGGCATTGTTTTTGCTGTTTTGGACGCTTCTGTGGCGGTAGTCTTGTCTTTCGGCATTGTTGTAGTTGTTTCTGGTGCTTCTGTGGTGGCAGTCTTTTCTTTCGGCCGTGTTGTTGTTGTTCTAGGTGCTTCTGTTGTGGTAGTCTTTTCTTTCGGCATTGTTGTTTTGGATGCTTTTGTGGTAGTAGTCTTTTCTTTCGGCAGTGTTATTGTAGTTCTAGGTGCTTCTGTTGTGGTAGTCTTTTCTTTCGGCATTGTTGTTGTTTTGGATGCTTTTGTGGTTGCGGTCTTGTCTTTCGGCTTATTTGTTGTTGTTCTGGACTCTTCCGAGGTAGTAGTCTTTTCATTTAGCATTGTTGTTGCTTTGGGCGCTTTTGTGGTTGTGGTCTTGTCTTTCGGTTTAGTTATTGTTGTTTTGGACTCTTCTGTGGTGGTAGTCCTGTCTTTCGGCTTTGTTGTTGTTGTTTTGGACGCTTCTATGGTGGTAGTCTTGTCTTTCGGAATTGTTGTTCTTTTTGGTGCTTTTGTGGTTGTGGTCTTTTCTTTCGGCTTAGTCATTGTTGTTTTGGAAACTTCTGTGGTGGTAGTCTTGTCTGTCGGCATTGTTGTTGTTGTTTTGGACGCTTCTGTGGTGGTAGTCTTTTTTCTAGGCAGTGTTGTTGTTGTTCTGGGTGCTTTTGTGGTGATAGTCTTGTCTTTCGATATTGTTGTCGTTTTTGGTGCTTTTATGGTTGTGGTCTTGCCTTTCGGCTTAGTTATTGTTGTTTTGGATGCTTCTGTTGTGGTAGTCTTGTCTTTCGGCATTGTTGTTGTTGTTTTGGACGCTTCTGTGGTGGTAGTCTTTTCTTTTGGCTGTGTTGTTGTTGTTCTGGGTGTTTTTGTGGTGAAAGTCTTGTTTTTCGACATTGTTGTTGTTTTGGGTGCTTTTGTGGTTGTTGTCTTGTCTTTCGGCTTAGTTATTGTAGTTTTGGATGCTTCTGTTGTGGTAGTCTTGTCATTCGGCTTAGCACTTGTTGTTTTGGACGCTTCTGTTGTGGTAGTCTTGTCTTTCGGCATTGCTGGTGTTGTTTTAGACGCTTCTGTAGTGGTAGTCTTGTCTTTCGGCATTGTTGTTGTTGTTGTTGTTCTGGGTGCTTCTGTGGTGGTAGTCTTGTCTTTCGGCATTGTTGTTGTTTTGGACGCTTTTGTGGTTGTAGTCTTGTCTTTCGGCTTAGTCAGTGTTATTTTGGATTTTTCTGTGGTTCTAGTCTTGTCTTTCGGCATTGTTGTTGTTGTTTTGGACGCTTTTGTGGTATTAGTCTTTTCTTTAGGCAGTGTTGTTGTTGTTCTGGTTTCTTTTGTGGTGGTAGTCTTGTCTTTCGGCATTGTTGTTGTTTTGGGTGCTTTTGTGGTTGTAGTCTTGTCTTTCGGCTTAGTCATTGTTGTTTTGGAAGCTTCTGTGCTCGTAGTCTTGTCTTTCGGCATTGTTGTTGTTGTTTTGGACGCTTCTGTGGTTGTAGTCTTGTCTTTCGGCATCGTTGTTGTTGTTTTTCTGGGTGCTTCTGTGGTGGTAGTCTTATCTTTCGGCATTGTTGTTGTTATGGACGCTTTTTTGGTTGTGGTAGTCTTGTCTTTCAGCTTAGTTATTGTTGTTTTGAACGCCTCTGTGGTGGTAGTCTTGTCTTCCGGTATTGTTGTTGTTGTTTTGGAAGCTTCTGTGGTGGTAGTCTTTTCTTTTGGCAGTGTTGTTATTGTTCCTGGTGCTTTTGTGGTGGTAGTCTTGTCTTTCGACATTGTTGTTGTTTTGGGTACTTTTGTAGTTGTGGTTTTGTCTTTTGGCTTAGTTATCGTTGTTCTGGACGCTTCTGTGGTGGTAGTCTTGTCTTTCGGCATTGTTGTTGTTGGTTTTGACGCTTCTGTGGCGGTAGTCTTGTCTTTAGGCATTGTTGTTGTTGGTGTTGTTCTGGGTGCTTCTGTGGTGGCAGTCTTGTCTTTCGGCATTGTTGTTGTTTTGGACGCTTTTGTGGTAGCAGTTTCGTCTTTCGGCATTGTTGTTGTTTTGGCCTCTTCTGTGGTGGTAGTCTTGTCTTTTGGCATTGTTGTTGTTGTTTTGGATGCTTCTGTGGTGGTAGTCTTTTCTTTTGGCAGTGTTGTAGTTGTTCTGGGTGCTTTTGTGGTGGTAGTTTTGTCTTTCGACATTGTTGTTGTTTTGGGTGCTTTTGTGGTTGTGGTCTTTTCTTTCGGCTTAGTTATTGTTGTTTTGGACGCTTCTTTGGAGGTAGTCTTGTCTCTCGGCATTGTTGTTGTTGTTTTGGACGCTTCTGTGGTTGTAGTCTTGTCTTTCGGCATTGTTGTTGTTATTGTTCTGGGTGCTTCTATGGTGGTAGTCTTGTCTTTCGGCATTTTTGTTGTTTTGGGCGCTTTTGTGGTTGTGGACTTGTCTTTCGGCTTAGTTATTGTTGTTTTGGACGCCTCTGTGGTGGTAGTCTTGTCTTTCGGCATTGTTGTTGTTGTTCTGTGTGCGTCTGTGGTAGTGGTCTTGTCTTTCGGCATTGTTGTTGTTGATTTGGACGGTATTGTTTTTGTTGTCCTTGACGCCTCTGTGGAAGTAGTCTTGTCGTTCGGCACTGTTGTTGTTATTATTGGTGCTTCTGTTGTGGTTGTGGTGGTAGTCTTACCTTTCGGCATAGTTGTTGTTGATGTTGATGCCGTCGTTGACATTCTTTTTGTAGTCGTCGGTGTTTCGGATGCAGTTCCTGGTGTTCTTCTTGTCGACGTCATTTTTGTCGACGTGCCTGATACTGTTGTTGTTGCAGGTTCTGCTGGTATGCATCTCCTTGACCTTAGTATTATGCAATCTTTGTTTGCGTCTTCTGTTCCTGAAAATTAGTAAATTAAGTTTCGTTTTTGTTGGTTCCCGGCAGGCACATGACGTAAATATAACGTCGCCTCAACGTCGATGCAACGTCATGACGTTGAGGCGATGTTATATTTACGTCATGTGCCCGCTGGGTTAGATATACTTTGTAATTATATTATAATCACCCTAATGGTGCAGGCTCCTAAACTTTGCATAATACGTTAACAAATCTGCTTGACTACCTGATGTGCAATCAAAGCATTGACAGCACTAGTGGGTCCATTGTCTCTGAGTGTAAGCTGGGAAAATGGCCTTGAAGACGGACTTAAGATATTTTTTTTTATTTTTGACTTTCTGTAATTTAATCAAACAGTACAGACCCTCTCTGATCTGCATCTGCACTCTTTGCTTATGTCCCAGTACTAAGCCCAGTCCAGGTTTAATCCTCTTTACACAGCACTCTGACGTCACATCCAAAAAATAGCGCAGCTATCAAAAGCGGTTACCTGGATTCATTGGTCAATGATAATTATAATCACGTGGTCATCAACCTTAAGGATATTTAGATGTTTGAATACTTTGACTCGATTGTAAACATTCGACCCAAAATCCTGTAGCCGAAAATAAACGCTTCGGACTCAGAAGTCTGGTCAGCGGTAGTTCTAGAGGAATTGCGCATTCATTTCTGTCCGATTACTAAACAAAACCACGGTAATTCTAACCTCCGTTGTTAGTAAAACTAGTGGACTCTTCTACCGTAAGTTTTTTCTACCTATTAAGACGTCTGAGTAGTTTTATTTATATATTTTATAGAAATTCCTCTAGTTAATGTAAACAGTGCAGATCCTGATCTGTTTGCTTGTTACCCTTTCTGGGGTCTCCAGATTATAATGGGTTAAAATTAGCTAGAATGAAGGTACTTTATTGTGAACATTTCATGACAATTTAGTTTGGCAGAGTCCGTCGTTCAAATAATCGAAATTGACTTATTTTACTTGTCATGGCTGTTGCCAGTTCAAGTCATATGACCAGCTTAAAAATGCGACAATGTCGTTTGTACACCTAATAGAACTGTTGCATTTGGTGTGTGTGTGTGTGGTGGTGGGGGGGGGGGGGGGGGGCGGTGGGGTGGGGGGGAGGTGGGCGATAGCCCCCCAGAGTTACTTCACCGTTTCAGCTGACCTTATTTCCATTAACACAGTAGACTTGTATCGCTGCGCGTTGTAAAATAGAGACAAACTGTTATCGCTATAAACACAAGCAATGGTTGTCAAGTTGTCATATAATTAGTATGAACTGAATACAAGCACTTCAGTGAAGGACTGTGTTTCACATTTAATGGATATGGCATTCCTGATATTGTAGAAAGCATTAAAGAATTCCTGCGCAAAGACATTGAGGGATGACCTTATTTCCAATTTCACTCAAAAGGTCTATATTCAGAGGCTCCGAATATAGGTCCAAACTACTATCCATAAGCAGCAGATTGATCGTCAAAATTTCTTACTTGAAAAAAAGAAAAAAGCCTAACGGAATTATGGACGGGTTTTTCAAAAAGGCTAACCAAAAGAAAAACCTCGGACGACGCCCGACAGCGCCCACCCGCCCGGACATGGCTATTTTAAAGAACGGATTTTTGACAAACCCGTCCAAAAATCAGTTTTGGCTGCACAAGCTTTCTGCTTCAGGGAAGATTAGTACATATCGAAGAAAGTAAGAGTTGTCTCTCTTGCACGCCACATGCCTTCTGGTCCTGATCTATGACTCTACCAAATATTATCAAAATATTTCAAACCATTAAGAAGTTATGAAATGCACAAGAATTTGGCTTAGAAATTCGTTCAGGGGAGATAACTAGAAAAATAACAAAGCAAGAGTCGTCCTTCTTGAATGTGACTCTAAGTTGACCTGATATATGTCCCTACCAAACATTATCAAATTATCTCAAACAGTATGGGAGTTATGGCCTGCACAAGATTTCAGGGGAGATAAGTACATAACAAAGAAAGTGAGAGTTGTCTCTCTTGCACGCGACACACCTATTGGTCCTCCTCTTTATCCCTTCCAAATATAAAAGTAATCCACTGAAGAATAAATGTAACATATAACTTTGAAAGAAAAGGTTAAACCTCGGACGTCAAGGGAGATAAGTACATAACGGAGATACGCCCACTGGTCTTCCTCTTCATCCCTACCAAATATAAAAACAATCCACTGAAGAATAAAGGTAACATATAAATTTGAAAAAAAAGTTAACCAAAAGGTAAACCTTGGACGCCAGGGTAGATAAGTACATAATGAAGAAAGTGAGAGTTGCCTCTCTTGCAAGTGACATGCCTATTGGTCTTCCTCTTCATCCCTACCATATATGAAAGCAATCCACTGAAGAATAAAGGTAACGTATAACTTTGAAAAAAAAGTTTACCAAAAGGTAAACCTGGGACGACGCCCGACGCCCGCTCGCCCGGACATCGCTATTTTAAAAGGCGGATTTTTTTAAAAACCCTTCCAATGAGCTGAATGTAAGTTCTTCAGTTTAATATTTAATCCTTAAACGGGCAATGTCAATAAGGCCTGTTTTATGATTAAAGCCGATTTTCTTTTAAATCCTTTGAAGTGACCGTTATGTATTGGCTTTACGTTTGCAAACTATTTATTGGAATGGAGCAATTGTTTGGAAGATATAGTCAAATTAGGTGGGTGGGGTAACTTACCCCATAACCAAACTTGTGATAAACAAATACAGATTTACAGCTATATATAATTATATAACCTTACATGACTTTGAATACAAACGTGTTGCTTCTAAATGCATTTTATTTTTTCTGCTGTAAGAAGCAGTGTAGAGGAGTTAGAGAACATTAATCTTGGCAGTGAGGTTTTTTGATTTTTCAAAGGGCAGACTTTACGAAAAACCACTACATGCCTTTATTACAGGTTTAACCTTTTTGAAATTGCTGGTCATTTATATACATGCATTACTATAATACGTAAAACCTTACTTTTTTTAAATTGCTCCTCTATAACATGAATTACTTGCCCATACTTTTTAATAATTACTCATTTCAAAGCAAAAAAAAAAAAAAAAAAAAAAAAAAAAAAAAAAAAAGAAAGAAAGAAAACAAAATGTTGTGAATCTCAAGTATCTATATTTTTTTTTTTTTTTTTTTTTTTATGAGATAAATTTCTATCCGAAAGCCTTTTACATCCTGTTTACATGTTATCTGCATGACTTGTTATTTAAATCTTTGAGTTTGAATATGCGTTGATGTCATTCATGACTTCAGAGTAGTGTTGATGTTCCCATGTTAATCGCAAGAATTTACATTTGTCAGTGACATGGATGGATTTAACTACAGTATCATATATTTGAATGATTTGTTCTACTATACTTCGCGCGAAAAGAAAATGGTTTTAACCTTGACTTGCGTCAAGGTCACATGCTAAAGATTGTTTAAATCTGTGCTTTTGAGAACATTGAGTACTGACATTAAAAGTATAAGCATAATATACATAAACTCAACGCCATGTGTAACGCGTCATTTATTCAAGATATACATATTTCATGTACGGTATCGTTTTATTATTCTAACACTCCTCGCCTATATAGCCAATGGTTAAACTCAGTGATTTATTCTTCAACAAATCACTGGGCGGAAGCGCGCGACGCTATCTGGGGCCGTTCGGACGTTATTTTGACACTTTGTTGACGTCAGTCTTCGTTTCCACGACGTTAGACGGTGTAACGTCGTTTTTCTCGCATCAACAACGTAAGAAATGCACGTAAATGTCAGCGTTAGAGTCAAAGTTGTTGCCGGGATTTCATTATGCGATGGCGGACAGTCGGAAGAATCTGAAGGATGCAATTACTTGTTCGTCGTTTTCTATGTGTTAAAATCGAAATAGATCAGCTCTTGTGCGTGATTTGTTAATAAATCACAGTTTTTCGGTCAGTTGTAAGAAGATAAATCACTCGCGCTCCGCGCTCTTGATTTGATCTACATTATAACTTATCTCCAAACAGTGATTTATTACTCAACAAATCACTGCTAGAGTTGAAATATTTCTTAACTAATCAAGATGTAACGTTGTGCCATCCAATTCTGTCGGATATGAACGAGTTTTATGATTGTTCATGAACAAAATCTTGTTCCTTTCTTTTGTCTAAACAATAGTTACACCTCAGGGTAACACAACCCCGACTTGGTTTGCGCGGCGCATGTACTGTATTGATATTCAAAAGATACCCTACATGAAATGTGCATATCTAAAATAGATGATGCGGTTTCAGTGGCTTTGAGTATTCGTTTTGACACATTTAATCGATTGTTAATTACGTTTTGTTTTGATAACAATGGATCGATTGGTTTTGACCCTGAACTTTAACTGCCATAAACACATTTCCAGTTTTCATCTTATCTGAATTTTATGACTTTCCTCAGATAAAAGAATTCAACATCCTTCTTACAGCCATTTAGACTCCAGTATTTGTGATAATATTTGTTATACCTTAGTAATCCTCTCTCCAGTCATCCACTTCTGCCTTTGCATCATATATATTATTCCAAGTACATGTATTCAGAGCTGAGATGTTTTGCGTCTTTATCTGACTGATGCCTGTCATAACTTAATAACGACAACAAAACAGAGGCGATATGTGCGCAGTATCCGACAGTTTGAATACCTACACTGCACTGGCACTACCAGTCCCTGATTGGTGCCAGTCTTTGACTTTATTCAAACCAGTCTGTCTGCTAAATGTCTGTCAGAAGTGCTCTGTGATTGTATTTGAGTCTTAAAATACCAGATTCATGTTGGACTACTAAAATGTCGTACTGACTATTAGACGGCAGATATTCTTCTGTGTATACCCTGGCCTGATTAAGGTAGGAAATGAACGATGTCAACATTCTCAGTTCATTCTCTAACAGCCAAAGGGAGTCATCAAGGACTTGCTAAAGATTACAACATTTATTTCCGAGCTTGTCATGATCTTTTCTTTCAGCCAGTTTTGTGTTTTTGATATAGCCACCATTCACTTTGCAATTGTAACGTTCACATTGTTGTGATAACGTGTGGTCTGAAAGTATTGCAACATAGTTTTCCAATATAGTCCCCCTCCCCCTTAAAACATTGGACGATAATACCTGCCACTATCGTGTGGGAGCAGATAACTCTTGCAAACATTGACAAAATTCGGCCATTAGCCACCCCAAACCAGATCTCCACAATATCAATGCACACACCAAGTTTTGTGAAAAACCATTGACATTTACTCGTTGTCGTCCAGAAAATGAAAATATAGGCATGTTGTGGGCAGATAACTATGTAAAAAATTACAAAATTTACCCATTAGCAATACAAAACCAGATCTTTACAATATCAATGCACAGACCAAGTTTGGTGAAAATCCATTGACATTTACTCAACTTATCGTCGCAAAACGAACCGATGGACGTATCGCTGACAGATAACTATTTAAAGAAATTATGAAATGTGCCCATTTAGCAATCCCAAACCATATCTTTATATTATCAAGGCACATACCAAGTTTGGTGTAATCCATTGATATTTTGCTCAAGTTATTGTCCGGAAACAAAAATACGGATGAACGGACGTGAAATAACTCTATAAAAAGTTGGTGTACTTCAAAACAATATGCGCTATACCACCTCATGGTCTAACTGTTCAACAAGTTTCAACATGATCCAATGAAAACTGTAAGAGGAGATATCCCGAAACAAACGCGGACGGACGGACGGATGGACGGACAGACACCGGAGGATATACCATAACAGCCTGCCACTATCATTTAGCAAGGTATAATAAATGGAACAAGCTGATTGGCATCATATTGCTGAATGATTTCCATTATTTTATTTGACCTTTTACCTCTTCAACAACCAACCTTACTTTTGTTACCTGCCTCGGCTGATTTGATTCTTAGGTTATATGTAGTTTTTATAACTTTTAGAGGAAACCGGGCATTTCAGCTTGTAAACGTTTATTGCTAAGTAAGTCTGTCAAGTCAGACTTTAATTCTCTGTATCCTTTGTCGATGTAACTACCTGAACATCTACTCCAAACCATTTAGTTTCTTGTAATCTTCTTTGTATTTGTTAGATACCTGTTATCCTCTCGGTATTTGTTTCAAACAATGTCTTTATAATTTTGTAATTTTGCCATAACTGCTTTTTTTTTTTTTTTTTTTTTGTTTTTGTTTCATAAGCCAAGAAAGGCTCGGGTTTTGAAAGTATGCTTACTTATTCAGCAACTAGAATCGTTCTTTTTTTTTTTTTTTTTTTTTTTTTTTTTATCGGAGTTGTCAAATGAATAGAATTCAGACGCCGTTACGTTAACCAAGTACAGTCTATATTCAAGTTTTAGTGTTTGACAAGGTGTCATATTAGGCGGTTGTATTTTTGTATACATTATAAAGCTCTAGTGAATCTAGTTAAAGTAATTTCGAAATGGATTATCCATTCATGTCACGGACAGTTGTAAATTCTTGCAATTAATATGATAAACATCAACATTACTATGACGTCATAAATAACATCAACGTACATGTTGACTCAAAGATTTAAGTAATAAGTCAGGCACAGAACATGCAAACGGCTTGAAAAAGGCTTTCAGATATAAATATCACCTCATATGAAATATATAGATAAGTATCAGATTCATCAGATGCTTTGAAATGAGTCATTATCAAAAGTTAAGGGGGATTAATTCATGCTATAGAGTAGCAATTTAAAAACGTAAGATTTTACGTATTATAGCAGTGCATCTATATAAACATATAACAAATAATAACATGCATTATAAAAGTCACATATATGTATTCAAAGTCATATCGGGTTATAGAATTATATAATAGCTGTAAAGCTGTATAAGCATTTGTTTATCACCAGTTGGGTTAGGGATAAGTTATCCCACCCACTTAATTTGAATAAATCTTCCAAACACTCTTCATCACGAAAACATACCTATATAATTTTGACCCCCTTAAACCCCACTTTTATATAGTAAAACTGGGGTTTACAGGGGTATACATTATTTTTCTTATTTCTGCTCAAAGATTGTGGGTACTCGTTAGAACCGCCTCGACGAGGCGGTTCTAACGAGTACCACAATCTATGTTTTAAGAAGAAGTATGAAATTATCAGAATTTTTATCCGTTTTTATTCCTTTTTTGGTTGTATAATTTTCAATATATTTGAATAGGAATGTTTTCGTAATGTCTTTCCAATAAATAGTTTGCATTCATGAAGCCAATACATAAGGGGTCATTTTAAGAGGATTAAAAGGGAAATCGGTTTGAGTAAAAAAAAAAAAACAGGCCCTATCGACACTGCCCTTTTAGGGATTAGGACATATTTATACTATGTGAAAAGTGTTTTAAGAATTCCTATGCCTTGTAGTTTCACTTTCGCCTCCCATCTGACAGCGACATGTCACGTGATATAGAGACCAGGGAACGGCATATAATAAAAAAAGGAGTGGGGCCAGTCTTTGGAGTGGATTTTGAAGTGGTTTCTGGAGTGACGTTTGGGAGAATGATTATTTCAGCCAATGCAATACATCCAATGAAGTGAGGCTGTGATCTCTCTGTGACTCCAAAGATAGTTTGAATGAAAACCATATGCCTTTATATAAGTGACATTCCCTTGAGACCATCACTAGTGTCAAAAACTGGCAGGGCCTTGTCAAGAAAAGATGCAAAATTGTTATTGCATTTGTGCGCAGCCAATGTCCTAAATCGTTTTCATTTAGTACTACTTTGAGATAAGGCCAAATCAAACCAAACGATATTAAAAGTCTGATGGTGCTCTGTCTTACATGGTATAACTGTAGTATTTTATTTAGCACTACTTTGAGATAAGGCCGAATCAAACCAAAAGATATCAAGTCTGATGGTGCTCTGATTACATGGGTATAACTCTGTGTAGTCCTTTTTCCTGGCTTTGCCTCTCTCTCTTTCTCTCTCTCTCTCTCTCTCTCTCTCTCTCTCTCTCTCTCTCTCTCTCTCTCTGTGAATGCAGCTTTAATATTGGTATCTGGTTTTTGATAACCGGATCATTTGCTATTACCTTGTCTCTAATGTAAATATCCCATGCGTGCTGAAAGACCTAGTACAGAGAGATGACCCACCTGGCATTTGATCCAAGTTGACAATGAATGACCTCTTGCAACCCTGCTGTGGCTAGTCATTGCCAATGAATGGTGATGCACATTAATAGTGCTCAGGGTTCAGGGAAGCGATCAAGGCTTCATGGCCTTCTTATTATTGCTATCTTTCGTTAAAGATTGCACCAGCAAATTGATAGCTTTTTCGAGCACCGCCTGCACATAAGGTAAAAGCTTATACCAATGGGTTCTTTGTCCTTCGGCCCTAGGTCGTTTATTTGGTTGAGCTTTTCGGCCATTTTTTTAATTGCCGATATGATTCGTTTATGGATTTCTTATTATTGCCAACTTTCGTAAAAGGTGGCACTATATAATTGACAGCTTTTAATATCTGTACCTTAGAACTGTCTGTACATTTGGTAAAAGATGATACCAACAGCTCGTTTCGGCCTTATGTCTATTATTTGGTTGAGCTTTTCGCCCAGTTTTTAAACTGCATATATGATTCGCGTATGGATACAAATGATGGGAAGACGAGATGTATGGACGGTAAGATGACGTCTGTGTATGGCTTACAACGTTTGGCTTACAGCAGGGACATATTAGCACACGATAAAGGATTACCTTGCTGCAGTTTATGATTAGCAGACAGCAGCGTATAGCTTGCAGTAGGGAAATATAAGCACACGATAACATATTAGCTTGCAACAGTTTATGATTCATAATAGCATACAAAACGTAAAGCTTGCAGCAGGTAAATGTTGGTACACGATAAAAGATTACCTTGTTGCAGTACATGATTAGCATACAACAGCGTATGGCTATCAACAGAGAACATCACGAAAACATGCCTATATAATTTTGACCCCCTTAAACCCCACTTTTATATAGTAAAACTGGGGTTTACAGGGGTATACATTATTTTTCTTATTTCTGCTTAAAAACATAGATTGTGGGTACTCGTTAGAACCGCCTCGACGAGGCGGTTCTAACGAGTACCACAATCTATGTTTTTGAGCAGAAATATGAAAAATATCAGACTTTTTCATCCGAAAATTTTCATTTTTTGGTGGTAAAATTTCAGTATATTTGAAAAGGCGTGTTTTCTTAATGGTATTTGCACACGATAAAAGATAACCTTGCTGCAGTTTATGATAAGCATACAACACCGTTTGGCTATAACCCGGGAAATACTAGCAAAGGCTGCACTATATGATTATCATACAACAACGTACGGCTACCAGAAGGGAAATGTTAGCACACGATTACAGATTACCTGGCTGCAGTTTATGATAAACATACAACAAGTTATGGCTATCAGCAGGGAAATATTAGCACCCGATGAAAGATTACCTTGCTGCAGTAAATGATTAGCATTCAACAATGTATTTGTGGAGCGCTGTGGTGCAGTGGTAAAGCGTCGGACTCGAGATCGATAGGTACCGGGTTCGATCCCCACTAACAGCAAGTGTTGTTTCCTTGAGCAAGAGACTTTATCCACATTGCTTAGTACTGGTTTCTACCCAGGAAAAAAGAGGGCCACATGGAAGATTAGTACTAGATTACTAAATGTGTTACCTTCTATAAATAAGGTCGATTATTATTATTTTATTATTATCAGAAGAAAAATATTAGCACTCAATAAAAGATTGTCTTACTGCAGTTTATGATAAGCATAGAACAACGTATGCGGCTTGCAGCAGAGACATATAAGCACACGATAAAAGATTACCTTGCTGCAGTACACGATGAGCATACAACAACGTATGGCTTTCAATAGGGACATATAAGCACACAATTAAAGATTAACGTGCTGCAGTACACTGCAGCAGGGAAATATTAGCACACGATAAAAGATTTTCGTGCTGCAGTACATGATTAGCAAACAACAACGTATGGTTTGCAGCAGTGAAATATTACACACGATTAAACATTACCTACCTGCATTTTATGACAAGCATACAATAACTTTCCAAACAGTAATTACCAAGATACAGACTTTCAGTATATATGGTATTAATATGGTTTTGTTTTTTGCAAACTTTTAGTCGTATATGTGACAATATTAAAGTTTATTTCTAATTTATACAGCATCCTTAAATAATTTTAAGTATGATTGTTAAGATATTTTATTAAACCGCTCAAACCGTAGTTATTGTATTATTTTTAGCAAGTTTGATAGATTGGTATTTTATTTTTGTTTATTTATTTGATAGTTTAATAATAAACGTTTCATTTTCTCGGCATTGTTATTTTCCTATATATACTGAACCAAAAAAGATACTGTCGCAAAGTAGGTCTTAAACTTATAAGGTTAAATACAACATGTAGAAAAATGTGTATATATAGTAGTTTACACTGACGTCCTATTTTGGGAAATCGGTCAGATAATCACCTCATGTCGAACGATATCGTCTGTTTTGACAAAACCTCCATTTTCACGTGCACGCACTGGGTGGACATATCTGGTTTACATGTGTTAACTTTTTTCACTGCAAATTATTGCACTTGACGACTACAGTCATAAAAATACCGAAACACTTTTATATCGATACAATTTGGGCAAAATTTCGATGCCTCGAGTTGCGAAACATTTAAGAGAGAGAGCCGTTGGGATGCTGGAGGCAGGAGCTTCAACGGAAGATGTTGCTGCGCAAGTTGGATCATCTGTGCATGAGACGGCGGTTTGTGCAGACCGGAAGCACGGAAGATCTTCCACGTAGCAGTAGACCACGGTAAGATCGCTATATTTTGAACCAACATTTACGAAATCGTTTTTTAACTGCGACAGCCACAGCGTCTGTCACCCCAGGTATTCATAACCCCAGGATTTCCGCTCAAACCGTACGAAATCGTTTGGCTGAGAACAATTTACGTGCACGTCGTCCCTACGTCGGAACAGTATTAACGGATCGTCATCGCCGTGACAGGCTTCAATGGGCTGATAGACACATCAAGTGGACAAGGGCAAGACTGGCGGACGATTCTTTTTTCAGATGAATCCAGGTTTGCATTGTCCACTAGTGATGGTCGGATCAGGGTCTACCGACGTAGGAATGAACGTTATGCTGACTGTTGCGTTCTTCAGCGGGATCATTTTGGCGGTGGGGGTTCCGTGATGGTCTGGGCCGGAATAAGTTATGGGTATCGTACCCAATTAGTGGTCAATGATGGCAATTTGAACGCTCAAAAGTATAGAGACCGTGTCCTTGCCCCACACGTTGTTCCTCTCTTACAAAATCAAGGCGTTATTTCTGTGTTTCAGCAAGACAACGCCAGACCTAACGTCGCCCGTGACAATATCCAGTTCTTGCGAAACAACAATATTGATTTCATAGACGACTGGCCCTCAAAAAAGCCCGGATCTAAATCCCATCGAGCACCTTTGGGATAATCTTGACACACGTGTACGGCAACGTCAAAATCCGCCTGGTAACGTCAATGAGCTCCGTGACGCTTTGCTAGAAGAGTGGAATAATATCCCCCAGGCTCAAATTAATAATCTCATCCACTCAATGCGTCGTCGCTGCCAACCTATTAGCAATGCTCGCGGTGGGCATACTCGTTACTAAAGCCCAAAAAAATTGAATCGACACCTACCTCAAATGAAATTGAAAAATCCAATGAAATTGATAATTTTCAGACTGTAAATGAACTTTGATGAATTGATTTTAAATTATTGTGCAATAACAAACACGAATAAAAACTGTTAATATACACATATGTGAAAACAGTCCCATTGAAGTCTCGCGAAAGTTTCTTTTTTGGCTCAGTATATTTTCCATTTAGCATCCTTTGCCATAGAAAGAATGACTCTTGATTAGATAATATGGACTGAATCACTTTTTAAAATTATTGAATGGCAACACTGAGCATATGATCCCTCTAATAGAGAAAGGACTGAAGATCGGATACCATTTCAATGAATTGATGGGTGAGGCTTGGTCTTGACAGCAAAACAGCTAAAAGTGCGCCAAGGCAAAAAAAAAAAAAAAAAAGAAAAAAAAAAAAAAAAAAGAAATACATTGAAAAAAAGGGCTGAAAAGATCGCAAGCTTCTTGTGATGCTTTAATAGTCAGTGATATGGAGATGCAGCCAACTTCAACGTCACTGAATGCTAAAGGGCAATGTCATTTTGTAACCAGAGTTAGAAACAACAACTCAAGGGCATTCGTGATAATCTTTTCCGCCACCCACCTCCCCCAATCAGTACTCAGTGTTTTTATTAGAATATGTCCTGTGCTATGCAAAAACTATCCGCTTATAGATTCATTGGATACTGCAGAATGTATGAAAGGAAAGCGAATGCCGTGATGATACATTGCGCATGCAAAGGATGATCTGAATCTGCGTATTTTGCGCGTGTTTGAAGACACTTTTACGCTTGATGCGCGGCCCATATGAGCTGGGCCAAAACATTTCCCACAAGATCGCAAGTGCGCTCAACAAGGTCTCAGTTCAGCTTGTGCTTCTGCGCAGGCTGATCAGAGTCTTCGCTATCTGTATGTAGATGTGTTGGATCATTGGCTACCCACTGAGTGCCCTGTGAAGACTCTAATCAGACTGCGCGGATGCGCAGGTTGATCTGAGTCTTCTCTTGCTACACATGCAATTTTGTAGAAAATGCTGAATCTTCGCTGGGTGCACATGTCCAAAGGCCCACTTCTAATGTTCAGTCAATCAGATAACTAAATCCAGATTGTTGATATAAATTCACATACTGAATGACAAACAGTGCAGATCCAGATCAGTTGGCTTCTTTAGAAGCCAACTGATCTGGAGCTACACTGTTTGCAAAGGCAGGATATATCCGGGTTCGGCAGGACAAGGGTTGAGAGTAGCCAAGTAGCACATCACAGACTGCGTGAGTAGAATATCACAGACTGTGCGAGTAGCACATCACAGACTGTGTGAGTAGCACATCACAGACTGTGAGATGAGCTCTTGGAATGGCTGACTGTAGATATCAAGGGTATCAAGCATCTTACGAAAAGTCAAAAATTTTGATTGTCATTATTTTTTGTCCCAAAGTAGCTTTTGACAGATGATGAAGATCACTATTTTTTATTGAAATATTTCAAAACGTTTTCGATTTATCTAGGCCAGCACTGTTGCCATGGCAACAATATTTGCAAAAAGGTAAAAGGTAAAATGGCCTGGCGCCTATGTTATTTTTTTTTCATGCTAAACTCAGCTAAGCATGAAATTTTCTCTGCTAATAAATATGAAAATGCCAACAATAGTTAGCATTTTCATATTTATTAGCAGAGAAATTTTCAAGCTCAGCCATGTTTAGCGAGAAAAAAAATTGCAATTGTTACTAACGAGTTTTTTTTGTGTGTTTTTTTTTCATGCGCAACTCAGTTGAGCATGAAATTTTCTCTGCTAATAAATATGAAAATGCGAACAATAGATTACATTTTCATATTTATTAGCAGAGAAATTGTCATGCTCAGCTATGTTTAGCAAGAAAGAATTTGCAGTTGTTAGTACATATACTTTGAGTTTTATTAGCAGGCAGGACAATTTTCATGCTCAGCTGAACTGAGCATAAAAAAGATTTTATAACTAGATCTTGGGCCGGCTATAGACCCCCCCGCCTCCCACCTCAGGGGAATTTTATACACTATAATTTTCTAAAACAATATTATACATGTATAAGAAACAAAATGACACATGTTTGCCTTGGCGATCGAGGCGTTTACGTGTAACAACCATGATATCGACGATACCTTCAAAACAATAAAAACACTTTGGTATAAATACTAAAGTATCCATATTTATCTTACTAGCATGCTATTTGCTACCAATGCATGTAGTTTTATAGAGACAGGTATCTTAATATGCTGAATTGTCATTGACTTGTGATATAACTGTTACGTACGTTACTTAAAATCATAAACCTCATATATAAGTTTCCTGATACAATGTTTTGGTTGACTATGACCAGTTAGTGATTCAAAATTTAATCTTATGCTGTTTAGCATAAGGTAAATACTATATGTCCTCCTTTGTATATCAAGAAGTAAAAACAAACCAGCTTGACTAAGCAAATGAACAATAGTTACTTTAAAACAATCTAAATTATTTTTCTGAAAAATATCATTATTACAAATTTCTTAACATTTTATTTACTGTGGTTACAATAAGTACAATGCATTTAACTGTTATGATTGGACTCATGCCTTATATAAATGCTTTATACACTTCTTAATGTAAATACTTTACTTTTTGAGTGATACACTGTATAAATGGCTGTTGATTCTTTGTACATAAAGCCGAAGAGAAATCGGCTCAAAAATTCTTTTAGTAACAACCATAGTAAATTATTTCTCAGATACCTTTATAGTTTTGTGAAGTAAGAGAAAGAAAACCCTCGCCAATCTTCTGCTGATTGATAACTGTATCTTTAAAATAGTAAAATGTACCATATAACAAATACAGAAATATCCCTTTTTCATACATTCTTACATGATATGAGTGCTTCATTGCTTATGTTCTATGCATAAAGCTGGTTATTCTAAAGCTTAAATCCATCTAGACTGTCATGAAAATAAAACTTAAATCCATCTAGACTGTCATAAAAGTTGCACACTTAATACTGGTATACAGGTTATATGTCAGCTTAAGTGCTGTGCTATCACAGCACTATTTCCTAAAGACAGTGTTTGCAGGAGAAATCTCTTCAGTAGAGCTCAATGAAAAAAATGCATACTTTCCTAATATCAACTCAGAGCATAAATAAATTGAAAACAAACATTCTGAGGGCGCAAATTATTCAAGGAGAACTATTTCATTATTTGAATTTACAAAATAAATGCAGTGGTAATCACGATAATAATAACAGCAAACATATATCAACACTACACTGCAATCTCCAGTCATCTCAACGATGCAGATAGATACATAGTATACACACTCTAGCACTTCTCTGTTGCCACAGTCGTGTTTTCGTAATGGGCCTGTTGACCACCGCTTGCCTTAAGAACAACAAAAAGCTGTTTAATTCCGTTTTCAACCTTCTGTATAAAATGTCGTAACTATATTATCTTTTAACTTTTTAACGTTTTTTTTTTTTTTTTTTTTTTTTTTTTTTGCTTTTTCTGACCTTGTATATATCAGTAAGACGCCGCAATCCACCTGCTAGTAATCCTCGCGAGGGGTATTGCAGTAAAGAAAGATAGAGAGATAAGTCTAAGCAGTGTATACCCAGATCAGACGCCGCACAACGCTGCGTCTGATCACGGTCTACACTGTTTGCTATTCATCCTGAACTTTGAGACACGTTCACAGGTAGTAATATTGCGTTTTAAATTTTATTAAAGTATATGGTAATGAGTTACGTAATTGTTTGAATAATCTAGGTAAATACAGCATCAAACATTTATCATCCAAAACTCATTATTTAAAATGAAATTTTAGTCAAAGAGGGTTCGACTGAACCCCACGAACACTCTCTCTGGATCCGCCTATTATTATTATTATTATTATTATTACAGTCGAACCTCGTTATCTCGAATTCCAAGGGACTCACTGAAACACTTCGAGATATCCGTACCTCGACATATCGGAGTTGAGAGAGTGAGGAAAACAATAACCACATTTAACAAATGAATATGTAATTTAACTCCTGAAGTTAGAAATATATATATAAAATAATGTGGAAAAGAGGAGAAATTGCTCCTTAGGAGCAATTTCTCCTCTTCTCCACATTATTTTGTTACCTGTTGTCATAGTTTCATGTTAAAACAGGGACCAGATTTTCACTTCGAGATAAGCGGTAATTCGATATAAGCGAGTTCGAGATAACGAGGTTCGACTGTATTATTATTATTTGGCAAATGGTCGGATGCGACTTTGTGCACGAGTAGGATTAATCTGAATTTAAACGTTTTGCGCATGCTCGAAGACATTTTTCGCTTGGCCCACATTATAACAATAATTATGATACAGTATTATTATCTATATATCCTAACTATTAAGACATCTTACCTCCTTACCTTAAATATTAAGATACCAGGCCCCGAGGTTATAAAACTTTTTTCATGCTAAGCATGAAATTTGTCCTTCTGCTGATTCAAATTACTACCAGTTGCAACATCTTTCTTGCTAAATATAGCTAAACATGAAAATTTCTCTGCTAATAGACATGAAAATGCCAACTTTTGTTGGCATTTTCATATTTATCAGCAGAGAAAATTTCCTGCTCAGCTGCATTTAGCATGAAAAAAAGTTATATAATCTCGGGGCCTGAACTCCTTACTATATGTATCCTTAAACAAACTCATCATTTTACTAAATGCTAATGTGCCTAAATCCTGCTGGATGAGTGGTTTACAGCGCAGACCTTGATCAGACACCACGCCCTGCGTCTGACCTAGATCTACACTGGCAGCATGTTCAGCATTAAATCAACAAATGGAAAAAATGCTTACCACTTGGAACCATCAACCCTAGAAACAACAACACCAAGGCCTTATAAATAAGCGCCATTATTTCTTCTCCTTGCCTAAAATAATAAAAAAAAAACATTAGGGTCTGGATAGGGTTTACTGAATTGCGAAACTGGCTAATTTCTATATAAAGTCGAACCTCAATGGCTCGAACATCTTTGGGACCATGGAAATTCGTTCGAGACATCGGTAGTTCGAGCCACTGAGGGTTAATCATGGCACCAGTTCAGGAAGCAAAAAGCGATAAGTTAGGAGATACTTTTCGATTTTCTACACAGTGATTGTATGTTGAGTGTACTCATTAGAATCGCCTCGATGAGGTGATTGTAATGAGTACACACAACATACAATTTCAAGATAAAATAAGAAAAAAATCCTTAAATATTTGTTTTGAGCTATCGGGTGAATTTCGTAGGGACTCAAAAACGAGTTCGAATTAGACATGGTAAAGGAGCCATCGGTGTTCGAGCCATCGAGGTTCGACTGTAAATGGGACCGCAACGTGAGAATACGTACCATCTGATATATGACCCAACGAAGACTCAAATCAGCCTGCGCATCTGCGCAGTCTGACCAGAGTCTTCGTTGTCTGCGTGAAGCAACTTTGCATCTTTGCGCCTAGTGCAATTCTGATCAGACTGTGTGAATGCACAAGCTGATCTGAATTTCTAGACGCACATGTCCGAAGTTACATTTTTCTGACGTTGCGGCTCAATGATCAGAAAATCAAAGCTCTGACAGCACTGTTGGGCCAATTGTCTCTGGGTGTAGGCATGGATAATGATCCTGAACGGGGACTTAAGACTGTTTCATTTAACCCTTAACTTCCTGGTATTTGAGCCGCGGTCTGCTGGTCTGCACTGTTTGCCAGTGTCCCAAATGTCCCAGTCCAGGTTTTACGGATAACCCTCTATCAACAGTACTTTGACGTCATAGCGACAAAAATAGCGCGGCTATTACCCGGATTATAACCGTTACCCGGATTTGATCAAATGCGCGGTTTGATTACATTGGTCAATGATAATCACATGGACAACTACCTTAAGAAAATTTTGGCGTTTGAATGTATCGCTCGATTGTAAACAATTGACCCAAAAATGGCTAAAACATTACTGACTGGAGCAAAAATGAGGGCTTAAAAGTAAAGAAAAATCTAAAATATTTGTACAGAAGTTAAACAAGTAAATAAATCTGATTATGGTGAAATAAAGATATAAAGAATAAAACAGCGCGCAAAAAAAAATGGAAAGAAGAAATCTGTCCCGGAAAACTGGGAAAAAAGTAAAAGAAAAGGCTAGCTTTTTTAAAAAAAAAAAATAATGCTATTTTTGCTGCGACAACCTAATATCTTGTTCGGACAACTTAATAACTTGTTCGGACAACATAATACTTTATTCATAACATGACAGAGATTCAAGTTTACAGGATGCGGATTGGATTGAATTATTGTCGTCAAGCTAGGGGGAAGGGTATAGATCATCTGAATTATTTTGAGATATATATTAATATGTCAGCATTATTAATTGAGGTATAGAAAGTAATCCAGGACCACGCTTAGACGCTTCCTCAAGCTCTTCATCCGCGAGTGGATCCTGGTAAAAGACAATGATGTTTATACTCATGCTCAAAATGTGACTGATAGAATTTTGTATTTTGTAAATAAACACATTCCAAACAAAATTGTACATATTCGAAATCTGATCCTCTTTGGCTAACTAATGATATCAAACGACTCATGAGTAAACGTAAACGTCTTTATGACAAATACAAAAGATCAAAAACATCAGACAGACTTTAATAGCTATAAACAAGTAAGAAATGGAAACGAAAAGGTCAGAGAAAAGTCCAGGGAGTGCCACTACTACAAGCCGCAACCCTTCCCAGACACCAAGAGGAAGAGGAAATAGACAAAACCAAACAAGCGCAAATCGAACAAACATACGAAAAGCACTAAGATTAGCTCTCTCTTCCCCAAGCGAGGTAATCGCAATGATAACGGATTGAGAAACACAAGAACTAAATAGCACAAGGCAAGACTTAAAATAAATCGCCTCGTAGAATAAACCACAAAGCAGCAAAGAGTAAGACTAACACTAGGACCACCGTCTTAGAACGGTCAGTAGAATAAACCACCGGAAGTGTGTGAGGAGGCGGGTTAAAGCACTTTTACAGCTGGCCAACTTCACCCTGGCCCCGATGCTACTCTTAATACAGAAATACATATAAATTCGGTTCGCCTTAAGGCTCCCAACTCTGTCAGTGCACCAAAGCGAAAACATTAAAATCAAATTAATCAATAAGATAAAAAAAAAAAGACAAGTATCAAAGGCTTTGTGCCAGAATAAATGAAAATCAATAGTTGAACCATGGCGGGCCAAGCCAAAGACATATCGTCAAGCTCCAAAAAAGGTAAGAGAGAAAGTCCAGGGAATGCCACAATCACAAACCGCAGCCCTTCCCAGACACCGAGAGGAAGAGAAAACAGACAAAAACCAAACAAGCGCGAATCAAACAAACGTACGAAAAGCACTAAGATTAGCTCTCTCTTCCCCAAGCGAGGCAACCGCAACGTCAAAAGGACTGAAAAAAAACAGAAGAATAAAATAACACAAGACAAGACACAAAACAAACCGCCATGCAGAACAAACCACAAAGCAACAAGGAGCAAGAGCAAGACCAACACTGGGATCACCGCCCCAGAACGGCCAGTAGAGCAAACTACCGGGGGCCCAAAGCACCCCCACAGCCAGCCAACCCACTGGTTAAAGTTTTAGTGGAGCGCTGTGGTGCAGTGGTAAAGCGCCGGACTCGAGATCGAGAGGTACCGGGTTCGATCCCCAATAACTGCAAGTGTTGTTTCCTTGAGCAAGAGACTTTATCCACATTGCTTAGTACTGGTTTCTACCCAGGAAAAAAGAGGGCCTCATGGAAGATTAGTACTAGATTACTAAATGTGTTACCCTCTATAAATAAAGTCGATTATTATTATTATTATTATTATTATTATTACGAAGAGGCCGTCATTGAGTCTGAGGCCCGAACCGACGTCGTGCAATTTAAGAGTGAAGCATAACCATCAACAATGATTGAGTTGATAACTAGGCATGCAGTCTGTCGCATGAAGTCACTTTTTTCAATTCGTAAAGCCAAAAATAAACATATATACAAATTAGCAAACAAACTCAAAGATCCCAATATTCGCCAAAAAGATTGGTTGTAAACCTTAATAGATTTTATAAAAACCCAGTTAAAACTCTTCGATTCCTCCTATGAAAAGTAGTGGTATTATTTATTGCGAAGATGAACAAAAAGCTGACAAACTAAACGAATGTTTCACACAACAGACAATTTTGGATGACCGTAATGCGACACTGCCTCTAACATTTAACATTAATTACGCCTCCTAATAACTTTCAGTCTCTCAGAACTCATCTGGCGGAGTTAATTCTACGCTTCTTTCTCTACCTATGGCAAAGCTAACCTGACTTAATCAGTAACAAAATTCTTAAAGAACTTGCGCAGCCGTTATCATCTCCCTTAAAAGACCTGTTCAACTTCTCTTTTGGCAAAGGTAAAGTTCCATCTATCTGGAAGCAAGCTAATGTCACACCTATTTTTAAACAGGATGACCCGATGGTATCCAACTACAGGCCCATTTCACTATTTAGCACTGTTGAAAAGGTCCTTGAAAAAATGTTCATAAACGCATTTTAACTTCTTTCAAGAAAACAACGTTATAACTGCTTGCAATCTGGCTTCGTGCATGGTAATTCAACAGTAACCAACTAACAGATCTCTATGATACGTTTTGCCAAGCGCTAGACGAAGGAAAAGAAGTGAGAGCTATATTTTGTGACATTAGCAAAGCGTTTGATAGGGTATGGCACAAGGGTCACTTCTATGAACTTTCTTTTGTTGGAATTTCTGAATCTCTTCTTCAATGCTTTACTGATTACTTAGACAATATAAAGCAACGTGTTGTGCTACCTGGAACAGCCTCAAGTTGGACTTTCATAAAAGTAGATGTTCCTCAAGGTTCTATTCTTGGCCCTCTTCTCTTCTTAGTTTACACCAATTACATTGTTGAAAATATCCATTCTTCTATAAGGCTCCTTGCAGTAGACACAAGTCTATATATAATTGTTGATGATCCTATTGACGCAGCTAATCAGATAAATGACTATCTACAAAAATACACTTATGGGCTAAAACATGGCTTGTGTCATTTAATCCAGCCAAATCAAATCAATGATTTTTTCAAGAAAAAGAAACAAACCATGCCATCCTCCAGTCTTTATGTATGAAACTCAAATAGAAGTAACGTCACACAAACATCTGGGTGTTGTATTGTCTAATGATTGTATTTTGCATAAACATCTGGAATATATTAAATTTACGGCCTGGACCCGCATAAATATCATGAGGAAACTTAAATACAAATTTGACAGGCGCTCTTTACAGAATATCTACTTTTCTTTCACTAAACCAGTAAATGAGTACTCTGATGTCGCCTGAGATAATTGTACCGTATATTAAGCAAATGTCTTGGAGAAAATACAAACAGAAGCCGCACGTATTGTAATAGGTGCCACAAAGTTAGTTTCCGTAGATTCTCTCTACACCGAAACTGGCTGGGAAACGTTAGCCTCACGTAGGAAAAAATATAGACTGCAACTCTTTTATAAAATGCAAGACGGTCTTACTTCTGGCTATCTTTCTTCTATGGTGCCTGACATCGTAGGAAATAATTCTGCGTATGATTTATGAAATGCACGAAATCTTAATACAAGCAAATTCTCAACTTTACTGTAAATCTTTTCTTCCTTCTATCACACGGGACTGGAACGCCCTTACTGAGAAAATAAGAAATATGCCTTCACCGTCTTCTTTTAAACGTCACCTTAATTCTTAATGCGGTTCCCAAATCCTTCTTTGATAGTAAGAGGCTTGGCACAGTCACTTATTTTTATAAAAATATTATCGACAGTCCTATGTGCATTTGTGGAGCATTTGAAGATACTCAGCACTTTTTAATGTCTTGTACACGATACACAAATCTGCGACAAGAACTTGTTAATAGAGTTACATCTATGTATCAGCCATCCACACCTGTGTATCAGCCATCCTTAAATGTACTTTTGTTTGGCAGTCAGAAACTCTCTGACTGATAGCAGACAGATATTTCTAGCCGTGCAAGACTTCTTAGTCAAATTAAAGCGTTTTGAAGTCATATAAATTAACATAGGGTAGTTAACATTCTTAATAGGTCGCATTCCAGGATCATCTAAAATTGCAATGTTTTAAATCTCAATTCGAATTTATAAACCAAATCACAATTGTGACTGTTGTCTTTTCAGGACGAGAAAGCTTTTGTTATGGTCGAGAAATGAATCCTAACTTAACCTAACCTGACATTAGATGAATCAAATATTTACATGTTCTACTTTGATACCTTACTTGTGTAAAACTTATTTCCAAGTCCCCGTGAAGCTGTCAGTCATTGGTTGAAAACAATGAACCTAAACAATTGTTCTATTTGGAATTAACTCTGTTTTTATCACTATTCATTTGATGTATTTCAAGTCACATGTTGCAGTTGTATGTTCTTTGCATCACGAAAACATGCCTATATAATTTAGACCCCCTTAAACCCCGCTTTTATATAGTAAAACTTGGGTTTGCAGGGGTGTACATTATTTTTGTTATTCTGCTAAAAATATAGATTGTGGGTACTCGTTAGAACCGCTTCGCTGAGGCGGTTCTAACGAGTACCCACAATCTATGTTTTGAGCAGAAATATGAAAAATATCAGAATCTTTGTATCTGAAAATTTTCAGTTTTTGGAGGTGAAATTTTCTATATATTTGAATAGGTGTGTTTTCGTAATGGTTTGCAAAAAATGGAAGACAGACTTCATAAGTCCTTTGACTTTCTTCTGCATCCCATTGTATAATATTGTAAAGTAGTAATCAGATATGTTGTATATGTACAATTATGTTTATATTATACAAGAAATAAACGTTTAAACCAATACTTTATTCCGACACCTTATTATTTGGTTCGCGCAAGATAATTATGTTGTTCGGACGACTTAATATGTTGTTCGGACAAGAAAATAAGTTGATCGGACAAGATATTAAGTCCTCCGAACAACTTAATCATCTGGTTCGTACAAAATAATATATTGTTCACATGTGATAATTATGTTGTTCGGACGACTTAATATCTTGTTCGGACAACTTAATATCTTGTCCGCACAACATAATTTCTCGTTCGCACAAGTTGATTATGTTGTTCGCACGACTTAATATCTTGTTCGGACGGCTTTATCAGACGCTCTGAGTGGCTGGTTCGCTGTTGTTACAATATGGCGGATGAACAGTCCAACATTTGACCGTTTCGGACGGTACGTACGACGTATGTTTTATATGTTGTTCGCACAAAATAAATACGTTGTCTGAAAAAGATATTATGTCGTCCTAACAAGTTGTTGATGTCCGAACAAGATATTAAGTTTTCGCAACAACTTAAAAAATAAAACCAGCATATCCCTTCCTGGGCTCCCAGAGGGAGTGCCGAATTCTTTCCTTTAAGACTAGCCAATATCATAGAATCGATAACTTTTTTTCTTCTTCTTCGTTTTTTTAAGAGCAGTCCATATGGTAAAAAAACAAAACATTTAATGTTAGTTGATTTCTCTTCATTGCAAATAATAAAATAATATTTTTTGCGTAATTTGCGTAATGCGCGCTGCGTCAATGTATATATGTGATTTTAACTAAGCTTGGTAAACTTTCTGCTTGAATATAGAAATCACTTGTACATGGTTATTTTTAATTTTATAAATTTACCTGAGAATGAAAATGTGAGATTTTTTTCCTCTCCTCGCTTGTACTTTTTTTCCAGTCAGATCTTCACTGATTGAAAGGATGCTGTTGAGCGCTTATCGAGCTTGGTATTTGTTTTGCTATTCTTTTAAAAATCTTTTTTATTGAATATCTGTCTACAACCATAGCTAAAGAGAAGAGGCATATCCAAATCAGCATATTTTTCTTACTCGTCCATAAAAGACTACGTTATATGGACCTGTTACAACCGCCTCGTTGACATCTTTCTAATGAGCACCAAAACGTATGTTTTTGTGAAGAGAAAAAGGCAGAATAATGTATTGAAAAAAAAAAATCACCTTATCTAGAATGTTAAATTCTATAATGTAAAAGTTATTAACACATCACGATATGGGCAGATTAAGCAGACGACAAATTGATGATATTTTCTTATTTAAAAATAGGATTTGACACTTAATGCAAATTGTCTCCAAAGGAGAAAACTTGCATGAAGTATCAGATCCTAACTTTCTAGGAAAACTAAGAAAAATATTTCAATTTTCTGTCTGCTGATTTTTTTACCCAGCATGCAAAGTGTTAAATAACAATAGTAATAGCGTCCTTTTGTAAACACAGATCACAGATGCAACGTTAATCTTTACCACTCTCAGGGCCAATTAAGCAGGCGACAAATTTATTATATTTTCCTTATTCTTCTCAGAAAGTAGGCTTTAACATATAGGAAACAATTTGCATGAATAATCAAGACCCTATATTTTGGAAAAATTAAGAAATATCATTTAAAAATATCGTCTGTTGAAAATTTACCCAGCATGCTAAGCATTAATCTGAGCACACTGCGCGAGGAGCGTTCACATAGACTTTTTAACTCTTAGATGAATAATGTCATGTTTAAGGCAAAAACTGATATGCTGCTGAAACAAACGAGCCGGGGCACAGTATTTCCTACAAGAATACATGTGCGCCCTGCGAAGACTCAGCCTGTTCATCCGCGCGGTCTGATCAGAGTAATCGCAGGGCCCTCTGAGGGTAGCAAAGAATCCAAAGCTGCAAAGACCGATTAGCCTGCACCTTGGCCTTCCATCACAAAAACATACCTATATAATTTTGACCCCCTTAAACCCTACTTTTATATAGTACAACTGGGGTTTACAGGGATATACATTATTTTTTCTTATTTCTGCCCTAAAACATAGATTGTGGATACTCGTTAGAACCGCCTCGGCGAGGGCGGTTGTAACGAGTACCCACAATCTATATTTCGAGCAGAAATACGAAAAATATCAGAGTTTTTTTTATCTGAAATTTTTCAGTTTTTGGAGGTGAAATTTTCTATATATTTGAATAGGCGTGTTTTCGTAATGGTTAGGCGCAAATGCAATATTGTAGAGATTGTTTTAGCCCGGCTCATAGTTTAAAAGGAATTTCTAGAAAAATCTTGGAACTACGAAATAAAACCGTGTCTCTTTATAAATAAGGCCACCAAGACGAATAATTTATAAAGCAGTGACTGTATACAATCTATTCGTACACTGGTTTAAAATGCCTTTTGCTGTTTATTCCAGTGTGAAAAAAAAGGTGTTCGCTTAACGCGAGATAAGATATCATAATGATGCATACGGTAGGTGATATATATATATATACATTACATATATATATATATATATATATATATATATATATATATATATATATATATATATATATATATATATATATATATATATATATATATATATATATATGGAAATTTGAAGCAGACAATATAGAATGTAGACCAATTCATTTATGTTTTATTCTATTTATTTATTATTTATTTATTTTCATCTGTTTTTTTTTTTTTTTTTTTTTTTTTCATTAACTTCTGTCTGAATAGTAAACGTTAAAAACATATAACATGTCCGTTTTCTCTTTGAACGCCCCTCGTATGATAAATTGTTTCATTGTTCGTAGATAATAAAAGCCATCTTGGCCACACATAATCTGCTTCCAAATTACAGCGAACATATTTTAATATTTATGCGTCCATGCGTCCTTGCAGGTGAGTTTGTGTGTGTGGGTGTGTGTGTGCGTGCGTGCTGATTTAACATCGCTGCTCATTGCTTCAGTAACCATTATACCATTTCTATTGCGAAATTTTAAAGGTATCTGCTTATCCGACAGGTCATTCTAAGCAGGGTTTGGGTTCCTTATGTGGTATTTTGATTTCGGGTGCTTGCTGAGGCAAGCATGCACTGTCTAGTGTCTGCGGTTGCATTGTATACTAAATGCGATTTCTTGGCATCGGTGATACGAGGTTTCATGCTGACGATGGGAACTTGATACGCTCGTACTTTAAGATTAGACCCTTTTTTTTTGAAGGAGGGAGGCAAAAAAGCTGAATTAGTTGCTTCCCAAACTATGTATACTGACTGGTTACTAAGAGCTAAAGCAATGAAAGAGTGAGAGACGTGGGAAGTGTACTTTTTCCCTCTAGCAAAGTAAACAAATACCACCAATCGTCACATTTTCAATCAATAAATCAGCCAGCACGGGAGAAAGGGATACTTATCACATAGGAGATCAGCAAAGGCTCAGGCGAGCCTGCGCAAAAGCGCAGTCTCGCCAGAGCATTTGCTGTTCACTGGCATGTAGTAGAGACATTGAGGAAGCTTCAGGCAAAAAAAAAAAATGCATGTCTGTAGCCCAAGTATGGGACTGCGCATGCGTATTTAAAGAATCACAAACCGGAAAACCATAAGGTTCCTTTTTTCGTGTGACGACCCAATTGAACTTTTCTATAGATATTTTCTGTAAAAAGGTTTTTCATAATAACCTGAGCAGATGGGCCTCGCAAAGCAAAAGGTCCCGATTTCTCGGTGAAATCGAAAGCGATAATTTCACTGTTTCAAACAATGAAATTACGACTTTCGGATTTTCACTGTTTGGGACTACTTTTTTCTTGAAATCGAACTCCCCGTGAATTGTGGGTCAAAAACATCGCAAAAAGGTTTAAGGCATAGTATACTTGTCTGAAATTGTGTGAAGAAGTTAACGTTAGGCGTTAGAACCGCTGACATCGCTTAATGCGCTGATGTAACTCTTTTTCTGCACTCGATGTCAGAGGAAGTATCGCCAAATGCGGCATTTTGTCTGTGTCGATTCCCTGCTTTCAAATTGACTTGGACTCATTTTCTAGGTAAAAGCTACGTGTTTTTTTTTTTTTTTTTTTTTTTTTTTTTTTTTTGTTTTGCCAAATATTATGCCCCTGAATTTAACGCGCTGACAAAGATGCGAAATGGCCAGGAAGTGTTAATTTACTGGTACATGTACTCCATTTTATAGAATACCCAAATGGGCTCAGTGATACCAGGGAACCAAATTAAACTGCACTATAATGAAACACTGGGAGACTTTTTATGACCGCCACAAGAACCACGCCCTTAGTCCTGATAAAGCCCTACCCAGCGGGTACACAACGTTGAAACAACGTCGATCAAACGTTGATTCAACGTCTTGACGTTGAATTAACGTTTAATCGACGTTGAGTCACAATTGTGTACCTGCTGGGCAGCTACGTAAAAGTGTTCGGTCCGCGTATTGGATTATCTAACTCATCAGTCGATCAACAAAAGAACAAAATATAAAATATCAACACTCTGATGAAGCAAAGACGAGGGCTCGACTGTAAACCGAAAGTTAGAGCAAAAGAAAATCACATGTAGAATCTTCCCGTCAGGCACACAATGTTGAAACAACATAGGTCTAACGTTGATCTAACGTCAAGACGTTGAAATAACGTTGAATCGATGTTGTTTCGTACCTGATGGGATGATCAGGCCAACCACAGACGAGTACATCGAGCACAAAACATCTAAAAAGGTCTGAACCGTCATCAAGTCTCAGAGGAGTTATTAAAGAGGAATATTTGATGATAATTCTGGGATAAGCTTCTCCAGTTCTCCAAAAATACATGTGTTATGGTACCAACAACATATGTTTTTATGGAGCAATAAGAAAAACTATCCCAGAATTATCACCAAATACTCCTCCTTAACAACTCCTCTTAAGTCTACGGCCCGACTAGACCGCTGGCCAGCTATGGTTTACCTCCTCCCCCCCCCCACCCCGCCCCCCCCCATCCCAGCCCCAAGGCGCCCCCCCCCCCCCACCACACACACATACATAGGGGGGATTTTGTAGACCATGTTTTTCTTAAAGTCTATATTATCTTGCAAGTATTTTGCAGCATGTTAGCCATCTTGCGCTGAGAGCGTTACCCGGTAACAGCCTGTTGCATTCGTTACCCCTACAAATAGTATAATAGCATAGGGAACTATTAAACCTATGAGAATTGGAGCAAAAGTAATTATATGATCCAACTAAATATATAAAGGTACAGAACAGTCCACAAGCTACAAAATGTGATGTTTGAAAATTGAAAATTCTTCTTTATTTTTTTTTTTTTTTTTGGCCTGACATGGTGTTACACATGTTACATTTTCTAAGGTACCTTGAGAAATGCGTATTTTCGCTCATATAGTTCATTTTCGTAGATTGTACATTGCCCCTTTGGCCTTAACTTTGTAATTTGTGATAAGGTATTTAAGTTCTTTTTTCAAAGCTGCAAACATTATATCTCTAGTTTTTATACTTTGTCAGTTATTGGGTGTTAAGCAAAGTCACCCCATTGTGAAATGTAACATTCAAAAAATCATTTTTACATATTATCACACCAAATGCAGCCTAGAAGTTGTACAAATAAAGTGAATTCTTATTTGTAGCATTCTATTTTAGTAACATGAGATACACAAGCCGCATTAAAACCGGTCTCTGCCATATTATTCTGCCCATAGTAACGTATGTAACAGCTAAAATATCTACATATTGTGGGCTTTGGTGGTTTTCTGTACGGTATTTTGCATCAGTTTTAATGCATCTGTTTTGTATCCTTTTGAAGTGTTTGTAAGCATAATACATTCAATACTGTTAACAGTAAAGTTGCTATCTGCTTTATGCCCACTTTTGCATAAAATACTGAATACTGTCCTGAAGTTTTTATATATGGCAATGCTTATAATTTCTTTATGTCTAAATAAAATATCTACAGATAAGTTATATGTCAGGCCCTCACATGACTTTTCTTAAATATTTATCAACGGTTACATATGTAACACCTTAATGTCTTCATTTTAAGGGATTTTTGTCTCTGTAAAGATCTTCACCTACCCTTTAACGCTTGAATTAATACTTAGTTTTAGAATAATAAAGCTCTGTAACTTAATATTTTCAGAATAAGAGGATAAAAATGGCACTTCGCCTTATTTATTCTGTTACATTATCAGGTGTTTATGTAGGAAATTCATTTATCTGCAATCTAACTAACCTATGCAAATCAAGAATTTTATTGGTATATCAAGAAGATCCATATTACAGCTTGCTACATTGATTTTTGTTTATGAATTTTGTTAATGACCTTCAAATCTATATAGCAAAACGTTGCGCATTATGCAGTTGACCACAAAATCTTTCTGTTACATGTTAACTGTAAGTAACATAAAACAAACATTATTTCTGATTAAATAATATTGGTACAAGCATTGTCTCATGCCAAGAAATGCATGTATTTAATACCAGAGTAGCATTTACATGTAGTCCTGATTAAAACAAAATGTTCACTATCATTAAAACCAAATGTTCACTATCAATGTTTACTACCGCATGACATATAGGGCCTGTGAACACAGTGATGACTGGTCAATATCTTCCCTGTGTGCTCAAGGAATAGCAAAGGACCTCAGTTTTCTTCATGCAGGCTGCAAAGACTGATCAGACTGAGCGTTCAACCAGACTGATACATGAAGATTACTTAAAGTTACACATATAATACTTTGCCTTACCGTAATATGATTTTCCCCAAAACAAACAGTGTTACTTTATCATTTAAATATATAGAAAACAATAAACCTTAATGATAAGAGTGTAACATCAGGTTAATTTAGAAGCATAAATAACCCAATGAAATTAAGCATATACCAAAGCAATTCAGTGACTTAAGCATCTTTACAGATTAACTCCACTCTTATGTTGAAAACAAAAGTGGTATACAACCTGATTTTTATCTGTTTCATGCATATACTTGTTCCTTTTTCTATTATAACATAAACTACCGGTACTTAGCTGAAACTCGTAAACAAAAATCAAATCAATATTGTTGGATATAATTAGCTATAGTAAGTATTACATATTTACATATGATGTTGGTTTTATCTCTATGAGAGGACCTAAAAGAGCTATCCTTAGTGTCAGAATATGCATTCTGAGCAGCAGGTTGTAGTCTAAGCACCAGAGTAGGTCTCAAATATGATCAGTGTCTGGAGAGAAGAAAACGGCCTTAAAACATAGGACTTTAATAATAGAAATGAAAATCAATGTTTTGTCTTATTTTGGTTGGGTCTGTCTTTAGAACCCCGATAAAAATTGTAATAGTCTAAGAAAAAATATGCAAAGAGTCTGATGAAGAATAACAGTTGTGTAACATACATTACCAGACATGTTAGGTAAATGAAAATATCTAGTAATGGCATTTTATATTGTTAATAAACCATTCACCTTAATAGAATCATTGACAATCAGCAGGCAGGCAAAAGGTCATTTTCATGTCTGAAATTGCAGTGGAAATAAAATGTGAGAATTAAATACCTTATCTTATCTTGGCATTAAAATAATCTAGATACAGATGGTATATCAGAAATAGGGACCGAAGAAGGTTTTCTATACCTCATTATAGTTTCTTGGCAGCTGAATCTAATTCAGATTCTGCCGTAAGGCATATAAGGCTCAGAGACACAACCAGTCCTTTAAGTTGTGTTATATCATCACCATTAATAAAATGCTCAAAGACACAACCAACCCTATTAGTTATTTCATACTATCACTATTTTGATTATCAATTACATGTTTTGGAGGTTCATTATAAAGTAACAACGAGAATGGAAATCGTTAAGATTTATGTTGTTGTGTGTTCTCATTACTAATATCATTAATAAAAATAACAAGACTCTTGTATAATTTTATATCTATAATGGTGTTCTTATCACTATATAGATGATAAATATAGTAATCATTAATTTAATGTCATCATCTTATATTATGTATGACTGACCTATATGTGTTGTCCCGGTGTTAGTCCTGCGCTTTGTTGCTTTGTGGTTTATTCTACGAGGCGATTTGTTTTATGTCTTACCTTGTGTCACTTTTTTCTTGTGTTTTTCAATCCTTTTAGCACTGCGATTACCTTGCTTTGGGAAGAGAGAGCTAATCTTAGTGCTTTTCGTACGTTTGTTCGAGTTGTACTTGTTTGGATTTATCGGTTTCTTGGTGTCTGGGAAGGGCTGCGGTTTGTGATTGTGGCACTCCCTGGACTTTTCTCTTACCTTTTTTGTATTTTTTACATGGTATTTCATTAAAAAAGCAGATGTTTTAAAGCAAACTGTCACAGCCAGCATAAAATGTTTTATTTCATATACTGTTACAAAAGAGAAGTGCCAGAGCGTGTATGCTATGTATTTGTCTGCATTTTAGAGATTACTTAAAAATGCAGTATATTGTTGATATATGTGTGATATTACTATTATGATTACCACTGCATTTTTATGTAAACTTAAATTATGAAATAGTTCTCCTTGAATATTTTGTGCCCTCAGAATGTTTGTTTTCACTTTATTCATGCTTTTGAGTTGAGATTAGGAAAGTATGCAGTATTTTTTTATTAATGGAGTTCTACTGAAGAGATTTCTCCTGCAAACACTGTCTATAGGAAACGATGTTCTGTAATCACAGCACTTAAACCGACATATAACTTGTGTAAAAGTATTAAATGTGAAATATTTCTGGCAGTCTAGACGGAAGTTTTAGAATATCAGCTTTAAGCATAAAAGATAAGCAATGAAGAGCTGATATAATGTAAGTATGTACGAAAAGGAGATATTTCTGTATTTGTTATAGGGTACATTTAACTATATATTTTAAAGATACAGTTATCAATCAGCAGAGGATTGGCGAGGTTTGATTTTCTTATTTCACTTAATTCACAGAAGTATGAAGGTATCTTAGAAGTGATTAACCTCGTTTGTTGTTAAAAGAATTTTAGAGCTGATATTCCTTCACCTTTATGTACAAAGTATTAACAGCCATTTATAAGGGTAAAGTATCAGTCATAAAGTAATATAAGTAACTTTTAGAAGTGTATAAAGCATTTATTCAAAGCATATAATGCATTAGTCTAATCATTCTAATTAGATACATCGTATTAATTGCAGCCATAGCAAATTAAATGTTAAGAAGTTTGAAATAATGATACTTTTCAGATAAGAAGTTTAGGCTGTTTTAAAGTTACAACCGTTCCTTATGGCATTTGCTTAGACAAGCTGGCTTGTTTGCATTTCTTGATGTACAAAAGAGAACATATAGTGTTTATCGATTTTAAAACAGCTTAGATTAAATTTCTAGTCATTGACTACCAAAACGGTGTATCAAGAAACTTACATATGACATTTTAACTTTTAGTAACGTATGTAACAGTTATATCACAAGTATTAAGATACCTGTCTCTATAAAATCACATGCGTTGGTAGCAAATACATGCTAGTAAGTAAGAATATGAATAGTTTAGTATTTACACTAAAGTATTTCTATTTGTTTCTGAGGGTAACGTTAGTTACATGGCTGTTACACGTAAACGCCACCATCGCATGAGGGCTAACATGTGTCATTTTGATTCTTATATAATGTAGTTTTAGAGAATTATAGTGTACAAAATTCCCCCTGGGCGGGGTCTATGGTCGGACAAGGTCTAGACCCAAACATACGTATGAATGAAGATACACTGGTTTCGCGAGGCAACAAAAGAAAGAGAGATGAGGAACAAATAATGACAAAACAAACGCCATATATGAAACCACTGATTGACAAACACAGAAGAGCTGCAATAGACAAATTGGATATTCAGATGTTTTCTATTTCTCCAGAAAACATGTTGTGGGTCCTCATTAGAAGTGTCTTGGCAAGACACTTCTAATCAGTACCAACAACAAATATCAGTACTATACTTTCTGAAACCTAAACAAACACCTGATCTAGAGCTCTCCTAAGACCAGATAATCTAAACGACTCTTTGATAATCACCTGGGTCCAGTTGTGCACAACTAACGATGTCGTTAGTTAACGTATCGTTAAAACTTTGATCATTGAATACGGCATATACACTAATATTTTTGCTGACAAAATGTGAATAGCTTTTACATTTGCAACTCACATTTTTTTTTCTGAAAAAATATCTGTGAATTAGATATTGTACTTACTAGAACAGTTAACATTTTGACCACTAACGAGCTCGTTAAGCTAACGACGCTTTGAACAACTGGGCCCTGGTATTTTAAGACACTAAATAAAATCCAGATAAAATGGAATAGATGTCTACGATAATGAAAACAACAATTAGTACATCTTAACTTCCACTGTTAAAGGCATAGCTGTAAATAAGTAAAGCACTATAGAATCCAAATAAAACCGAATAAAATGGTGGGATACTTCAAAAATATTAAGGTACATTTTAACTTCCACAGTTAAAATAATAGCTTTAGGCATGAAAATCATAGCTCTAGGCACCCGTAACGGGCCTTTAAATCACTACCCAGAAGGAACACAGCGTTGAAATAACGTCGATTCAACATTGATTCAACGTCAAGACGTAGATTCAACGTTGAATCGACGTTGTTTCAACGTTGTGTGTCCGCTGAGTTAGTCCCAAGTCTTCATCAATCTATAAAGCTCTCTGTTATATAACTGGACCCGAAACACTGTTCTTCCTGTGTAGGTATCATTTTTGAACCACTCAGTTACAAGTGTTAAGCTGCTCATTAGCTCTGATGCCATTTTCTGTCTCTTTCTTTCATTGTTGTCCGTCTCGGCCAAATACTTTACCTTTCGTTTGACGTTGTCCTGAAAGTATAAAGCAAGAAGAATGTTCAAACATTTCTGCATTTGATTTTTTCCTTATCTCTCTGTGAAAACATATTTAATGGGTATTGTTATATAAAGGGTGTTCACTTGTTTCAAACAACATGTTTACTATGTTTCCATAAATAGCTTTATTTACTATGTTTCCAAAAATAACTTTCCAGAACAACATGTTTACAATAACATGATGTTTACGTCCTTGATTCTGGACTGAGTTATTTTTGGCATGTCATGGAAGATTTAGAAGTTTCCTGAAGGAACCTAGAAAATAAGAGATGCTTGTAGTAAATTCTTTTTCTAGAACGTTCTCTGATATTATATAAGGAGAGAAGAATTGCATCTTTGTATACTTTCACTGGAAATTATTCTATACTGGATTACTTTAATATTTTATTCATTCTGGACTTAAATTCTGAATTCAGGAACATTAAATTGTGGGATCAGAAACTGATATTCAAAGGATTTGTTTTATAAATTCTCATGGATTATTTCAGAGGGACTTTGTGACATAAACTTGAAAGGTACTGTCTACTTACATTCTTTTGTTTTGAATCTTGTCTCATTTTTTGTGAATATATATTGTTAATAATTTAAAGCTTGTTGCTGGTTTCACTTTCATTTCTTTCTCGTTACGCCTGGCTCGTAACAGAAATTGGGGGCTCGTCCGGGATCGAACATTTTCTTGAGCTAAAACAAGTTTGAGCTTTTTAAAGAAAACAAATATTGATTTTTAAAGAAAAAAAAAAAAAAAAAAAAAAAAAAAATATTTGTTTGCTATAAAACAAGTACTGACTTTTTTAAAAAAAATCAGTAATTATAAAAATCTTTATTTGATAAAAAACAAGTATTGACTTTCAAAAAAAAAAAAAAAAAAAAAAAAAAACAAGCATTGATTTTTGAAAAATATCAATAAATAAACTCTGATTGATAAATTTACTTGATAAAACCAGCAAAAAGCAATCATGTCATTTGACCTTCAAGCTTTTATCACTGCGCCTTCGCAGGAGTTGTTAATTATGGCCAAAAAGTCAGATTTGTTGGACATTGCTACTCATTATGAGTTGACTACCGTCAATAAATCAATGTTAAAACAGGAAATAAAAAATATTCTGGCTCAGTTTTTGGTTGATAATGAAATTCTTGATTTTTCTGCTTTGTCTCTTGTTCTCGTAACTCAGACCGGTTTGCAAATGTGAGAACTTGAGATTCAGAAACAAATTGAACTTGAAAAATTAAGATTAGAGCAAGAAAATTTAAAATTGAACAAGAAAGACAAATGCAGAAAGAAAGAATAGAAATAGAAGAGAAAGAAAGAGAGAGACAATTTAATTTAAGAATGAAAGAACTAGAAATGCAAAATATGACAGTAAAACGGCAACCTTTAGATTCTGGCTCTCGTTTTGATGTTACCAAACACATTAGATTAGTTCCTCCATTTCAGGAAAAAGAGGTTGACAAATATTTTCTTCATTTTGAAAAAGTAGCAGAAAATTTAAAATGGCCAAAGGAGCATTGGACCTTGCTTTTGCAAAGTGTTATAATTGGGAAGGCTCGAGAAATTTATACTCAGCTGACTGTCCAGCAGAGCTCCAGTTATGATACTGTAAAGGAATTAATTCTTAAGGCTTATGAGTTGGTCCCTGAGGCTTACAGGCAAAAATTTAGGAATTGTAAGAAAGAAAATGAGCAGACCCATGTAGAATTTGCTAGAACTAAAGAACAGTTATTTGATAGGTGGTGCTCTTCAAAGAAAACTGGCTCTGATCATGGAAAACTTAGGCAGCTCATGCTTGTAGAGGAGTTCAAAAGGTGCATAAATTCAGACATTAAGTCCTTTTTAGATGAGAAACAGGTTGAAACTTTGGAAGCTGCAGCTCGACTTGCAGATGATTATGCTTTAACACATAAAGTTTCCTTTATTAATAAGTCAAATCCCTCTAGAAGACCATTTTTCCCACAATCAGGATCCAAACATAGTCCTAGTAATCCATCTGGCAGTCATAGCCAAACATTTACTCCTAAACCCAAATCTTCTGGTGAAAACAAGGATCAAAATCCCTTATCTCAACCAATGTGCAATTATTGCAAAAAGACAGGTCATATTATTTCTGAGTGCTTACATTTGAAAAGAAAGAAAGAAAAACAAGAGGGGCTTAAACCTACTGGCCTTACCTCTTTACGGTCAAAACCACAGTCATGTGTTAAGGAGGAAAATCCTATCCAGACCGAAAGGCCTGAGACTGATTCTGTTATGGAGATTTATGAACCATTCTTATCAGATGGTTTTGTGTTACTAAATAGTGACTATGCCCAGTCTACCCCAATTAAAATCTTACGAGATACTGGAGCTTCTCAATCCCTTATTTTAGCAGATACACTGCCTTTTTCTGAGAAGACTTCTTCTGGGACAAGTGTCCTTATTCAGGGTGTAGAGTGTGGATTTGTTAATGTTCCTCTTCATAACATTTATTTATCCTCAGACTTGGTGACTGGTTTAGTGGCTGTCGGTATTCGACCTTCTTTACCTTTGAAAGGTGTTCACTTACTGTTAGGCAATGACTTAGCAGGAGATAAGGTTGTGGTAAACCCACTTTTGACTAACATACCTTGTATTGATCAGCCACCTGATCCCATTGAACAGGAAATCCCTGATCTTTACCCATCTTGTGCCGTTACAAGGGCCATGGCAAAGAAAGCAAAACAGAATGATGGGGACATTGATTTAACTGATACCTTTTTGGGTCAGTCTTTTAAACATGAGATTACAAATTCACTTTCATCCAGCCTGTCTGACAAGCAGACAGACTTGGGTGACAAATCAGAGTCCAGTCATTACTCTTCAATATTAAATGACCAAGGTCAAGGTCATGACTTGGTGTCAAGGTCACAACTTTGCAAGGAACAACATAATGACCCTGAAATTTTGCCTTTATTTGAAAGGGCTTTTGATGAGAAAGAAATAGATCGTTCCAGTCTGTTTCTATGTCAAAAATGGCATTTTAATGAGAAAATGGCGTCCTCCTGATGTCTCAGCAGAAGACGAGTGGACTGTTAACCACCAAGTAGTGGTTCCAAGGGTCTATCGCCCAGAAATTTTGAACTTGGCCCATGACTCTCCCATGTCAGGTCATTTAAGTATAAATAAGACCTATCACAAAATTCTTAACCATTTTTACTGGCCAGGGTTAAAATCTGACGTTTCTCAATTTTGTAAATCTTGCCATACTTGTCAGATGGTAGGAAAACCCAACCAGACAATACCAAAAGCTCATTTACAGCCCATACCTGCTTTTGATGAACCTTTTAGCAGAATAATTATTGACTGCGTTGGTCCCTTGCCCAAAACAAAGTCAGGTAATGAATATCTTCTCACTATAATGTGTGTTTCTACACGTTTCCCAGAAGTCATTCCACTTAGGAATAGTAAAACTAAGAACATTGTTAAGGCTTTGATAAAATTTTTTACATTTGTAGGCCTCCCAAAATCTGTTCAGTCGGATCAGGGCTCAAATTTTATGTCTGGAATTTTTCAATAAGTCATGCATGAGTTGGGCATTACTCAGTATAAATCGTCACCTTACCATCCTGAAAGTCAAGGTGCCCTTGAAAGATTTCATCAGACATTGAAAAATATGATCAGATTATACTGCTTTGATACTGAAAAAGATTGGGATGAGGGCATCCATTTGTTGTTGTTTGCCGTTAGAGAATCTGTTCAAGAATCTCTTGGTTTTAGCCCATTTGAGCTCGTATTTGGCCACACTGTGCGTGGACCTTTGAAACTTTTGAAAGAAAAATTTCTCTCAAATGATGACAGTTCTCTGAACTTACTTCAGTATGTATCAGATTTTAAAGACAGACTGTCTAGAGCTTGTGAGGCTGCTCGGACCAATCTTAAGTCAGCACAGAGGAAAATGAAACGTTGGTATGATGAAAATGCAAAAGAAAGAAAATTCATGCTTGGAGACAGGGTACTTGCTCTTTTGCCTATTCCTGGCAAACCATTGCAAGCCAGGTATTACGGCCCTTACACTGTAGATAAACAGATTAGTGTTGTAAATTACATTGTTGACACTCCTGGGAGACGCAAACAAAAACAGTTATGTCATGTTAACATGCTTAAACAATACATAGATAGGGATAGCTCTTCTGTTACACCAATTAGTGTTGTTAGTTCAGTCCCTCAGGAACAAAGTGAAAAGAACTCTGAAGACATGAACTTCATCAAATCTGATCCTGCTTCATCAAAACTCCAGAATTCTGACATTCTAAAGGATCTCGACCAGAAACTTTCACACCTAGATCCAGTCCAAAGAAAGGAACTGAAACAGTTAATTCATCAATATGAACACTTATTTCCGGATATTCCTACAAGGACTGACAAAATTTATCATGATGTGAATGTTGAGGGGTCACAACCTGTCAAACAACATCCATACAGAATGAACCCAACAAAACAAAAATATCTTAAGGAGGAAATTCAGTATTTGCTGGACAATGATTTTATTGAACCAAGTCAAAGTGAATGGAGTTCACCTTGCATTCTTGTGCCAAAACCTGATGGAAGATATCGGATGTGCACCGATTACAGGAAGGTCAATAATTTGAGTAAAACAGACACTTTTCCCATACCAAGAATGGATGACTGTATTGACAAAATTGGAAATTCAAAATATATAACTAAATTTGATCTTCTGAAAGGATTTTGGCAAATTCCTCTCACAGAAAGAGCCAAAGAGATCTCAGCATTTGTTACTCCTGATGGATTGTATCACTATAAAGTAATGCCTTTCGGAATGAAAAACTCTCCGGCAACATTTCAACGCTTAATCAACACTATAATAGCTGGAATCGAGCATTGCGAGGCTAACATCGATGATGCCATCATATACAACGATGAATGGAATCACCATCTTGGAACTATCGAGGTATTCTTTGATAAACTAAGTGAAGCAAAATTGACAATAAACCTTGCAAAAAGGAAATTTTGTCATGCAACTTTAACATTTCTAGGATATGCTGTGGGTCATGGTCAGGTTAAACCGATAGAGGCTAAAGTTGAAGCTATTTCAAATTTTCCGGTGCCCACATGCAAAAGACAACTGATGAGGTTTCTTGGTATGGCCGGTTATTACAGAAAATTCTGGAATAATTTTTCTGTCATTTCTGAGCCACTGACTAATTTACTTAGTAAATGAATGAGGTTTAAGTGGACTAGTGGTTGTCAGAATGCCTTTGATAAACTGAAAGCCATACTGAGAAGTGAGCCGGTTCTCGGCACCGAATTTTAATAAAGAATTTAAGTTAGCCGTAGATGCAAGTGATGTTGGTGCGGGTGGTGTATTGCTGCAAGAGGATGACAATGGTGTGGATCATCCAGTTTGTTACTTTTCCAAAAAGTTTAACAAACATCAAAAGAATTATTCTACAGTAGAGAAAGAATGTTTGTCTCTCATTCTTGCTCTTCAACATTTTGAAGTTTATCTGACTTCTTCGTCCTCACCTATTGTTGTTTTCAGTGATCACAATCCGCTGACTTTCATCCATAAGATGAAAAACAAGAATCAGAGGTTGCTCAGATGGAGCCTGTTGTTACAGGAATACAATCTTGACATCAGGCATATCAGGGGAAAAGATAATATTATTCCTGATGCCTTGTCCAGAGCATGATATCTTGATCTGTGGCTTCCTGTAACTTGCTGTATATAAGATTATAATTGCCTTTATCAGTATTTTATTTTATGATAATTTTATGGCAAAAGAAAGCTTTATTACATAAATTTTTCTTTTCCCTGAAGAGGGGAAGTGTTATATAACAGGGTGTTCAATTGTTTTAAACAACATGTTTACTATGTTTCCATAAATAGCTTTATTTACTATGTTTCCAAAAATAACTTTCTAGAACAACATGTTTACAATAACAAGATGTTTACGTCCTTGATTCTGGACTGAGTTATTTTTGGCATGTCATGGAAGATTTAGAAGTTTCCTGAAGGAACCGAGAAAATAAGAGATGCTTGTAGTAAATTCTTTTTCTAGAACGTTCTCTGATATTATATAAGGAGAGAAGAATTGCATCTTTGTATACTTTCACTGGAAATTATTCTATACTGGATTACTTTAATATTTTATTCATTCTGGACTTAAATTCTGAATTCAGGAACATTAAATTGTGGGATCAGAAACTGATATTCAAAGGATTTGTTTTATAAATTCTCATGGATTATTTCAGAGGGACTTTGTGACATAAACTTGAAAGGTACTGTCTACTTACATTCTTTTGTTTTGAATCTTGTCTCATTTTTTTGTGAATAAATATTGTTAATAATTTAAAGCTTGTTGCTGGTTTCACTTTCATTTCTTTCTCGTTACGCCTGGCTCGTAACAGTATTCACTGGGATTATCTCAGTGAAGCAATTCCAATGAGTATCCATAGTGTTTACATGAAGAAATAAGAAAACAATTTCTTGCTAGTCCTCTCAGCCAGCCAGACTGCTGTTTTTATCTGAAACCCCATTAGATCTGAGCAAATACTGTAGACCCAAATACGACTTCATAACGTATGTTCTAACGAGTACCCACAATCTATGTTTTGAGCGGAAATAAGACAAATAATGTATACCCCTGTAAACCCCAGTTTTACTATATAGAAGTGGGGTTTAAGGGGGTCAAAATTATATAGGCATGTTTTCGTGATGACAAGGAAACCTTTTTGTTTGTCACATACTCAGTCCATGTTTAAGTATTGTGATCTCTTAAGTAATGGGTCAAGAAATATAACTATTGAGAATTATGTAATTCCTACAAAGTGTTCATGCCTCAGGTTTTATATGTGCAATTCTGTATGTATTTTTGCACTTTATTGTCATAATTTGGTAATTTTTAAAGTTACAGAAAACTTGATTTTATTGGAAAATGTCTGTGTTGACTTTTCTCTGCATAATATGGTAGTTCATTACCAAATTAGGTCAAGCAGGCAATGTTGCAGTTTACTGATGTGAAATTGCCTTTAACCCATAATAGTCTAGATACCCCTAAAAGAGTAATTGGCAAACAGTGCAGACCCTGATATCTAAATAACATAGTCAGACATACCAGAAATCGAAATTAGAATCTTCCAATATATAGTGTGGGGGATTCTGTTCAGTCTACAGTGGGTTAAATTACTTTTTATGAGATTTTTAATTTGTAAGTTGCATGTTTAATGTTGCTTTTGTAACAGCTGCTTATTTTATGCAAATTTTATCATAAAACTGTTTATTTATTGGATTATTCCAATAACCTACTGGGGTTGACAGGTAGTAATATGTGTTGATAAAAGCTCAGGTTTTAGACTGTTTTGATTATATTTTGGTTCATCCTCAAAATCTTTGCAGCTTCGGACAAGAAAGAACTAAATAGTTGTTATATAAACAATATTTAGAATTATATTGGCTGATTCTGGCTTAAATCACATATTTTTTTTAATTAAAATTTATTTTTAGAGAAAAATAGGTAAAAATTCTTCAGTGGATATTTGTCGGGGTTTTTTTTTTTAACCTTTTGGGGATTTTTCATTATTTTTCGGACAACAGTGTTTCATCAAATTGTGTAATTATTCAATATTTCTAAAGATGTAGTTAATTTGAATTTCAGAAACATTTTCGGTTATTTGGCATTTTTAAGGATGCTCGAAATTTAGCAATATTCATGTAATTTGCTTTGCGGTTTACATGTTGTAAATATGTAGAAAAAGAGAACAAACATTCACAAAAATATAATAGTAAAATTTATTTATTTCCTGTTCACTCATTTTAGCAAACAAGAGTTAGGTTTATTTGCTGATAAGCCTGAGCCTGGTTTGCTACTCAGGATTTCCGACTTACCCTTCCAATCGAGTCCATCACGAAAACATGCCTATCTAATTTTGACCCCCTTAAACCCCACTTTTATACAGTAAAACTGGGGTTTACATGGGTATACATGTTTTTTCTTATTTTGCTAAAAACCCTAGATTGTTGGTACTCGTTAGAACCGCCTCACAGAGGCGGTTCTAACGTGTACTCGCAATCTATGTTTTGAGGAGAAATATAAAAAAAATCTGAGTTTTATATCTAAAAATTTTCAGTTTTTTGGAGGTCAAATTTTCTGTATATTTGAATAGACATGTTTTCGTAATGAGTAGTATCGGTCATCTTGATATAACATATTCTGTTCTGCTGAGCGAAGTAAGATACACCTATCCAGCACTTAAGAAGTGATAATCTATCTACCCAGCCTAAAATTCGAACTTCAATCCTGAGCATCTCGATAAAATAATTTCAGACAGTTTTATTGAGTACAGCATTCTCACGTTTACAACAGCATTTTTAGACTTTGAACAGGTAACAAATTGGACTTTTTCAAACCATTACGAAAACACGCCTATTCAAATACACTGAAAATTTCACCAACAAAAACTGAAAGTTTTCAGATATAAAAACTCTGATATTTTTCATATTTCTGCTCAAAACATAGATAGTGGGTACTCGTTAGAACCGCCTCGCCGAGGCGGTTCTAACGAGTACCCACACAATCTATGTTTTTTGAGCAGAAATAAGAAAATAATGTATACCCCTGTAAACCCCAGTTTTACTATATAAAAGTGGGGTTTAAGGGGGTCAAAATTATATAGGTATGTTTTCGTGATGTTTAGAAGTATGTTAAAGAGCTTATGTGTCCAAATATCAGGGTTAACAATTTAAATGATAATCTGTTCACTGAGACAAAATGTAATCAGGCCCTAAGATGTAAAATTTAAATTAAACAAAGCCCCATGCTATCCCTCATGCATGTAATTCCAGATAAAATATTTTTGATCTTTGACAAAAAGTAAAAAAAAAAATATGAATCTATTAAAATATATTTTGAGTACTCATTAGAATTGTCTCACTCAGACCAATCTATTAATACAATGCTTGAGCTGAAAAGCAAATGTTTTTTGGTTGCTTACACTTATCTGGAGTTACATGTATGGTCCACCTACCCCATAATGCTCCTCCCCAACCCCTGGTCTTGACCTGCTCCCTACCAAAATACTGTACCTGAATTTGTGAGCGACATACCACACTGCTCAGCAACCTTTCTAGAGCTTTTACCAGATTCAAGCAATCTAATATTGGCAACATTTTCATTAACAGAAAAAAAAAATCTTTTCTTGGTAAAATTCATGATTTTGAACTCGATGTGTAGTTTAGAAGGAAAGATTTTTGAATGATATCATTACGAAAACACGCCTATTCAAATATACTGAAAATTTCACCACCAAAAACTGAAAGTTTTCAGATAAAAATTCTAATATTTTTTCATATTTCTGCTCAAAACATAGATTGTGGCTACTCGTTAGAACCGCCTCGGCGAGGCGTTTCTAACGAGTACCCACAATCTATGTTTTTGAACAGAAATAAGAAAAAATAATGTATACCCCTGTAAACCCCAGTTTACTATATAAAAGTGGGGTTTAAGGGGGTCAAAATTATATATGTATGTTTTCGTGATGTTCAGTGCTAGAGTTAAGATCTTACTGATCAGTTTTGGGTAAATTCCGATTCATTTTCAAAACAGTCAGTACCCAATACTGGTACATTTTTTTCAGGATACTGATCAAAATTTGAAATATTCAGACAATGAAAACATAGAATTAAATGTATTGTTAAAATCATAGGTCTAGATAAGAGTGGTTATCATGTAAATATTGTTCTTATTTCTCCACGAAAACATATGTTGTGTGTACTCATTAGAAGCGCCTTGCCAAGGCGCTTCTAACGAGTACCTACAACATATGTTTTCATTGAGTAATAAAAAAATACCAAATCTTTTGGATTGGAAAAGCATCTTATCAAGAGCTATGTTAAAATGATAAGTTTATAAAAATGATTTTCCCTTTAAAGTTTATTAACCAAAACTAAACAAAGCAGTTTTAACAAACTAAAAGCTTTTAAATTAAAAAAAAAAATCTAACTAGACATGACACTTTATTGTTTAGATAAATAAGCACTTTTAACATAAGTTGATCAAAGAATATCTCTTGTCACATTAGTGGATATTGTCCTGAAATTGTCTGTACTGGTCCATTGTTTTGACCAGAACGGTACTGATTGTAAACAAATTTATCTGGAGCACTGATTTTTCTCCTAGTGAAAAATGAATGCTGTTGTTTAGTTTCTGTGTTAAAGCTGCATTAAAATACTTAGCAAAAACGCTCGACAGACCATAAAGATATTGGTTTATATACTATTGCAATTTATTTACGTTTCTAATGGTCACCTGTTTTGGAATGCACCATTTGATTTTCAAAGAGATGGGGAGGGTTTTTTGTTTTTTTGGGGGGGTGGGGGGCGGGGGAGGGGGGTGGGGTGGGGGTTGTTTTGTTTTGTTTTTGTTGTTTGTTTTTTATTGTTTTTTATTTTTTTGTTGTTGTTTTTTGTTGTTGTTGTTGTTGTTGTTGTTTTGTTTTTTGTTTTGTTTTGTTTTGTTGTTGTTGTTTTTTGTTTTTGTTTTTTGTTTTGTTTTGTTTTTTCGCTTACAAAGAAAAACATCTTTTTACATGCATGGACAGAGAGCCAGTTTATTTATTATTTTTTTTTATTTTTATTTTATTTTATTTTTATTTTATTTATTTTTTTTTTTTTTAATTTGTTTATTTTTTTATTTGTTTTATTTTTTTTTTTTTTGTCACTAATTCAAAACCATTTTTTTATGTTATAACCAACTAGTGAACCTAATTAACAGATTTTCATGCTCAACTTGACTGGTTTTCATAAAGAATTACCGTAACATTACGAAAACACGCCTATTCAAATACATTGAAAATTTTACCGGCAAAAAATGGCAATTTTTCACATAAAAAAATCTGATATTTTTCATGTTTCTGCTCAAAAACATAGATTGTAGGTACTCGTTAGAACCGCCTGATGAGGCGGTTCTAACGAGTACCCACAATCTATGTTTTTGAGCAGAAATAACAAAAATAATGTATACCCCTGGAAACCCCAGTTTTACTATATAAAAGTGGGGTTTAAGGGGGTTAAAATTATATAGGTATGTTTTCGTGATGATAACCCTAAGTATTGGGACACCTTATCTACTTTCCATATTTGACTTTAAATTTTAGATAGTCCATTCTACTAATACTTGATGTGTCAAAATATTGCTGTATGTATGACAAACTGAACAGTGTAGACCCAGATCAGAGGCCGCGTTCGGCGTCTAATCTGGGTCTACGCTGCTTGCAAAGGCCTATCTGTCCCAATACTTAGGGTTTTTACGGATGATTTTTACTAAATATTGAGATAAAAATCTTTCTTACTTTTAAGGCCAATATTTGGATGCAAAATTATTCATCTGGCTTTCTTAACACTTCCCATCAACAGTAACTGAGAGAGTAATCCCATTGGGGTACTCAAAAATTATACATAGTAGTATATACCGCGGAGAATTTGATGTATAAAGCTTAGATATTGTTTCATACAAAATCCGCTATATAGCAATGCGAAACTAATTGCATTATGGAGAAACGCATACTATTTGCATGCTACTGGTTTAGAGTTTTGCCAAGCAACTGTAAGTTCTATTGAGCGTATACAGGTATACCACACATGTATAATACACCCAATATACACGCAACTCGCCATAATGGCGTAACCCCTATGTGACTGTTGCCCGGCTACGTTAAAAATTTAACTGATTCAACCCGCGATAATGTACAGTTGATGTCTGAGTATAAATTAGCACTGATTGTTAAAAATTCTTGTCTCGTTTAGTAAAACGGCATGTATTTTATGGAATTTTGATGAACATTTTAGTTTGCGGAAATTACGTCAATTATTAAATTTGTCTTCGTATATTCATACCCAGCATAGTTCGTCAACAAAGGTTTTGAAATAATGGACAAAAAGAAATGCGCGGCGATTCCCCTCAACATGCATGTTTAAGACACGTGAGTACAATACAGTGTTCTATACGAATATTCTATACTGAAAACAAAACTGTAAGCACGAACGCCCGAAAGATGTCTGGTAAAATTTAAAATGTCTCATTCAAAATGGTGTCATAAAATTTAAAATCAAACATTTTCTTACAGGTTTATTATAGCGGCCGTATTAAAAAAAAATCGAACATTTTTTGTTTTAATTAATTTCTGTATACCTTCTAATAAAGGCTATAGAAAACGGTAGAAGCAATTTGCTTGCGGTATTTAAAAATTGATGTCAGACAGGATAACGGGGTACTCACCCGTAAATGCGGAAAACAACCGGGTATTACTAATGACGTCCTGTTTGTATATGCGCATCAGAAAATAAACATTCCGCTTTCTGTTTTAAGCATTCTTTCTTTTTTTTTTTTATGATTTTAAGCTGAATACACAAGGTTTTGAATACTTAGAATTTGTTAAGTATCAACTTGGATTCCACAGAAACGTGCAAGTTTTCGCGAAATGCAATGTATGCATATCTGTTATACAGTAGTTTTATATACATACATTACATACATGTCCAGCAGGCTTTCTTCCTATATCAAAATAAATCGCACATCTTTCTGATGCTAGGGTTAGTAAAAATTGAGTACTGCGGGAAGTGGCGATTTTTGGGGGTATTGACCAATTAGCAGGACTTTTTTGGGGTCACTTTTAAAACTGACTATTTTCTTGAGTCTGTCGAAATTCTCGGTATTTTGTGTGTGGGGGTGGAGGGTGGGGGTGGGGATGTATTGTAAGAATCGGTTATACTTGCTGCTGAACTGATAGTTTAGTGAGACCAAAGTATCAGCAAACTGATAGTTGTGTGAAAGCAAGGGGATTTTTTTTTTTTTTTTTTTTTTTTTTTTTGCGGGGTGGGTAGGAGGGAGTAGGGGTGGGGCGTTCTGTCTAATATCTCCAGATAGTTTTTTGGGTGTGGCTGATATACCGGATTTTTTTTTTTTTTTTTTTGGAGGGGGGGGGGGAGTGGGGGGGGCGTCTGCTAATATCTGCAGATAGTTTTTTTGGGTATGGCTGATATACCAGATTTCTTTTTTTTTTTTTTTTTTTTTTTTGTATGGCTGATATACCGTATATTTTTGGGGGGTAAAAACAAGATCCTGGGGCCCAGCCTGTGTAGCAGGCAAAATTCAGAGTACCCACGAGGGTGTCAGCGAGGCCTTAAAGGTCTAGGGTCTGCTAATATCTGCAGATAATTTTTTGGGTATGGCTGATATACTGGACTTTTTTTTTTTTTTTTTTTTTTGTATGGCTGATATACCGTATATTTTTTGGGGGTAAACACAAGATCCTGGGGCCCAGCCTATGTAGCAGGCAAAATTCAGAGTACCCACGAGGGTGTCAGCGAGGCCTTAAAGGTCTATGAAAGCTTTCTTCACAGGAGGATCGTGCACTTTAATTCTAATTACAGCTACATATTCGAGCCCACGACAAAAGACAGTCTACTAACAATACTATCCAGTATTTAAAGCTCCCGCTCGCAAAAATACAACAGGGCTATTTAGAATAAAAGAGTGGGCCATATGTAGAGAACATTGCTATGATCTTTCACCTTGATATTGTGAAAGACGAGAAACTGTATAGTTTAAGTCTAAATAAAATTTCTGTTCTGTTCTGTTCTGATATCAGTGCAAAACTGTCATAGCTGAACAAGCGACCTAGCATTCTTGTCGGGCCGATAACGGTCAAGTATAGATTTAAGCAGAATACTAGCTGGGGAGTCTTTGTTAAGTTTCTTAGCGCTTTCACAGTTACCTTTACATGAGGTATGGTGAGGATCGTACACTTTAATAATTTACTGTTACATGTACGTAGGCGAGTCTGAGACAAAAGAAAGAAGAAAAAGAAAAAAAAAAATAACGTAGAAAAATGATTTACGATACTTACAGCACCCGCTCGCGAAAGTACAAGTCTATTCAGTGAAAATGTTTGTGTCAGCTGTACAACTAACATTATTAACTTTCATTGGATTCCAATTCAAAAACATCACAGCTTGTCATAGTACTAAAGTGAACCCTTGCAGCATCTTAGTAAACAAATGCAAGAAAGCGATCGTTTTTACTAAGGGAAATGATATTTCTTCAAGGGAGACAGTTATGTCAAAACTGATTTATCTCCTTCTGAAAAGGGACCTACTCTAAAATGAAAGAATGCTCATCACGGAAACATACCTATATAATTTTGACCCCCCTTAAACACTATATAGTAAAATTGGGGTTTATAGGGATAAACATTATTTTTCTTATTTCTGCTCAAAAACATTGTGGGTACCCGTTAGAAACGCCTCGGCGAGGTGGTTTTAACGAGTATCCACAATCTATGTTTTGAGCAGAAACATAAAAAAATATCAGAATTTTATTTGAAAACTTTCAGTTCTTAGTGGTGAAATAAACGGTTTTAGGAGATTTCATCTGTATGTGGTACAAGGAGGCTAAGCCAAGCAACACTTTTTCGAAAAGCTCAAGTGGAAACGACAAACCCCGCTTCAGATATAGACTCTTTAAATTCCCTGTAGTTTTTATTCAAAGGGAGATAATTTGAGACTGGGAGAAATTCAAATTCAGCTTGACGTCATTCGATGGGTATTGCGAATTAAATAACATTGTGGTTTTACTCACAGTCATTTGTGCAAGACATTTATGAAAAGAAAATGACATTTGTTTTATACAAAGCAAGTTATGACTGGAAATGATGTTTTTAATTAAGGGCTCCTAACTCCATAATTTATGACTGCGAAAGAATCACCTTTGTGATTTTCAAAGACAGGCGTTTGACAAAAATGACCATGAAAACATTTTAACGAAAAAAGTACAACACGGGCCGGTACTAAAAACTTGAAACTGTATACTTTTTAGGAAGTGTCTGCAGACAACCGTTTGTCAGCAGACTTTCTGTTCTGGTGACAACCGGTTGTCACCAGACCAAAAAGTCTGCTGACAACCAGCTAAATATTTTCCAATAAATGGCCCAGGAACTGGTTTTCTATGTAAAATGTTAATTATGGTCATTTAGAAATACTGGTACTATTAAACCAGCGTTTTAAAGGTACTTTTAATATGTCTTATGGCTACTCTTGGTGTTTATTTTATTCATATATACATGTAAATGTATAAAAGGTAAAATGTGATCTTACTTCACGACAACAATAATTATGGTTTTTCCTGAATTTTTTGCACTTACCTACATTTAAAATTTCTATTCTGCCATTCTTAGATTTGTAAATATTTATGAATATTTTTTTTAAGTTTTTCTATACTTGGCTATATACATCATTCAACAGACTGTAGAAATCATTCAGTGTCAATCAATATTTAAAAGGTGTGAAAAAATAAATAATCAAACTTTGATTAGGATATTTTACAGCAACAAATGAGGTTATTGGATTACCATATCTCAAGGATGTATATATCCGATATAAGGGTCCTTTGGGCATTGAAGTAATTACATTTGTAATTGGCATTTGAAAAACTTGATAAACTCTGAAATTTTACAGCTTTTGAAATGAATTCAAACTATTCCTTACATATGATACTATGAAAGTGGCACATTCTTGACACAAAATGAGGTACCCCGCCATCATATGAAAGTATCGACAGGACATTGTTGATGTGAGAACATAATTACCAACGTTCAGGATGTCACGTTTAAAAACGGACTTTGAACAAAAGTTGAAATGCTCATATCCAATCAAATTTTCTGGAAATGTTCATGAAAGCCAGTTATTTCCTTTAAATAACTTGATTTTGGACTTTATAGCCCAAATTCCCTTTAATCAAATCCTAGCCCATACATGTATGTATATAATACAAGGTTGGCAAAAAGCCGGTCAGTATGAGTATTGACCGGGCCGGTTTTTAACCAGTCATTACTGGTCGATTGGTGGTCGACTGGCGGTCAGTTGGGTCGATTAAATCACTGGCGTGTATGCCTCTATCCTGTTGATAAACTGGTCTTAAAAGCTTTCCCCCTGCATCATGTACATGAGGTTAGACTATAGTTTCATCAGTGAACAAGAAAAAATAGTTTTTATCAATACATGTAATTATTTGAGGTCCTTTTTTTAATCAAGACATGCTTACTGGTGAACTGAAGAGGTTGATTGGACTGACTCACTGAATTATAGACAGGTCTTTCTTTTCAACCAAACACTCTTTATTATTATATTATTATCCTTTAAAGGTAATATTCATTCTTCATATTTAGATTTACAGGAACATAAATAAGCTGATTTTATCATGGACTTTAAAGATTTATGAAAGGTCCTATTTTGCTTGACAGAAAAAAAAATGTTGTACCAGATTGTACCACACAAGGTTACATCAAAAAGCAGCTAACATATAATTTTGATGTTATTGCAGAAAATCGTCACATATTGTAAACGAGTGAAATACACCTGTCATTAATTTTTAGGCCTATGAAGTAGTACATCTGTAAAAGGCTGTAATTAATTAACCAATCAATGTATGAAGATTCACTAATGTCTGTAAGTATATTTAAGCATCTACAACACCTGTAAATTGCTGTCAAAACAGATTAAAAGGTGTAAAAGCTGCCCCATGCCACTGCACTGGGTGTGACATAGATCTAATTGCCAAAGTGATCAATCACATGTCCCTGATATTATACCTGTATTATAAACTGACACCAGGCTTTATTCCTAATGTGTGAAATTTTGAGTTATCTGCAATCTAGATAGTATCTTATCTTTTTATCAAGCTATAACTGAAGGTGTCAAAAATGAAACCTAAAGACCCAATTTGGAACTTCTTCACTTTTTTTGGAAGATAACAAAAAAAAGTGCAAGGTGCAAAGACTGTAATATTAAGTTAATGCTAAGGTCAGGTCTTAAGACTAAAGACTCGTAGATAAACATGCCTAGGGCTAAAACAAGCTAGAAAGTATTGCCAAGCAGCCATTTGAAGAAATAACACCTGAACCTGAAACTCTATCGAATGATCAGCCTCTAGCAAAAAGACCAAAACTTCAGAAGATTAGGTTCAGTAGGTTTGTCGTTTCAACAGAGTGTAGTATGTGGAAGCAGTTAGATGAACAAATTGCTAGACTGTTCTATGCCTGTAATCTGCCATAATCAATCAACCAACTGACCACTATAATCTCCAGCTGACCACTAAAAATAGTCAGTCAACCACTCAATATTTCAATCGACCAGTATTGACCAGTATTGACCACTTTGGGAGTATTGAAACCGCCCTTGGTTTTGACCGCCCAACCTTGATATAATATGATTTAATTTTTCAGTAGCATTATAAAGTAGGGCTGCTCCAATACAAAGTTTAAAAAAGAGAATGACTTCAAAATTGTTAGTGTAGGTAGGTCAGCATTTTCCTTCAGAAATTTGTTTTTGTATAGAAAATGCATAAAATCTGTATAAAAAATAAAATAAAAACAGACATAAAAATCCCCAGTGCTCCAAAAAAGTTTTAGTAGGCTCAAAAAAGATTTGGTGCATTTTTTTTAAATAAATCCGTTTTTTTTTTTTTTTTTTTTTTTTGTTGTTTTTTTTTTTTTTGTTTTTTTTTTTTCCTCATCAGATGTCAGTGTACATTGCAGTAATTTCTTTCATGCAATAAAGACCTTAGAAGGGTTTTTCTTCCCTTAGAATATGATATTTTGTCCCATTTTGCTTTAAATGCCCCATAGTAGAATAAGACTCAGTGTGGATGCATGATCCCTAAATTGAAATTCAGAGGGAAGACCATGGGTCAAGGGCTATCCAAGTATTTTACTGACTCAAGCTTGCACTTGACCTTCACAGAATTTTTTTAAGCAGTGACCTTCACAGCTACATGTAGGTCATGGAAGCGGAATGAATTAAATTGATGTCTAAAATTATCTACTCTTAAAGGTTTTAATGTAAAAATAGTAAGATCATGTGTAGGAAAGAGGTTGAAACCAGAAAAGGATGAATTTTAGAGATGGTTTGTAAGATTTAGAGGAGGTGATAGTATCATGATGCATCCAGATGTTTGACCCTTGATATTAATAGAATTTACACGTGAAAAGGGAATCCTTCTATAGTGATAGTATTTTGACTGTAAAAAATTGGCATAATAGTTAGCCCTAGAAGATGGATTTTGTTCATAAGCGTCTTGAGTAACACCCCAAACCTCTGGGTAAGACCCAAGAATTTAAGTCACAGAATTTTCATGTTAAAAAAAAACTGTATAATTATTGTCGTTTAAAATCAATGAACACATTTACCATAAGTAAAGTGGGCCTAATCAAGCATTTTTGGCTTATTGAGCCTCATCATGATCCAGCAGTGAAAGCCAGAGTTACATATTGAAATTTAGTGAGTATTGAAAGTTTTAAACAGCCCATATCATTATAATCCGGTAGAATTAGTTTATAGTTTATCAGGTATGATGATAGATACATTGTATTTGCCCTATCCATGATCTAGAGTCAAAATCACGCATTTTGTAGTTTCATGTAGCATTACAGTTTTAAATTAAACTTTAGAGCTTAATTTACCATAGCTGTACCCTACAGATTTAGAAACTTTAGCCAATAATGGTTGAATTTAGCACCGAGAGTAATTTGGCTACCCTACCACCATCTATGACAATGGCTTAGAGGTCAAGGTCAGAGACTTAGAATTTTCATGTTGAGTAATTATATTTCAGTAAGAGACAGGCTCCCATCCATCAGGGCTAGTTTAATAGATAGGCCGCTCAGTGCCTCTGTGACAGCTGCCAGGAGCTTGTGGCAGGGCTTGAATGTCATTTATCTTTGAACAGTCTCACAGATTCTAAGGCAACATCTGGACATTGCCTAGACGTCAAGGTCAGAGACATAAAATTTCCATGTGAAGGAATTGCAGCTTCTTGACATGACTGAAATATTGTTGATTGGAACGTTGAACCTCAAAAAAAAGAAAAGTTTTTAAAAGCTCATATTAGATTCAGTGTATGCTTGACATGGTGGTAATTATATTTGACCAAAAAGACAAGCACCATGAACTGGAGAGGCAAGCCAAAGTTATCTGAGCTATCCTGGTCATCAACTGGTCTTTTATACGATATATTACCAAATATTACGCTTAGATAAAGGACAGGCATTGCCTTAAATATTGGATATATAGGAGCAAAGTGCAAAAATCAAGGCATACTTGAGACAAAGACATAATCATAAGGGCCACATGAAAGCCCTTAAAAGTTAAATTTTAAACTAGATATGAGAAAAGTGACCAATAGCTTTACCTAACTTCAAACAAATAATTATCAGCTGATAAGCCTGTTTGCTTGGATGATTATAATGATGAAAGACTTCAGTAAAAATATTGTAATCATAGGCCATTTCTAGTACCATATTTTCATAATTCATATACACTGGGCCGACAAACACTGCAGACTCAAGCTCAAAACCATCTGTTTTCTTACACCCAATTTCAATGGAAAAATTGTATTTTCAAAGGATTATACTAAGACTCATTCATCTAGATATATTATGGTAATTGTAGCAAACTGTGCAGATTCTACAAGGAAAATACAGGGCACAATTTTTTTTCTCTCTCTCTCCTTTATACATGCGTATTCATTTGCTATGCTAAATATTATTTAAACAATTCTGTCGTTTAGGAACCATTTTAAGAACTATCATATTTATTTTAAGAAATACTCCAACTCTAATCTCTAATGGTCAAATGCATTCAAAACTGACTTAAGTCCAATAAAATATCTTTCACCCAATTTCATCTCAGGAAAATGTCATTTTAGGATTATTGAATAGCAACAACCAGGGGTATTTATCCAAATAGCTGTGGAAAGACTTACTTTTTAATAATTAAAACCCATTCAAAGCATAAGATATTTAAAACAGATATATAACTCCTACTATTTATTGAAAAAATACAGCTGATTGTCACCAGACGTTTAGGTCTGCTGACAATCGGTTGTACCAGACCAAAAGTCTGCTGACAACCGGCTGTCACCAGACCTCGCCTACTTTTTATTGCCTTTGAGTATATTTTGCGTCGGAGACTTGATTATATAGCATATGTTCGTATATCTTATTCAACTTTAGATTTTACCACTTGTTCCAACACTTGAGCTGGAAAAGTTTCTTTAACCCTTAAATTGCCAAGAAAGCCTGCATCTGAAAATGTCGTCTATTTATGTCGCTTGCTGAATAGTCTTGCAAACTTTTCAAAGCTGAGTCTAAGACTCCTAGAGGAGCAGTCTGATCTGGGTCCACACTGTTTGCAAAAATGACTTTTAAAATCACAAGCAGATGACAAAGCAGACGATAATTGTTGTTATTGGCAGTTTAAGGGTTAATAATTGATGACGACTGAGCTGGTCCTTTAACAAGTTACCTCGTATAAGGAGAGAAGAAAGCATATTTACAGCCTTGGAATGGTCAGCAGAAAAAAAATATATATATTTGGGGGCTTAAACAACTGAATTGATATCCCGCCCTCAATTCTGATGCAGCTTCAATTTTCAAATATATGTTCTATTTCCAAAGAGTTCAGTACCACATTAGTGAACATCACAGTAAAACACAAATACAGTCGAACCTCAAAAGCTTGAGCACCGATGGCTCGTTTACCATGGCTAGTTCGAACTCGTTTTGAGTCCCTACGCAATTCTTCCGATAGCTCAAGAAAACAAATATTTAAGGATTTTTATCATAAAATTCTATGTTGTGTGAACTCATTAGAATCGCTTCAACGAGGCGATTCTAATGAGTACACACAACAAACCCTCAGATCTAGAAGATCGAAAATAATATACCTAAATTATCGCCATATGCTTCCTAATCTGGCGCTATGATTAATCCTCGGTGACCCGAACTACCCGTATCTCGAACAAATTTCCATGGTCACAAAGATGTTCGAGCCATTGAAGTTTGACTGTAATTTCAAAATCAAGACGAAACAAAGTAAACGACTCAAAGACACAGCGAGCAAAAAGAAACCACAAATTGGACCACGATGGGTCCGACCACAGACACCAGTATTCAGGTGAAAACTATCTGAAACAAATTGAAAGAAGCCCTCATTTAGTGTGGGGCATTTAAAGTTGAATGAAAATGAGACAATTGTATATGAAAGGATTAATAAAAGATACACAAGGAAAACCACCGTGTAATAAAAGCTGCTCAGGAAAAGCCACATGAAAGATGTATCGATCCACGTGGAAATCTAACACAACAATATATCGCAACAGCTGAAATAGTGATAAAAACTAATGTCTATATAACTATTTACCAGCAAAGTTGAGGATCATCACGAAAACATACCTATATAATTATGAACCCCTTAAACCCCACTTTTATACAGTAAAACTTGGGTTTACAGGGGTATACATTATTTTTTCTTATTTCTGCTTAAAACATAGAATGTGGGTACTCGTTAGAACCGCCTCGTCGAGGCGGTTCTAACGAGTACCCACAATTTATATTTTGAGCAGAAATATGAATAATATCAGAAATTTTTATCTGTAAATTTTCAGTTTTGGGAGGTAAAATTTTCAATATATATAGGCGTGTTTCGTAATGAGGTGACAGGTGGCGTCAGAGCAAAAGAATCAGTAGCAGTAAAACACCAGTCGGATGCTGATTTCGTAAAGAACCGTTATTTATAGTCTAAGGCTCCAACCCACCGTCGTCATGTAATAACCGAAAAAGAGTTCTCAACCATAAATGATTTAACTAGACATAAAAATAAAAGTCAAAAAGGATTGCCTTTGGAAACAAAGAACTCACATAAATCACGAAAATCGGAGACTCGGTTTGATTGCGTCTCTTCAGATGCTACACTGTAGTTTGCGAGGCAGCATACGCACCCCCTCCTCCCCCTCCCCTCCCCACTCCTCCCTAGCGTCGGCTTAAGCGGTATTCGATTTTCAAAATAGCCAGGATGTGCTCAAGGGAAATAAAATATAACCTGCACTATGATGATGTACGGGGACACTTTACGGCCGCCACACGACACAACACCAGCTACAGTAGAGTAAAATAAAAGTTGTTTGCCGTACGACTTCCATAATATAACTATAATAACTAGCATTTCTTACTTCCTAAACTGTTCATAAAGTCATACAGTTATTTTTACCTATACTCCTTTTTTATTTACAAACCTAATTCACCGTAACATTCGGGTTCCAACAGTCTCTAACGGAGAAGTGATTTTAGCCTTGGACCCTATTCAGAAACCAAACAATATAAATGAAATTACACAGTACAGAACACAATCGCGAAGTACAGCCTTTCCGAGGCACCGAATGAATACAAGTTGATGAACAAAGAACTGAGCCACCTCATGAACAAAGAACTGAGCTACCTCATGAACAAAGAACTGAGCCACCTCATGAATAAAGAACTGAGCCACCTCATGAACAAAGAACTGAGTCACCTCCTGAACAAAGAACTGAGCCACCTCATCACAAAACCAACAAAATGGCATGTGCACCCAGCAAAGACGCAGATCAGCCTGAGCGTCCGTCCTGTCTGATCAGAGCCTTTGCTGTTCACCTGAAAAAAAAAAGCTTGGGCTCTTAGCTATCAACTGAGCGCACAACAAAGAGTCTTCGCTGGACGCACATCCATTTTGTTGGTTTTGTCATGAGGCGGCTCAGATGGCACAATGCCAATAACTGTTGCACAAAAGTGAAGAACTGCAACAGAAGAACCACTTTGGCACGAGCAAAAAAAAAAAAAAAAAAAAAAAATACTTGGGACTTGAACCAGTTTTTTCTCAGCCTTGTTTCCTAATGCAGCTCCAGACATTAATATAATAATACAATATACATAACTTAAAAAAAATGTAAGAGAACAGGAGGCAAAAGTAGGCAACATGAAATAACTCAAAGTATATAATCCCAAACACTGTGACGAACAAACAAAGGACCCACTGGCGATCTGCGACTAGCGCACGAGAAACACATAAGTAGGACCACAATGGGTCTCACCACAAACATCCAATAGCCACCCAGCTAGCATTCTTTATAAATCTATAGCGGGCTGTTATCGGCCCGTCAGCTACCCTGACGGGCCGATAACGGCCGCTATAGATTTATAAAGAATGCTTAGTGGGCAAGTGCCAACGTTATTTTATAGAACAACAGTAAAAAGAAAGTTAAAAGAGAAAGACCACAATCACGGAACAAAACCTTTCTGAGGCCCCGAAAGAAAAAGAAATGAGGAACAAACAATGCCAAAATACATGTACAAAGTCATAGTTGCCGGCCTCGGTGCCTTAGTTGGATGCGCCGTCCGACTGGAGACCAGGAGATCGCGGGTTCAACCCCGCCGAGGTCGGCAACATTCTTTCGTAGAGATTGATCATGAAATATTTTCTACGGTCAATCTCTCCCTTCCGCTGATTCAAGAAGGGCAGTTGTCAGTTTCTGGCGAAAGAATGTACACAATACTGGTTAACCGCTTAGAGAACTAAGCCTGCCCAGTAAACGTGTGGTTAGGTAAACTGACCGCGCTCGACATGACCCCATTGGGTTGACTGGGCCGTAAAACCTCAAGACAAACAAACAAAGGCATAGTTGCAATTACCTATGTACAAAAAAAAAAAAAAAAAAGAAAAAAAAATGCAAGAGCGGAACCGCCTTGGAACAGTCAGTAGGAAGAACTACTGTTTGGGAACGGTGAACGTGGAGTGGGCTTAAACTAGTTTTACCAGATCGAATCATCTCCCTTTATTCTGGTGTAGCTCAGAATTATAAATACGGTAAGGTTCCTCTACTAAGACCACTCGAAAATAAGGCCACTCCGCTATTATGTACAGTTTTTGCCAGTCCCAAATGTTTTTTTGTTGTTGTTTTTTTTTGTTATTCTACATAGCTCCAGATAAGAAAGGGATAGCCGCATAATATTTTCTTATTTCTACAGAAAAGTATGTTGTGGTACTCATTAGAAGCATCTCGGCGAGACGCTTCTAATGAGTACCAACAACATACTTTTTATGGAGAAATAAGGAAAAATAACAGATTGAAAAAAAGCACCTTATCTGAAGCTATGTTCTACATTCAATATTAAGACCGCCCAGCTAATAAGACCACTTTTAGGCAAGACCACTTTTAGGCAAACCTAAAGGTGGTCTTCATTACGCAAAGACGCCTATTCAAATTTATTGAAAATTTTGCAACTCAAATAAAACGGATAAAAAAAATCTGATATTTTTCATATTCCTGCTCAAAACATAGATTGTGGGTACTCGTTAGAACTGCCTCGCCGAGGCGGCTCTAACGATTACCCACAATCTATGTTTTTTTAGCAAAATAAGAAAAATAATGTATACCCCTGTAAACCCCAGTTTTACTATATAAAAGAGGGGTTTAAGGGGGTCAAAATTATATAGGCGTGTTTTAGTGATGTTCAATAGCGGAATTTTTTGGTACGTGTTCGGTCTACCTATGGTCCTTTAAAGCATCGGCGAAACACCACAATAAAACACAAATAATTTCAAAGAGAAACAAAGAGAGGAAATAGCCGTCTAATTCTGAGATTGTAATTACACATTTTCCTGTTTTGCCATCAAAACATTATGTTGTGGTTACCCTATGCCAATAGAGGAGATGCTATCCAAAATGAAGAATTGAGACAAAAATAAATCAAATATGTACATCATTTAGAACACTGCTGATTTTGAAGAGCTCCGACGAGCTGCTCGCCCAATATTGATAAAAAAGCTCAGAAATTATGTACGCGAAATGCCGTATGTATCAAATGTAGTAAGAGAGGCAGGTTTGAGCAAACAGTATAGATCAAGACCAGTGTACGCACTGTTTACCACTCAGCCAGCATTTTGTAGACACGAGTGACAATGGCATATTGTAGACTTAGGATAAATATTTTTAGGATTATAGATGCCCGAACGCGTAATGTAAATACGGCCTGTATTCGTAAATTTTGCATTTTAGCTGTATCATTTAAAATGGGCATTTGGTATTTGCCCCACCGATAGAAAAAGGTATCTGAGATTAACAGTTTAATTAGAAACGTGTTTCGTATAAGCCACGTAATAAGAAAGGATTGTTTTGGAATTGTGCGAACAGCAAATGTCTATATCATCCCGCACATCGGCACAATCTGTTCGTCCAAACAATATACTTATTATTGGCCCCGAGGTTATAAAACTTTTTTTCGTGCTCAACTCATCTGAGCATGAAATTTTTTCTGCTAATAAATATGAAAATGCCAACAATAGTTGGTATTTTCAAATGTATTAGCAGAGAAATTATCATGCTAAGCTATGTTTAGCAAGAAAGAATTTGCAATTGTTAATAATTTGAGATTTATTAGCAGGACAAATGTCATACTCAGCTGAGTTGAGCACGAAAAAAGTTTTATAACCTCGGGGCCTGAAAACGGACATTGAATGCCTTAACCTGGGTCTTCGCTGTCCGCATATGTCCCGAAAATCTTGCTTCGTAAGACACGGCCAGTATAGGCCAGTATATGGGAGAAATCGTACCTTCTGACATTTGCGTCTAACGAAGGCTCAAATCAGCCTGTGCATCCGTGCAGTCGGATCAGAATCTGTCATCCGCATGATACAATCTTTGCTTCCTTGGCTATCTAAAATGCGCCAAATGAAGATCTGATCAGACTGCAAAAATGCGCAAATGCGCAGGCTGATCGGACTTCGCTGTGCGCACATTGTCAACGGTACGTTTTCTGCCGCTGCGGCTCACATGGAGATACTGTAAGTTTTAGATAGCAACTCTATTTATCTTCCTTGCAATTGGCGTAAGTGCCGTGTGGCGGCCGTAAAACGTCTCCGCCTACTTCACTATAGCGTAGTTTATAGCGTCTGATCGTTTATGGTCACTGTTGAAACTATAAAAGGATCACTGATGATGCATAATTGGCAAAAGCTAGCTAGTCTAGCCCAGAACATTTGACACTTCAGCTTTTTTCAGTCCTGTGAGTGTGTTCATTGCTCTCAGGGGCCATTCCTTTTAGAATATATTTATCTTTCCTACAGCTGATGTAAATGCCGTCTTGCGGCTGTAAAATGTCTCCCCGTACTTCACTACAGTGTAGTTTATATTGCCTGGTCCTTTGTGATGATTGAGTCTATTCCGAGATGTTTGAAAATGTATATGAGGGTCGCTGATGAGGCCTAATCGGCCGAAACTAGCTAGTATGGCCCAGAAGACATTTAGCTATTTTCATTGCTATCAAGGGTCATTCCTTTCGGAATCTAACTGAGCCGCCTTGTGGGAGAAAACATTATGACATACTCGAATAGCAATGGTTTAGATGAGCCTGTGCATCCACGCAGTCTCGCCAGAACCTACGCTGTTCGCTCACGCAAGCGTTTGGCTAAGGGGAAACTTCAGCAAAAGAACTAGGCAATGTAGCCTTGCTAAGGGGCGGGCTTGCACACAGTCTCTCTAATACAGACAACCCTATTTCTCCCGACACTCGGTACAACGACAAAATTCGTTATAATGACAATTTGACTGTCATGAACCCTTCGCTTAAGAGGTAACAATTAGTCACTAATTATGCAAGAATATTGTATTAAATACTTTAAAGAAACATATATTTTGGATATTTGCTAGTATCGCTTCAGTGAGGCGATTCTAACAAATATCCAAAACATGTAGTCTATGAGGAAAAAAGAACGAAACAACACCTTTCATATCAATCAGCTCATTAAGGGTTCTTTACAACAGCAAATTCATGTTAATGGCAACGTCTTTGGGAACAAATGTTGTCGTTGTAACGAGGGTCCACTGTATTTGTTCTGCTGTATGGGAAAAGCAGAAATCAAACTGAAGGTGGCGTCTGATCATGGTCTACACTGTTTGGCACTCATTCAGCAATTTCACACACACACACACACACACACACACACACACACACACACAAACACAAACACAGAGAGAGAGAGAGAGAGAGAGAGAGACAGACAGACAGACAGACAGACAGAGGTAATATGGACTTGATGATGAAAAGTTTAGGTAAAGAGTTAAGGGATGTGAATATCTTGGGTGAATACGTATTCCAAATTCATCAAATTTATCCAAAATTTCCCATGAAATTGAGTCAAAAGGGGGTCTCCACACACACCTCCTACCCATGAACCTCCTCAGCATTCGCCTCTACACTTCTATACGTCGATAAGCAAAACAAACGAGAAATAATAAAGACGGCAATGCAAAAACACACACAAAAAAAAAACTTTTATTTAAAATTCTTATTTACAAACAACAAATCACAGCATATTTCAATCTCTCAGTCAACTAAGGACCTTTTCCCCGCTAATATTCAGACAAACAACGCGTGAAAAACAGTTCAAGTAAAACCAGTCATAGTGCGAACATGAATACATATAACACACATTCAAGGCAAAGAATATTTAATATTTTCCCGATCGTGTTCAATAAAATTTGACCTGAGTTCGTTTTTATTATGAATGCTTATATCTAAATTTAAAACCAAACACGAGGTAAAGCGTAATTTCTGATTCATGTAATACTTATACAGAATATCAAAGAATGCAACGCCTGAAAGAAAAAAGAGAACAAAAATTAAAGCATAATTTAGAATATACAGTCGACTCTCGTTATCTCGAAATCCAAGGGACTCTATGAAATACTTCGAGATATCCGTACCTCGACATATCAGATTTGCAGAATTGAGGAAAATATATTTTGAGCAACCACATTTAACAAATATATTTGTAATTGGACTCTTGTAGTTAGAGATATATTAAAAATATTGTGGGGGAAAAAAGGAGAAATTGCTCCTTTGGCGCAATTTCTCCTCTTTTCCACAATATGTTTTTACCTGTTGTTAGATTTTCATGTTTAGGCAGGGACCAGATTTTCACTTCGAGATAAGCGGTTATTCGAGATAAGCGAGATCGAGATAACGAGAGTCAACTGTACATACTGATATAAAAATGAAGCGCAACAAAAAAGGAGATGACTTTCTGGATCAAGTGATACTAAAAAGAGTTTTTGTTAGATGTTATGCTCCTTCTCCCAAGTTATATACATGTATTGTTTTTAACATTTACCGATATTTCCCCGAATCATTTCTAGTTCTTCAACCCATTCATGCCTAATGTCCCTTAATAGGGACATTCGTAAAACAGTGCAGATCTAACGTCTGATCTGGATCTGTACTATTTGTATTACAATACATGCTTTCGTGTACAAGAATTATAAAAATAAAATAAACGAAAAGTGTCAATAAGCAATGCTTATTAGATATACCCGCAAGGTAATTACTGCCGTCTGATAAATTATTTAGCAAGATAAGAAGCAGAAGACAAAACGTAGCGGACGGACGGTTGGCCGGAGGAACAATGCATCCCTTTCACTAACACAGTTTTCGTGGATTATAACTACAGACCCCTTTAAAATATATTAGAAACATGTACATCCAACTAGATTGGTAGACGTTTCCGCTAGCAAAAATGGGTTAATTTTACAATAAGTCTTTGAAGACTCAACCCTTTCATCCCTGCAAAACAGTACAGATATATTTGCAAACAATGTAGATCAATACGAGACTGCTGACTATGATCCATCTCATAAGGATATACACTGTTTGCTAGTCTGTTTTGATTTTTGACTGACATCCCTTTTTGCAACGATGGACTTGTCCAAATTCAATGATGGAAAAGTCTATTTCGTAAACTGAGAGTGGTAAGGATTAACGCCGTGTAGATTCGTCATCTTAGTCAATGTCTCAAATATACTACATGTATATGCATGAACTGACCGGGAAAGTCAACAGTGGCAACATTTCGCCAAAAGCATCTGTGTGACAATTTTGCGAGAAGACTTTATCAAGACGATATAAATAAAAAAATCGTTTGCCGCGTTAATCACACGCAACGAAAATGCTAAATCTATGGCAAACTTATACGTATAATAATTCACCCCTCCTTGACCATATAAATGTGGATAGTATCTCGAAAGGATGGTAGCTATTGCTGATGGAATCAAAGACGTTACAAGAAACAAAGATAAACCAACGAGGACAAGAGTTGTTTTAAGCTGGTTGAGATACCACCCTCCAGATGTTGTGTTTGCGAGTCGACCAGCTCTGCGTTTTCGATATATTGCAAGAAATATCAATATTATAACATTTGAAACTGCAGTAATGACGCCAGGTAAAATTTTTACTGTAGCAAAAATTATAACGGTATAATATTTGATAAAATGGTTGTTTCCTTTGGCCCAATCTGTAGGTACAGACCTACATGAAGAAATGTTTGTTTTTGAATCTCTTGTTTCCTTCGGTTCTAACATGAAAAAAGCAGGTACCATCACTACTGTGTTCATCAAAAAAATAAACAGTACGATAAAAAGAGTGTATTTCCGAAGACTACAAACTTTAATTTTGAGTGGAAACAATATATTCAAGAGACGCTCAAAAGACAAAGCAGTGATAAGATAAACGCATGTGCCATAAGTTATTGACTGGCTCAGCTGGATGTATCTAGTCGCATAGCAGTGAAAATTATCCGCCATTGGTTTATTCAAGTGTTCCATAATTGCAAGAACATACGGTAACAGGCCAATTACCAGGTATAACAAATCAACCGCCATTAAACACAACAAAATTACGTGGAAGGGTTGTTTAAGTTTTCTGTGAACCACAAACCACACACCCAAACTATTCCCAGCAATGCCTATGAGGCTTGAAGTTGGAACCAATCCTAACCATACAACTGCTTTGAAAGTTTCATATACGTCCTTAGAAATAAGTGCCGATTGCTCTTTATTAAACCTTGCTAGAGACGCATCAGTATCTGTGTCCATCAGTCCAGTACTATTTAGTAAAGCACATGGCGTAGCTGATTCTAAATGGCTGAGTGTTTGATTGGTGCTGTTACTTTCGAACAGTGATTCTGAATACGTTGAGTCTTCAAAGTGAGTCCGTTCTCTGGTGCTTACTGGCAACAAATTATTCATTTCGTTACATTCAGTGGTCAAGACGAAATTTTTCAATGCCAGGATGCAGAAAATAAACCTGTAAATAAAGAAGGCTGTAGTTACTGTTGGCACTGAATATATTAATTGCTACAAAGGCACTTTTAACTTATGTCTTAATCCTTTCATCCCTACAGACCAATACAGAAACTTTTGCAAACAGTGCAGATCCAAATGAGACGGCTTGTCTCATCAGAATCTGCACTGTTTGCCATTCCGTTATTGATTTTTGACTGAAACTCTATTTGCAACAATGAATGTGTCCCAGTACGAAAACAAACCTATTCAAATATACTGAAAATTTCACCACCAAAAAAAATGAAAATTTTCAGATAAAAATTATGATATTTTTCTTATTTCTGCTCAAAAACACAGATTGTGGGTACTCGTTAGAACCGCCTCGGCGTGGCGGTTCTAACGAGTACCCACAATCCATGTTTTGAGAAGAAATAAGAAAAATAATATATTCCCCTGTAAACCCCACTTTTACTATATAAAAGTGGGGTTTAAGGGGGTCAACTTTATATAGGCATGTTTTCGTGATGCAATCTTAGAGATAGAAGAGTATATGTCAGAAGCTCGGGCTATTTACTGATAGCTTAATTCCATTAAGTATGATGACTAGCATACTATCGAATTATTACACTATCTTTATATGTTTGCGGGACTTCGTCTGTTTTTCTTGATCTTATCATACACGTGATATCTGTGGCATTTGATCAGACTGCCAACTTTGTTTTTTTGTTGTTTTGTGTGTGTGTGTGTGTGTGTGTGTGTGTGTGTGTGTGTGTGTGTGTGTGTGTGTGTGTGTGTTTCTTGTTTTCTCTGACAAACTGTAAGACTTTCATGAAAACTTTTCTGAAATTGTTTGCGTTTGTTACACTTAAGTATATATTGAATATTATTATTATTATTTACAACCGAAATTTCATAATTTCTTTGTCTTGTATTTGTATTCTGTAAATAAAGAAAATGAGAATAAAAGTAATACATACTTATTTGCACAAATTGGTACTTTACATGGTCATGATTAACAATACTTACTAAATAATTAGTTAAAAAGACATATTTTATATGTGCTTGGCCTCGATATCTGTTGAGTATTCTGAGTTAAAAATGACCTAATGAGCAAAAATAAACAAACATATTTATTTTTTGACAGCGCTATTATTAAATATTATTGCAATGTGTGCAAGGAGTCCCCGGGGCACCCCCCTAGATGGCATCCCGCAGGCAATAATGCTCTTTTGGGGTGGAACCGGGATGACTAGAATACAGGTATTTCCTTTTTGCACCGAAAAGAAATATGTACCCACATTCTGGTTGCCCAGAATTTATCCAGGAAGGCGGAATTGGAATTATCAAATTTCCTTACTTGTCCACTAACAAGGAAATGGTCAAAATCTACTTTGTCCAACCAAGATTTACTTTCCCTAAAATTGATATTGTCCTTGTTTCTCAAAGAAAACATATTTTGTGTGTTGTGGGTAGTCTGGTGAGGCGCTTCTAATGAGTGCCCCCAATATACGTTCTCTTCGAGAAATAAGATATATATATATATATATATATATATATATATATATATATATATATATATATATATATATATATATATATATATATATATATATATATACTCTTCTTAGCTAGAACTATGACGGATGTCCTTGACCCAGGACAAGTAAATTGAAATTTCTTATTTGTCCTCAGGGAAATGCGAGAGCTATGACGGATGTCCTTGACCCAGGACAAATAAATTGAAATTTCTTATTTGTCCTCAGGGAAATGCGAAATGTTGGACAAGTCGGGCCTGGTATTTCCAAAGACCTGCAGGAAGGCATCGGGAATGAAAACTGCTCGAAGCACCGAAAGAAGAGATGAGAAACAAAGAGGATTAAACAAAACCATCACGAAAACATGCCTATATAATTTTGACCCCCTTAAACCCCACTTTTATATAGTAAAACTGGGGTTTACAGGGGTATACATTATTTTTCTTATTTCTGCTCAAAATATAGATTGTGGGCATTTGTTAGAACCGCCTCATCAAGGCGGTTCTAACGAGTACCCACAATCTATGTTTTGAGCAAAAAATAAGAAAAATATCAGAATTTTTTATCTGAAAATTTTCATGTTTTTTTTTTTTTTTTTTTTTTTTTTTTTTTTTTTTTTTTTGTGGTAAAATTTTGAGTATATTTAAATTGGCATGCTTTCGTAATGAGCACAATTGTAATTACTGATGTACAATCAAAGAAGAGACTGCAACAGAAGAACTGTCTAGGAACTGTGAGCAGGAATGCTACTGAGGGCTTAAACTAGCTTTACTCGATCGGAACTTCCCCTTTAACCCTTCCATCCCTGAAAACCAACATGAATACCTTTGCAAACAGTGTAGATCCAGATGAGACGACTCGTCTCATCAGGATCCACACTGTTTGCCATTCTGTCATTGATTTTTTACTAAAACCCATACTAGCAACAACGGCTGTGTCCAAGTTCAGAGATGGAAGAATCCATTTCAGAAACTCAAGGGTTAAAGGGTTAAATTAACTTCACCAGATCGAAACTCGTTTACTACGGCTCATTCGAACACCTCCATTACGAAAACACGCCTAATCAAATATATAGAAAATTTCACCTCCTAAAAACTGAAAATTTTCAGACAAAAAACTTTGATATTTTTCATATTTCTGCTCAAAACACAGATTGTGGGCACTCGTTAGAACCGCCTCAGCGAGGCGGTTCTAACGAGTACCCACAATCTATGTTTTTGGGCAGAAATAAGAAAAATAATGTATACCCCTGTAAACCCCAGTTTTACTACATAAAAATGGGGTTTAAGGGGGTCAAAATTATATAGGCATGCTTTCGTGATGTTAGCTGGTAGTTGAAATCGTATGTATATTTGATATAGATTGTTGTTAGTTACAGGTGTGATAAAACAACGGATACTATTTGACAATTTATAGTATGCAATATATGTACATGTATTGTCATTGTATTATGTGTGTGTGTCAATCATAATAAATTCTAAAAAAAAAATCACCAGATCGAAACCTTCCCTTTAATTCTGATGGAGCTCCAAATTACAAATACATGTATGTCACTACGAAAACATGCCTATATAATTTTGACCCCCTTCAACCCCACTTTTATATAGTAAAACTGGGGTTTACAGGGGTATACATTATTTTTCTTATTTCTGCTCAAAAACATACATTGTGGGTACTCGTTAGATCCGCCTCGTCGAGGCGGTTCTAACGAGTACCAACAATCTATGTTTTGAGCAGAATCATGAAAAATATCAGAATTTTTTTCTGAAAATTTTCATTTTTATGGTGGTACAATTTTCAGTGTATTTGAATAGGCATGTTTTCGTAATGGTTTGGCCCGCGTAGAGGCCTCTATATCATCAGTGAATCATCGCAGTAAAACACGTATAATCCCAAATACATGTACTTTGATGAAACGGAGTAGATGGTCCAACGGAGATCTGAAGACAAGCAAAAGAATATCACAAAAAGTATAATGGCAGGTCCGACCATAGACATCGACAGTGATGCGCTGAACTCTTAAACAGATTGAGGAATGAACGAAAATCATTTTAATAGTTCCGACAAATCAGTACCGCCAACAATCCAAATTTGGTTGATTTATACAGTAACATTCCCAGAAAGCATTCTTTATAAATCTACAACGGACTGTTATCGGCCCGTCAGCTACCCTGAAGAATGCTAGCTGGGTTGGCTGATCAAAATAACATATATTTTGAATACAGCTTTAAGAACAGAATTACCATAAATATTTGCCTATTTAGGAGACCCCTGTATACCCTGACTTTCATTATATGTTATAGGGAATTTGAGTCCTTTCAAGAAACCGGAAGATGGTTTAGTTACAAGAAATGACCATACAAAACCGCATCTTGACTCAGAATGAACAAACTAAGAACAGCTAAACGGAATGATGAACTGTAACTTAGACACCGCCTTGGAACGGTCAAAAATTAAACTGTTCGCCTATGATCTATTGCTTATTCATCAAAATAGCTGTGTCTAAATTGGAACTTCCCTACAGGCTATGCACCACTGCATATCATATAAGCCGCAACGTGAGAAAATGTACCCTCGAACATGTGCGCCATTCATTTAAATTATTATTATTATTATTATTATTATTATTATTATTATTATCGTCCCTAAGGCTTTCAAGGTTTTCAATTGTTTTTGGACGACGACTGGAGTGCGACACACGTAAAGTGGCCAGTATAGCTCATCCTGAGCTTTGGGCTGAATTGAGCAAAACTGGCAATTTAACAAAACTGAATAAGTCATTTTCCTTTTAATGCCTCGTGAATATGTCAGATGGCTTTCGCTTGAACATTAAAAACGTAGAATAAATTTGCACTTCGTTGGCAATGCTTTATTTATTTATTTATTATTCCAATTTTAAAAACGATAATCATACTTACTCTAATTTTGACGGCATCTCGAACACTATCTCCCAGAAAGTTTTTCACGCCTACTATGTCTTGTGTTATATTATAGTTATATGTGACCATGAGCCGGTTCTATTACTAGTCGATATGCTTTTGCGCTCACATATCATTTGACGTTAATGATACTTTCTTACATCTGAAAAGATAATCTGTAAGCATTTAATATATAAAGGATATCAAAGTGCAATCACTCCAATCACAACTATCTAGGTTATTATAATAGATTGCCGTTTAAGTTCTTTTATACATTACGAAAACATGCCTATTCAAATATACTGAAAAATTTACCACCAAAAAATGAAAATTTTCAGATAAAAAAAATCTGATATTATTTTCATATTTCTGCACAAAACACAGATTGTGGGTACTCGTTAAAACCGCCTCGGCGAGACGGTTCTAACGAGTACCCACAATCTATGTTTTTTTAGCAGAAATAAGAAAAATAATGTATACCCTTGTAAACCCCAGTTTTACTCTATGAAAGTGGGATTTAAGGGGTTCAAAATTATATAGGTATGTTTTCGTGAAAATAGGTCCTCTTGTATAAGTAAAAAGCCCCATTATTCTTGCTCCCTTATTCCCTGATTATCTCTTAGGATGTCATTGAAATCGTGATTATATACATTTATTAGGATATCGCTGAAATCATCAGAAAACAGCATATGTCTTAACCCTGGTTCTGCAGAACCCGGATATGCCCTGCCTTTTCAAACAGTGTAGATCCAGATAAGTTGGCCTCTGAAGAAGCCAACTGGTCTGGATCTGCACTGTTTGCCATTAAGCATGTGAATTTGTATCAACACCCTGGATCAAGTCATCACGAAAACATGCCTATATAATTTTGACCCCGCTACACCCCACTTTTATATAGTAAAACTGAGGTTTACAGGGGTATACATTACTTTTCTTATTTCTGCTCAAAAACATAGATTATGGGTACTCGTTAGAACTGCCTCGCCGAGGCAGTTCTAACGAGTACCCACAATCCATGTTTTGAGCTGAAATATGAAAAATATCAGAGTTTTTTATCTGAAAATTTTTAGCTTTTGGAGGTGAAATTTTCTATATATTTGATAAGGCGTGTTTTCGTAATGTATCTGATTGGTTGAAAATTAGAAGTGGGTGCGGCATCATAATTTATTCAGCATGACAAGAGTGAAATTAGAATCTTTTGTACAGTACAGTAACGTGAGCCGCAACATGAGAAAACGTACCTTCTTCCAACGAAGACTCAAATAAGCCCTGCGCATCCGTGTAGTCTGATCAGTTTTCATTTTCCACATGAAGAAACTTTGCATCCTCACTATCCAAGATGCGTCCAGTACGTGAATATTCTGATCAGACTGCGCAAATGCGCAGTTTGATCTGAATCTTCGCTGGGAGCACATGCATGTACGAAGTTACGTTATCTGACGTTACAACTGATATATTTCCGACGGTTCGAAAATACGTGAATAAAAACATAGTCCCACAAATTAGAAAAATCATCACAGAGCGGTTACCGTGGAACAAAAAAAAGCAAAAAACATATGGATTGATAACGTTCTATTTCTGTCTCTGTGCTTTGACGGGGAGTTGGTCTGGCCTTTAGGAAAATTAGTTTGACCGAAACAAATTCAAGAAATTATTTTCTCTACTGGGTTTCGGTTATATACAGTAAAACTTCAGTGACTCGAACACCGATGGCTCGTTTACGGGTTGTTTTTTTTTTTGTTTTTTTTTTTTTTTTTTTTTTTTCAGTCCATAGGAAATTCTTCCGACAGCCCAAGAAAACAAATATTAAGGGGTGTTTTTAGAGAAATATCATTTTATCATGAAAATGAGTGTTGTGTGTAGTCATTAGAATCGCTTCATCATCCTCTGTGGCTCGAACTATCCATGTCTAGAATAAATTTCCATTGTGCCAAAGCTGTTCGAGTCAATCATCCCGAAAACACGCCTATTTAATTTTGACCCCCTTAAACCCCACTTTTATATACAATAGTAAAACTGGGGTTTACAGGGGTATATAGTATTTTTCTTATTTCTGCTCAAAACATAGATTGTGGTACCCGTTAGAACCGCCTCGCCGAGGCGGTTCTAACTAGTACCCACAATCTATGTTTTGAGCAGAAATATGAAAAATATTAGAATTTTTTATCTGAAAATTTGCCAGTTTTTGGTTGTAAAATTTTCAATATATTTGAATAGGCGTGTTTTCGTAATGAAAATTCGACTTTTTGTCTATAACAACGTTTAGAGAATTTCGCAAAGTAAGAACAAAGCCGATTTGAATTGCGACCATTTGAAGAAAATATGATCGCGGGTTTAATATCTGAGGTTTATATCAAAGAAAAATGTGCGTATGTAGGTTATGGGGTTCTTTTATATTGTAAAGGGAAGCAAGTACTTCAATATCAGAGTGATTTCACTTGAAAGTGTTCACTAAATCTTGTTTGCACTTAACCGATGAAGAAAAATGTGCGTGTGTAGGGATGGGGTTCTTTGTAAAGGGAAGCAAGTACTTCAATATCAGAGTGATCTCACTTGAAGGTGTTCACTTAATCTTTTAACCGATGGTGACTCTCCAGCGCAGTGTTAGTGAAATATTTCCGGAAAGTTCAAAATGACGGCATTCTTTCATCTTAAAAGTGTGGTGGAATTAGCAATTATAGCTGATCAAATTTCTATAAGCCAATCTACAGCTACAAAGAAGGCCATAAGCTGATATTATGGGCTTATTTTATTGCCACATTAAGCGGCTTTTTGTCCACTTTAATATCAGAATACCTAATGGACGCGATTAACTATGCAATTAACGCTCTGTACTGTACAGCGAACTTATTATTTTCCCTATAGAGCGTCATAGTAATTCCATCCTTTTTGGTGGTTAAGAGTTCTTTACAGTGTATGGCTGGGCTTCCATTTTTTTTTTATTATTATTATTTAAAGTCCAGGCTTAGCACAGCAAAGTAAATAATGGAAATTCCACTGTCGCCATCACTTTCTGGGACTTTTTGGAGACTGAATGTAGCAATCCCTGAACTGGCAGATATCAAAAATTAAAATTCTGAAATTTCACCACTTCTTCTTTACGCTCCAGCAAACACAAACAGAAACATTTATTTCTTTGAAACTATCAGGAATTACACACAAACATTTTTTTTTTTTTTTTTTTTTCAAATTAGAATTATGTTTTAATTCATCTTTATTATCAACCAATCACATGTCGCTTTACATAAAATAACTATTCTGCATTTAATCCCTGGGAAAAAAATCAGCAGACGACATTTTGAAATATTTTTTTCTTATTTTTTCCAAAAAAAAAAAAAAAAAAAATAGCTTTGACATTTCATGCAAATTGTCTCCTTGTGGTTATAATAAAAAAAGAACCGTCAATTGACCTGCTCCGTACATTTCCCTATCACGTAACGCATTTTTTTTTTTTTTTTTTTTTTTTTTTTTTTTTTTTTTTTTGATGTCCGTTTATTTGATAGGTCAAAAACAAACGCCAAAAGCAGTGCGTCTCTTTCGTCACTCTTTAATTGCACGATGATTTTGTTTGGTTGTAGTGGTTGTTGTTGTTGTTGTTGTTGTTGTTGTTGTTGTATTAAGAGTAGCAGCCAAAGTAGTAGTAGCTGTTGTTGTTTTTGCCAGCACTGCAGGGTCAATGCAAAAAGTATTAAAACCCTTCTCTGCTTTTCTGCTGTCCATCACCCTAACCCAGTGGCAATGGGTACAATTCACCAGTCAATGTGTAGCATAATCTAGGTTTTATAATTGATCCTCTTGTGCATTAGTAATTTGTAATCCAAGCCTCATGTGGCGTGGGATAAATGTATTTTGATTTCCTGTCATTATAGGATGACAGCACTGTTCTTTTATTAAGGATAATCTGCCGGCTGCCCATACATGGTGGTGAAATTTGTCACCTGTACACCTCATCATAAAATATCAACAAAAATCACAAAAGAAATGCTTGACGCACATATTAAACTTACCACTAGTAACAAAAGTTGTTGTTGTAGTAGTAGTAGAAGTAGTAGTAGTAGTAGTAGTTGTAGAACGGCAGTAGTAGTAGTAGTAGTAGTTGTTGTTGTAGTTGTTGTTGTAGTTGTACTTAATGTCAAGGCATATCAAATGGTTATTATGCATATGAAATGGTTTCATGCATCTATCATAGTTTTCCCCAAGAGAGCAGGGATACCCTGGGAATTTGACATCTAGATCATACCCATCCCCTGGGAATTCGACAAAAAAAATAACACATGGGTGGGATAATTCGGGTATTAAATACCTTAACAGGGAATTCTAGAAGAAACTATGTACATTTTTTTATGCCCACCTAATGCGACTCATGGGTAGGTAATGAAAAAGCCAGTTTTCAACAACTATAAGTATGACAACTAAGTACATTATAATATAGTACGGTGTCGACCTTGGTGGCTCAGTTGGATGCGCGTCCGACTGGTGATCAGGAGGTTGCAGGTTTGACTCCCCCCCCCCACCCCCACCCCGCCGGGTCCGGCAACATTCTTTCGTGGAGATTGACCATGAAATTTTCTACAGTCATTCTCTCCCTTTTGTTGATTCCAGAAGGGCAGTTGTCAGCTTCTGGCGAAAGAAAGTGCCCAATACTGGTTAACTGCTTAGAGGACTAAGCCTGCCCAGTAAAAGTATGGTTAGGTAAACTGACTGTGCTCGACATGACCCCAGTTGTTAGAAACAGTATTAGCAGTAATAGTAATAGTTGTAGCACTAGTAGGAGCTGTTGTTGTTGTAGTAGTAGTAGAGGTAGTAGTAGTAGTAGTAGTTGTTGTTGTTGTTGTTGTTGTTGTTGTTGTAATAGTAGTAGAAGCAGCAACAGCAGCAACAACAGAAGTAGTTGTAATATTCCTACTGCTGCTACTACTAGTAGTATCGCTACTATTAGCCTTCTACTAAGAAGTACTGTCAGTAGTACTAGTAGTAGTAGTGGTGGTGGTGGTGGTAAAAGTAGTGATAGAACTTCTATTATCAGTACTTCTACTACTAAGAAGAAGAGCGTGGATTCATTTGAGTAATCATTGAAGTCATAAGTGGTTGCAAACATGTAACAGATTATGTAAGGTGGATGGAATGAAGTAGAAATGAGCAGGGATGAGACGAGCCATGATGCGAGAAGATTTATACAGCAAGAGCTCTAAAGAAACTTCTGAGCAAACGGTCATCGGTAGGAATGCTAATCATGTGCACTTGCATAGCTAACTTAGTGAAACTGTTGTACACGACGGACAAACTAATAGAGAGGATTTCATGTAACACGACTTATGGTTTAATAGCTTTATTTTTCTTACGAGTTACTTCCCTTACAATAGGCCCGTTACACCGTCGTGTCTAGATTTGATTGGTTGTAAATATCTGCAAAGATTAGGTTTACAGAACTACACAGAGCCGGCGAAACTTGTAGAAGAGAAACAAAGCGTTTTACTCCTTGACATAGCAAACAGTTTCATAGACTTACAGTTGAATCAATCAATTAACAGCTGGTTACACCTGATTTTTCCATTTATTCAGTCATAATGAAGATAATGTCTCCAGTAAAATACTACCCAGCTGGACTTTCACTTTGTTTATGTTTGACGTTGTTGTTCACTTACCCTGTGTCTTGCGGCAAAAAGGACTTAAAGGAGAAATGCAGAATTTGTAAAAATATCGTTGAAAATTTCGAGAAGGTATCTCCTTATTTCCTTTGTTACCTTGACTGCCTTGATTATTATTGGTCATTGTAAATTCTGATTCTCATTGACCACAGGCCGCACCCCACCTTCACCGCCACCCCCCCCCCCTCCTCCTCAGCCCCGCACCCCCGCCACCCCACCCCGACACACACACACAATCCAGGGGAATAGAGTGGACCAAGACTTTTAGCTCTGCTAGAAACTTTGGCCTTGAATTCCTAAATGGTAAGGTTGCATATTCCCGAATAATAGCAAACACAAAATGTTTTCATTACTGTGGAGAGACAACAACATGGACACCCAAATCTATTTTTACGTCTCGTAGCAAACTTGTTTTATCTTGTTCGCCATCTTGTAAACATCTGCAATTTAGCATCCCGGTATACATATCATGTGACTTGGTTAACCCCAGCATGTGAGGCCAACTTTGTAAACATACTGCTGTCAAATCTTATAAAGAGCTGTTATATCAGAAAAAAATAGTTAGCTGAATGTGTTTGCATCAAAGGCAGTGCCATTATTTCATAGGCATGAAATCATAGGCCCAGCACTGCAGGATCAATGCAAAAAGTATTAACACCCCTCTCTGCTTTTCAGCTGTTCATTGCCCTGGCAGTGCCTTAATTTCATATTATAGGTGTGAATTCATATCCCCAGCACTGAAGGGTCAAAAGTATTAAAACCTCTCTGCTTTTCTGCTGTCCATCACCCTAACCCTGTGGCAATGGTTACAAATCACCAGTCAATGTGCAGCATAATCTAGGTTTTATGATTGATCCTCTTGTGCATATAGTGATATGTAATCCAAGCCTTCATATGGCGTGGGATAACTGGCTTAAGTGCTGTCTTTTGATTTCCTGCCATTATAGGATGACAGCAGTGTTCTTTTATTAAGGATAATCTGCCGGCTGCCCATACATGGTGGTGAAATTTGTCACCTGTACACCTCATCATAAAATATCAACAAAACTCACAAATGAAATGCTTGTCGCACATATTAAACTTACAACTTAATGCCAAGGCATATCAGATGGTTATAATGCATATGAAATGTTATCATGCATCTATCATAGTTTTCCCCAAAAGGGCTGGAATACCCTGGGAATTTGACATCTAAATCATACCCATCCCCTGGGAATTTGACAAAAAAAAAAAAATAACACATGGGTGGGGTAATTCGGGTATTAAAAACTTAAACAGGGAATTCTAGAAGAAACAATGTGCAGATTTTTATGCCCACCTAATGCTAGTCATGGTTAGGCAATGAAAAAGCCAGTTTTCAACAACTATAAGTATGACAACTAAGTACATTATAATATAGTATGGTGTCGATCTTGGTGGCTCAGTTGGATGCACGTCTGACTGGTGATCAGGAGGTTGCAGGTTTGACCCCCGCTGGGTCAGGCAACATTCTTTCGTGGAGATTGACCATGAAATATTTTCTACAGTCATTCTCTCCCTTTTGTTGATTCCAGAAGGGCAGTTGTCAGTTTCTGGTGAAAGAAAGTGCACAATACTGGTTAGCTGCTTAGAGGACTAAGCCTGCCCAGTAAAAGTATGGTTAGGTAAACTGACTGTGCTCGATATGACCCCAATTGGTTGACTGGGCAGAAATATATTAGTATGGTCAATGTACAATGTTTAGAGCTGTTTGAGTAGCCTACTTTGTAGCCAAAATATGTCTTTACATATATTTGAATGAATTTGGATATATTTTAGTTTCCAGCTGCCCTACATGGAAATTATAAAACAAAATGACCTAAGTACTTTATGTATTCATTAAAAACAAATGTTTAGTCTTGAATTTGCATAAGTTTGAAGGGAAGTTTTTTCATACTTATTAAATGTGTTTGTTCTTCTAAATATGCATTTTCTATGCATTTCATTTTTTTTTTTTTTTTTCAAATCAAAATCATTAAGCAAGCATTCATTTTGTGAATTGTTGATACAAAGAAAAAAATTGGGTTGCTCATATCATGCAATACATCCAGAGTTACGGCTCTTGATTCAAAATCTGTGGTCAGGCAATATATCCCAATTCACTAACTTGGTAGTGTTTTAGATGATACTGCATTGCATACATTGTATAATTATGTGTTTTACTCAGTACTTACACAATTATTGGCCATTGGTACAAAATCCATGTCTAAGACATCACTGATGCACCCTCAGATGGGTAAAAAAATAGGTCTTAGCATGGATTTTGTACCAAATTCATTATTTTGATTTGTTTATACTGATACATTTTAGAATGATGATGTCTTCCTTGCAGTATTTGGTCCGTAGTTACATGTATGTTCTTTGTAAAAGTAATTTGTTTTTCAGCTGGGGCTGCATAATATTTCATTCTAACATTTTCTAATTCTGTATATGACAAGAATTTTATGTGGTACAGTTGAACTCCCATGGCTCAAACCCCTTTGGGACCATGTGTCACGTCCCTGTTTTATCTTGAATATATTTTTACATGTACATAGTATAAAAACAAGTTTGTATCGATTTTTATTAACCAGGTTAGATTATTGCATTTGTAACTGGAGCGCTGATTATGATAGTTTTACTTTTTAAGCAAGTAGGTACACTTCAGCTTTCAAGTTACGGTATTACAGTAATCACAAGATAGTTATGCTGAGGATGTATTTGATTATTTACATCTATATACTTGAGCGGTTACCAGAACACTATACATTCCGAGTGAACCTAGGTTCGGTGATCAATATCTTCACTGTTCTGGGATTGATTTTTGTCTCAAGGCTATCTTTTGAAAGGGGAGACAATTTTCTGTCGTAATTTTGCAGTTTTGTAGCATTCTGAGAGAAAAAATGTTTTTTCCTTCATAGTTTTAGCAGTTGCTGTGTGAAACTTTGCACCGTTCGGACAATCGAACAGGTTATTTTAAATCTTGACTATCACGGTATTCTTTTGAATATTATTTTTAGATCTTGAATTTCACGGATTTCTTGTGGACACAATGTTTCAAAACATGCCACATTACTATAAAAGTTCCCTGGTTGAATAGAACAATACACACTACAAAATTTATTTCATCGAAGACTGATCCTTGTCTTCCTTTTTCTAATCTTCATGTTGTGCTGTATTTGGGGAATCTGACCATGGTAAGTGAATAATTTATTTAATTTTATTCTTGCAATATTCTTGCTCGTCTTTACCACAGCTAAAATTCGAGTAGGTAAATTTATTGCTTCACTACGTTGTGATTTTATGTATCATTCATACTTACAAACCTGGCATGATAAGTAGATAGACCCTGATCAGATGTGTACACTTTGGTTATATGTGTAGACCCTGATCAGATGAATAAGCCGTGTTGGATGTGTAAACTATAAACCGAATGGGGAGGTTGATCGATTTTATGGATCCTGGTGAGTCTGGTGAGTCTGATAGGTTCTGTAGACAATTATTAATATTCTTATTTGAATAAGATAAATGGATCGGCACAATAATAGCACTACCGTACTTTGATATTACATGTTCTCATCTGACATGTACATACCAGACATATACGCTTAAATGTATGACACAGTTAGGCGTTATGTCATGATGTTAACTGCACACACCGTACATATACACGTAAACGTACACTACCGTATGTTAACTGCATACACATTCAGTAGTTAGCGCGATTTACACAAATGACATGTACTATATTCACCTTAAACACATATACAGAGGTCCTTTTTATTTTAATCACAAGTCTGTTCACTAGAATATTTTTACGGCGAAATGGCTCAAGCAGCGAGGAGTCATGTTTGAGGCTATGACGATGGCATGTTGATATTGTACCCAATGATTATGTGGGGACAATGTGTGATCGTGTAATCATTGTGGTATAATAGCAGTTGTAATTTATTTTAGCCTTTAGCGTTCTAAAGGGATTCTTACAGTGGAAGGCGCATGGGTTCTTCCTGTAAGAATGTGTAATCGTCGAGATGCCATTCCTCCGATTAGTTAATGTGGTTGTCAGATATATTCTGACTGTGTGTCTGCCTGTGTTGGATTTTTGTACAATATTATATGTCATTAACAGCATCCATGTGGTTTTAGGATCTGATTTTGCTATATAATAATCAATTGCAACGGACTTGTCGCATTTATAACATTTGGCGTACACACTCTGTATATCTAGTGGAAATTAATAAGGCAATATCTTGTCATGTTTGATATCAAGAGTTCTAGGACATGATACTTATTTTCAGGTCCCGTATCCGTATATGTATCTGTTTTGCCACTGTGATTGTGTCCTATAGTTATCGTCACTATGATTGACCATCAAATGTTTTCCGGCAAGTTTTGTTCAAAGTTCTATAGAAACAAGTGTTAGTGATAACCGGAAATATCATGGAGAATACATCTGTGGACTTCATCTTAAGATATGTATTTACTTCAAATTTATAGTATATTTAATTATGGAAATTAACAGTATTTTCAGATTATGAAGTTTAACAATACCTGTGGATTATGGAAGCTTCGGAACATGGAAATTTGAACTTTAATTATAGTTTGTTTGTTTTTTTAACTATTCTAAATACATGCTTGTTTTTATTTTACAAAGTGTTGTGTTTATCCTCTGATTGCTTGCGATTGCGTCTAGTCCATCGACACCGGCCCAACGCTCGTCCGTTCACGTGACACCATGAAAATTTGTTCGAGACAGCGGTAGTTAGAGCCATGGAGGGTTACTATAAGTGCCATACCGGGAGGCATAATGGAGATAATTGTGGGATATCTTTTCGGAGTTCTGTATTATAAACGTATGTTGTGTGTAATGAGTGCATACAGCATACATTTGCAAGATAAAAGAAGAAAATCTCCCTAAATTATCCGTATATCCTATTTAGAGGAAATCCCTGCAGACTCAAGAATGTGTTCGACTCATCCATGGTAAACGGGCCATTGCGGTTCGAGCCATTGAAGTTCTACTGTATTTCAGGGCCTAAAAGATACACATAAATCCAACTTTGGAGGAGGAAATACTCGCTGGGAGGAGAAATCTCTGGGGACGTATGCTACCAGGTGAGTTATCATTTGGTTCTCATAAGGCAAAATGTTGCGTAACAGAGTAACTCCAGATAAAAATGGTATCCAAATACGTTTAATGTTTCTTATTTTTAGATGAAAATATACATTCTGAGTACCCATTAGAAGTGCCTTGACAAGGTGCTTCTAATGATTTCCCACAGTGTTTTTGATCGAGAAATATCAGTACTTTTCAACCTCTGTATATCACGGTTCATTATAACACGGTTTTGGATATAACACAGTTCAAAGATGGATTCCAAAAATGTATAGATTATATTGAAAAATGACCATAATGGTCATTTTTCAATATAATCTATACATTTTTGTTTGGATATAACACGGTTGTTTAACTAACACAATTTATGCTATGGACCCCAACAATAGTGTTATAAAAAGTTTGTGGTGTATTTTGGTTGAAAAAAAGTGCCTTATCAGTGTCTTCAGGCATATGTGGACAGTAAAGGCCAAAAGCTGCCTGCACATTCCCACAGTTAGATCTGATCAGAGCTTTTACAATCCATTTAACCCATTGTATACTGAATAGACTCTCCCACACTATATATTTCAATTTTAGGTACGTCAGACTATGAGATTTACATATTCCTAGAGAAAAATGGCTGTACTATTCGCAAACAGTGGAGACCCTGATCAGATGTCGCATTCTGCAGCGTCTGATCTGGGTCTGCACTGTTTGTCAGTTGCCCCTTTACGGGTCTCCCGACTACAATGGATTAAGGAATCATTTGAAGATGCAGAATGTATTGGGAAACACCCTGCTGAGACTGTGTTGTTTGTCAACCAAATAGTACAGATAGTTTTTCTTATTTCTCCATGAAAACATGTTATAGACTCGTCAGAAGGTCCTTCTGATGTATACCCACATGTTTTCATAAAGAAATAAGAACAAGATTTACTGGATAGCTATGAGCTGGAGCTATGGTGGAGGATAATCTGAACCTGTGAATTCTGCATATGCAATCGATTCATTATCTTGTCTTTGCTTAACTTGAATAACTGCTTGTCTCATAGTGAAAATCTGGTCCGTTTTAACATGGAAATTAACAACAGTTGACATAATATTTTAAGGAGCAATTTCTCCTCTTTTCCGCAATATCTTCAATACATCTCTCTAACTTCTCTTAGTTAAATTTCATATTCATTGTTAAGTGCACGTGTTTGATTTATTTTTTCCTCATGTTTGCAAATCTGAAATGTTGAGCTGAGGATATCTCAGAATTTTTCCAGAGAGTCCATTGGACTTTGAGATAACAAGAGTTGACTGAATGTTCAAACATGCCTTTTTGTTTTTCACAGCCTGTTTATGTATAAATGTAGATGTGATAATTTTGATGTCGGCAACTTCAGAGAAGTGACGGGGCATATTGCATTAGCCATGTCCATCAGTGTCCATCTGTAATGTTTTTTTGTAATGGTTTGTAACTGCTAGGGTGACGATCTGGAAATTTCCTTTTTGAATTACCCGTGAAATATGCCCCATATTTTTTTAGTTTTGTTGTACTTACATACCCTTTTAAAAAATTACATACAGTGTTGAAAAAAGTGTTAGAACAAGGTTTTCAGGGCTTTGATACTTGACATACTGTTTGGAACTAAGGACTAGATTTTCTGACCTATGGGTAAATCTGTCATTTTTTAGCTCACCTGAGCAAATGCTCATGGTGACCTATTGCTTTATGAAACTTGCTCAGAATGTTTGCCCCTATAAAATCTAGGTCAAAAATTCAAAACTATGTTACTTGGGGCCTCTGTCCATCATCAACAATTAGTTTTTTAACATTCTAGAGGTCACAGTTTTGACTAAATCTTTATGAAACTTGCTCAGAATGTTTGCCCCTATAAAATCTAGGTCAAAAATTCAAAACTATGTTACTTGGGGTCTAAAACTAGGTCACAGGATCAAATCAAAGGAAAATCTTAAGGTCACATTTTTTAAGCAATCATCATGAATCTTGAACAACATGTTTGTGTTGATGATTTCTAGGTCAAGTTTGAAACTGGGTCTCTTGAGGTTAAAAACTATATACATGTAGATCATCAGATCAGATCAAAAGAATACCTTGTTTACTCCAAGGAGGGTGCATTTTTGGAGTGATCATCACGAATATCACTCAAAATATTTGTTTTGATGATTTCTAGGTCAGTTTTGAAACTGGGTCACTTAGGGTCAAAAACTAGGTCATCAGGCCAAGTCAAAGGAAAACCCTGTTGACACTCTAGAAGTCACATATTTGAAGCTATCATCATGAATCCTGCTCAAAATGTGTCTTGATGATTTCTAGGTCAAGTTTGAAACTGGGTCACTTTGGATCAAAAACTAGGTCACCAGGCCAAGTCAAAGGAAGGTCTTGTAATCACTCCAGAGGTCACATTTTTTAAGAGATCATCATGATTGTCGACATGCTCAAGATGTTTGTTTGTCTTGATGTTCTTTAGATTGACTTTAAAACTGGGTCATGGGGTCAGAAACTAGGTCACCAGGCCAAATCAAAGGAAAACCTTGTTAAGACAGACTCTAGAGGTTACATTTTTTAAGTAACCATCATGAATCTTGCTCAAAATGTTTGTCTTGAAGATTTCTAGATCAGATACGAAACTGGGTCTCTTGAGGTCGAAAACTAGGTCACCAGACCAAATCAAAGGAAGACAACTCTAGATGTCACATTTTTGAAGTGATTATCATGACTCTTGCTCAAAATGTTTTGCATGGCCTCTTGAATGCAGTCCATATTTGACCTGGACCTATATTTCATAGTCAACTGACTTTGTGAAGTTTTCATTCCCATGCTTTTCGAAGAAAAAGCTGGGATATTGTGATACCCCCATCCGGCTGGCCATCAGAGCCAACATTTCAGGTTAGGAGGTTCAATTTTGTAACCACATTATGGCTTTAAACCATTAAGATACATTATAAACCATTTAGTTAGGGAGCTTATAGCCCTTAAAACCCTTTGGAAATTTACAATGGGACGTTACCCCTAAACCAGATTTGTTGGAGCATCTGTCCATCCATCCATATGTCCATCTGTAATGTCACATCATTATTCCTAGACCATTTAAGCTAGAATCTCGAAACTTTCACAGGCCATAGCTCTGCAGATGAGGACTGGGGGAACACATTCGAAATTTTGATGTAACCCCTGGGGGCAGGGCCAAGGGGGCTGGGTGTCCCCAAAGACTTCAAAATCCATTTTGTACAAACATAGTCATGTTGCATATCAAATCGAAGGTAATGAAGAGTAAAATACAGTGGTGCAAACATTTTGCCCCGGGGAAATGCCTGGGGGTCACTAGAGGTCAAAGAGTAGGATTTTAGGTCCTTTTCAGCTCACCGGGACTATGTCCCTGGAGAGCTTATGTTGTCACCCAGTCGTCGGCGTCCTCGTTAGCACAAAGTTTAAGTTTTCAAAGGTGTGCATAGTTTTTTAACTGTTTAAGGTACTGCTTTTATATTTGGCCTACACCTACCTTAGGGTAAGACCTTTCAACAGCATACACTTCCATCCTCAAGTTAGACCCTTTATGTAGGTCAAGGTCAGTTCTTACTTTGTCATTTACACCCATGTTTAAGTTTTGCGTTGAAGTTTTGAAAAGTGTGCATAACTGCTGAAGTATTCAAGATAGAGCTTTAATATTTGGCCCACACCAGCCTTAGGGTTAGTCCTTTCAATACCACACACCCCTTCCTCAGTTTGACCTTCTGTCTATGTCAAGGTCAGGTTATACTTTGTCATTTGAATCCATGTTCAAGTTCTGCATTTAAGTTTTGAAAAGTGTTTGTAACTGCTGAAGTATTCAAGATATTGCTTTAATATTTGACCCACACCAACATTAGGGTAAGCGCTTTCAATAGCACACACCCTTTCCTCAGTTTGACCTTCTGCCTAGGTCAAGATCAGGTCATACTTTATCATTTAAACCCATGTTTGAGTTCTGCGTTTAAGTTTCGAAAGGTGTTTGTAACTGCTGAAGTATTCAAGATGTCACTTTAATATTTGGCCCACACCTACCTAAGGGTAATATCTTTCAATAGTACACACCCCTTCCTCAATTTGACCTTCTGTCTAGGCCAAGGTCAAGTCATACTTTGTCATTTACAGCTGTGTTAAAAAGATTGTTTTCTTCTCCGATTAGCCCTTTCCGGCAAGCTGCGTTGTCTTCTGACAACTTTTGTTTTTGATTGTCACACAACTCCTTTTAGGCTTTTTGAGCTAGAACCTTGAAACTGTCACAGGTAATAGCACTATGGATGATGACTGGAGGAACACATTCAGAATTTTGATGTAGCCCCTTGGGGTAGGGCCAGGGGGATGTGGTCCGAAGGGTCCAAAATCATGTTGCATATCAAATTGAAGGTAATGAAGAGTATAATACAGGGGTGCAAACAAAAATTTTGTCCCGGGCGCATGTCTGGGGGTCACTAGAGGTAAAAAAATAGGATTTTGGGTTATTTTTAGGACTACGTCCCTGGAGAGCTTAAGTTGTCACCCAGTCACTGGCGTCGGCATCCGCGTTAGCACAATGTTTCAGCGTCTGTTTAAGTTTTCAAAGGTGTGCGTCCAGCGAGCTGCATTGTCTTCTGACAACTCTTGTTTTTTATTGTCACACAACTCCTCTTAGGCTTTTTGAGCTAGAACCTTTAAACTGTCACAGGTAATAGCCCTATGGATGAGGATTGGAGAAACGCATTTGGAATTTTGATATGCACGGAGATATGCGAAGGCACGCCATTGACTTGCTCTAGTTGTGTTTAGGTCAGTTTCTCAGTAACTATTGGTCCTACAGCCACTGATACTAAACACTTGCATATATCTTAGCATGGCATCTTGAGTGCAGTCATTCATATTTTACCTTGACCTATATTTCACAGTCCATTAGGCATGCTACATTGACTTACTTGTTAATATTATCATCATAAATCTTGGTCAGAATGTTTGCCTTGATCATGTCTACTGTGCTGTGGACATCTGTCAGAAAGTCCTTTTTTGTTTGGCGCTTTACACAGAAGAAGTCAATTTGCAAACTTTTGTAATGATTTGATGCAAAACTAGTCTTGCATCTTTTTAAAGTCCTTGCTTTTTAAAAAATCGAATATTTTCACTTTTTCCCATAACAAAAATGAATGCAGATTATGCAGAAATCTCTAGGGTCGGTAACTTTGAGGCAGATTTTCGCCAAGTTCGCTTGTTCATTTTTCTGAAATTTTCACAATATTGTTATGAAACAATGAATCAAATTCAACAAGGAAAAACAAAAATTATTTTCTAAGACAAAAAATAAAAAAAATCACTTTGCTATAAAAATTGCATAGGTCAGACCAATTCTTGGCTGTAAATTTAATTTAGGGTAAATATTTGAGAACAAAACACAGAAACAGAAAAGATAAATGGTTTCTGATAAGATATGGTCAATGAGAACAAAATATTTTCGTTTAGAATAAAATGCAAGCAAAAAAACGTCTTTCTGAGTGATGTTGAAAGAACAGTAGGTCGGGTTCTCTAAGTGCTATGATAGTCAGATGAGCATTACAGGGCCATGATTTACAGGGTCATCATGGCCCTATTGTTGACAGTTACAGCCCATTCTGAACTTTGGCAATTAAACACAGATTCCAAAAAATTGTATTTGAGTAGGTTTTGGTATTTTGCGTACAGTTTGAGACTTACATGTAGATTGCCTCATCAACTTTTGGGTAACATCTGTCAATTTTCGACTGAGTTATGTCACTTTTTTATTTTAACAGTTTTCCATATAATACATGTATAATGCATTCTTGTTATTACAATTTGGAAACAAAAATAAGTGAGCTGGGGTTCTGATATCTGGTTATACTGTTTTGAGGGAGCAAGCTTTCCATTTAAGAGTAGCCTCCATTTGGGATTAAGATAGCAAGGAAGCCATCTCCAGTTTTCAAAAGTAGTCTCCCTCCCTTTAAAATCTGTCAGTTGTATCAATTCAGTTTAACCTTTACCACTCTCTGGGCATTTTCAGCAGACGACAAAATGATGTTATTTTTCTTATTTTTCTCAGAAAACAGGATTTGACATTTCATGCAAATTGTCTCCTTAGGAAACAATTTGCATGAAATGTCAAATCCTGTTTTCTGGGAAAAATAAGAAAAATATTTCAAAAATGTCGTCTGCTGAAAATTTTACCCAGAGTGCTAAGCGTTAAGAGGTATATGGAGATACATATACCAGTATGTCTCCCCCTGACAGGGGTGAAGACATATTGTTTTTGCCTTGGTTGTCTGCCATCAGTCTGTCTGTCCGTCACGCAGTTGTGTCCGCTTTATAACTTGAAAATTGTTCAAGATATTTTCATGAAACTTCATAGAATTATAAAGCATCATCAGACAGCATGCAGAACACAAGAACCGTAACTCTTGTCCTTACAGTTTTGGAGTTATTCCACTTTGAAATTTGACAAAGATAAGTTCATGAAACTTCATAGAAATATAAAGCATTATCAGAGAATATGCAGAAAACAAGAATGTAACTCTTGTCTATACATTTTTTGGAGTTATTCCCCTTTGAAATTCGACAATGGTAATTTCGTGTCCGCTCTATAACTTGAAAACTGTTTAAGACATTTTAATGAAACTGCATTATAAAGCATCATCAGGCAACATGCAGAGCTCAAGAACCGTAACTCTTGTCAGTACATTTTTAGAGTTATTCCCTTTTGAAATTTGACAATGATAATTTTGTGTCCCCTCTATAACTTGAAAACCGTTCAAGATATTTTCATGAAACTTCATAGACATATAAAGAATTATTAGATGACATGCAGACCACAAGAACTGCTACTCTTGTCTATACATTTTTGGAGTTCTTTTCCATTGAAATTTGATAATGGCAATTTTGTGTCTGCTGTATAACTTGAAAACCATTCAAGATATTTTCATGAAACTTTGTAGAAATATATAAGGCTCATCAGACGAGGTGCAGTACACAAGAACCATATCTCTTGTCTGTACATTTTTGGAGTTATTCCTCTTTAAAATTCGACAAGGGTAATTTTGTGTCTGCTCTATAACTTGAAAACTGTTGAAGATATTTTCATGAAACTTCATAGAAATAAAGTGTCATCAGACGACGTGCAGAACACAAGAACTGTAACTCTTGTCTGTACATTTTTGGAGTTGTTCTCCCTTTCAAGTTCGACAATTGTAATTTTGTGTCCACTCTATAACTTGAAAACTGTTCAAGATATTTTCATGAAACTTCATGGAAATATAAATCATCTTAAGATGAAGTGCAGAACACATAACTTGAAAACCATTCAAGATATTTTCATGTAACTGTACAGAAATATAAAGCATTATCGGACAACATGCAGAACACAACAACCGTAACTCTTGTCTATATAGTTTAGGGGTTATTCCCCTTTGAAATTAGACAATGGTAATTTCATGTCCGCTCTATAACCCAAAAAACGTTCAAGATATCTATATGTGAGTGGCAGCTGGAGTAAGACATGTTTTGTTTTGTTAAAAACTGCTCTAGTAGTACTTGTGCATGGACAAGTAAATGAAAATTTTCACTTGTTCTCAGTTAAATTGGAAAATAGGACATGTTGGACAGAGTATTTTAATATGAATATACATTCCCAAACATTTAATGATAGCATGTATGTGTATTTCCCCCGAGTTTTGGCTGTAGAATCTGGGTACATAAAGGGGCCAATCGTCTGCACACCTGTGTCAATAGTCACTAGCACTTGCGATGTCAGTAATTAATCTCGCGCCATATTGGAAGGACATCTAATTTTGCTGGAAAAGAAATCCTTTTCCATCAGCGAACTTATCGCTGTTTTCTATCTTCCTTTTTCGCAAGAAGTATCTCCCGCATTGTAATACAGCATTTTTTGCTTTATTTCGGTAATGTATTGTGGAATTTTGGAAATTTTCCCCGTTCGTCTTAGATATTTGTCTCTCCCTTCAGACTTGTTGTCATGCCCAAGTCCCAATCTCAGGGATCTTGTGGTCATAATAAGGCTTCTTGGGATACACACCCTTTGTCTTTCATGTTCTAATTGCAGCATCTCTAATAAGTGTGATTACTGCGGTATCTGGTTGGAAGCTACTTGCTTTAAAGCCATCTTTTGTTGTTCTTATCAAAGTAGGAACACCATGGGGAAATCCAAAAAACAGAGCCATTCCTGACATTCTCCTCGTTCTACAAGAAGTGCTCCAGTAGAAGAACTTTCTGACCAAGATCCTCCCAATTCCCAGGGAGGTGAGGTTACTAGTGGTAACTGCTACCACTTAGGTACAGGGTCTCTGACGATTTACGATCAAATAAGCCCCCAAGTACCAGTCCTGTGCAGATAGATATGTCTGTCTTGCATGGGGAAATACAGACTGCTATGGCAGTCTTTCTCCAGGACAACACCAGACACCAAATCCAGACTTCCGGTTCGCTGGGTGATCGTTCCGGTCACCTGGTCAGCTCTAGACACCTAGTGTCAGATCAGAGCTATCCAAGTCAATTCTCTGGATGATGGTTTTGTCACCCGGTAACTGGTCACCTGGTTAGCTCCAGACATCTAGTGTCAGATAGGAGCTTCTCTTTAGAGAATCTCAACCGGTCGCTTGGTTCACCAGGCACCTGGTGCGCCGGGTGCCCGGTAGATGCTGTTAATCAAGCAGCTAATCTTCAATCTTTTTACAAGGATGTTACCGGACAATAGATTCATCTCAGTAATTCTACTGACAAAAGAGGACATAGTCCTAGATCTAGGAAAAAAAACCATCCTTTTTTAGTGATTGTTCTTGTGAGTCTTCAGATAGAACTTTTTCTTATTCTTCTTCTAGATCATCCTCTCGAGGTAGATTTAGAAAGAGGTATAGGTAGAAATTTCACAAGCATCGTTCTCATTCTAGAAATAAAAGAGACATTTTCTAGAATTTGTTCGAGGAACAGGACGCTTAGACACCATAGTCGTCATTCTAGATATCACAGACGTTGATTATCTAGAAGACAATCCATGTCTCCTAAGGAGAAAGTCCAGAGGACTTCTTCTCCTGATACTTAAGACAGTCAGAGACAGTATGATGTCTTATCGGTTACTGTCTCTGACAATGAGTATGACAAAGAAAGCAGGTATTCTGCTAAACACATATCTTCTCACTCCCATACTTTGGCTGGGATAGAGAAAGTTTCCAGAACTTCTGAAATACAGTCAGTGTTGTCGGATGAAGAGGAGGACTAAAATCCCATATGGGGATATTATTAAGGAAGTCTTCCTTCTGAACTTTGTGCTCCAAAGGTGGAATCATCCAAACCGTTGAAACTGATATCAAGTATTGATCTCAATCCCTCAGAAGGGAAAGAGTCCATCTCGTTACCTCAATCTCATATGATTAAAGACATCTTGGACGTACGTATAAATCATGATCATGTTTCTGACAAACACAGACTTGAACCTGGCTGCGCAGCACCGGTAGGTCTTGAAAAAGATCTCGGTACAAATACATGTATGAAGTTCTGTAAACTTCATACGGATAACTTTCCTACTTCTATCCCTAAGTTGGATAAGGATGCTTCTAAGCTGGAACTGTCTACATCTGGCTCGTTACCTGTCAGTAAAAAGTTGCTAGAGGCACTTGAGCATCAAGCTGTAAATGAGATCTCTATTAATTCTAATGCAGATCATTTTGCTGCTGCTGCTTTTAGCTCCCTTTCATCAGAAAATATGAATGCTAATATACTATGTACATGTAGATTGGTTGAATCTTTGGTAAAGCATTCAACCAATCTCTCTGTTTTCATGGCTGTGGAATTGCTTCTTGCTAGAAGAGAATTACCGGTAGCAATTTCAAATTCCAAGATTCTTTCAGAACTGGCCAAAGATAGTCTTCAGCAGGTACTTTATTCAGCAGATACTTTATTCGGCAGCAAAATATCTGGTCTAGAAAGCAAATTCTGAATTGTATACTCAGAAATTCATTGCTCAATCTATGTCTCAGAAATCCAGGTGAGGTCTATTTTTTTGTTCAAGATTCCAAAACTGGATCCTAAGAAGAATGAACCTAAGAAAGATATGTTTAAGCCTCGTCCTCTTTCTATTAGAGGCAACTCTAGTAAACCCCACGGTTTCTCTAGAGGAAGTCATAAGCAGGCCCCCTCTCAAGGAGATGCCCCTAATACCAGAGGCCAATGAAAATATTCCTTAACTGCTCTGGCCTCGAAAGGATCTTCCAGTGGGTGGACACCTGGGCCATTATGCAGAAAACTGGGATAAGATAACAAAAGATAAATGGGTCCTTTCTGTCGTAAGGAACAGCCACAGTATTCCTTTCGACAGAAAACCTCACCTTTCTCGCAGTTTTCTGGCGAAAGAATGTGCTAAATACTATTTAACCGCTTAGAGGACTAAGCCTGCCCAGTAAAAGTATGGTTAGGTAAACTGACCGCGCTCGACATGACCCCACTGGGTTGACTGGGCCGTAAAACCTCAACACAAACAAACAAACTTTCTCGCAGTCTTCAATTCTTCAGACAGTCAACAAATCCTGCCTTAGAAGAAGAAGTCCAGACACTACTTCAAAAGAGGGCAGTGGAGAGAATAATTCCTGAAGATCCGGGTTTTTATTCAAGGATATTCTTAGTTCCCAAAAAGAATGGAAAACTAAGGTTAATCATAGATCTGTCCAGACAGAATTCATACCTGAATATCCAGTCATTCAGTATGGAAACTGTTAACAAGGTAAGGAATGCCAGCCTTCCGAATGATTGGGCATTCTCTATTGATCTTACGGACACATACCTTCACATTCCTATTCACATTTTTTCTTGGAAATACCTTTGTTTCAGTCTGAAGGGCCAGGTATTTCAATTCCAAGCCCTCCCATTCGGTCTAGCAACAAGTCCGTACCTTTTCACATGTCTGGGGGTGGTCGGGTGGTGCGAAGGTGCTGTGTATCTTACATCACTGGGGCGTCCAACTGATATTGGCTTACAGTTGGGCAAGGCCTGCTATCCTTGTAGTGGGTAAGGGTAGAGGGGGAATGTTTTTATTTCTTCTGTTTCTTCACTTTCTTTCCTGTTCCTCTTTCTTCCCTGTCCCTCTCTTTCATCTCCTCTACTCTCTCTTCTATCTCTTTTCTCCCTTTCTCTGGGAGACGACACAAAATGACCCTCAAGGGTTGACGTGTCGTTAAACCCCAACACAATCAATCAATCAATTTCACATGTCTGATGATGTCAGTTGCTACTCATCTTTGGATCAGTGCTATATTTCTATTTTCTTACCTGGATGATTGGTTATGCAGGAACCAGAATCATTTCTTATTTCTCAGAGACAGAAGATTCATTCTCCAATTGATAACTTCTCTAGGCCTAATTATCAGTCAGGAGGAATCAGATCTGACCCCGTCTCAGAATTTCACCTTTATCGGAATGGAATTCTTGACTTCAAACAACACAGTTGAAGTCCCAACGGACAGAGTGCAAGGAATTCTTCTACTTGTGTCCTGGTTCCAATCTCAGAAATGGGTGATGGCTCGAACATTTCTATCTCTGCTGGGGAAATAGGGAATGATTCTATATAGGTACTGAACTATAAATAGCTTTGTTTGTCCGAAAGTTTAACTGTTATTTTACGCATTACAGACAACAAATGTGACAGCTTTCATTATTGTCCCCATGCTTTTATACCTGATATGACAAACTTTATAAACCGTTGCAAGTTTCGGACAAACAATTGACGTATTGTTTACCCGTGGAAAAACGTTCGCTTTTGAATGCAGCTGCCCAGTTTGTGGCACTGGGCAGACTGTATCTTCGACCTCTTCAGATGGTTCTGTTCTCGCAATGGAAGCCTCATATTCTTCCTCTAAATCACAAAATTTATCTGTCACAACAGATAATTTTTCATCTAAATTGGTGGAACAACAAGGATTTGTTCACGTTAGGAATTTTAATCAAACCTCCACATCCTGTACACTCGATATTTCCAGATGTCAGTGTGTCAGCTCAGGGGCTTATCTCGAGCCGGAGGGACTTCTTTGTCGTGATGTTTGGACACCAGACCAATACCATCTCCACATCAATATTTTACAAATGAAGCCATTTCTCTAGCTCTGAAGCAACTTCAGGAAATTCTGAGCAATTCATCAGTCATGATAGCTGCAGACAATGCTTCAATAGTGGCCTTCATTCACAAAGAAGGAGGAACTCATTCTCCAACATTATGTATGGAAGTGCGGGAAATTCTTCTTTGGTGGCAAAAGGAGGAAATATCCCTCAGAGTCAGGCATATTCCCGGAAATCCAACATCCTTGCAGACTGTCAAGGATGTACAAACCAATATCAACAGAATGGTGTCTGAAACAGAATATATGCAATACAATTTTTCTGAGGACAGGACATCCAAACATCGATCTTTTCCGCGACACGTCTCATCAATAGACTACTGTTGTACGTGTCATTGGTACCAGACACCAAGCTCTTGTGATAGACTCTTTGTCCACAAATTGGGACAGGATGCACGCATATGCATTCCCCCCTTTTCACATAATTCCAGTGATTTTACACAAGATTCGCTCTCACCAATGCAGACTAGTTCTAGTAGCTCCATTCTGGCCTCAAGCTTCTTGGTACCCAGAACTTCTTCAGCTATTAGTAGATCATCCCATATCTCTTTCGTTATTTCCAGATCTTCTAAGTCAACTAAACAGAAAGTTCTTGCATCAAAATCTTTAAATGCTATCTCTTCACGCTTGGACATAATCAAGCAATCAGTTCGAAATCGACAGTTTTCAAAGAAAGTTGCTGATCACATCTATAGGGCAAAAAGACTTTCTACTAGGAAAGTTTGAGATGCCGTCAGTACAATTAAAGGCTATAGCTCCATGATTTCCAATACTCTATAGATCCATGATTTCCAATACTCTTAAGTTCAAAACGGGTAGAGAAATTGGAAAGGATCCTCTCATTTCAGAACTTAATAGGTCTTTTGAAATTCAAAAGCCTGTTCAAAGATCTTTATTTCCAAAATGAGATCTAGCCTGTTTTCTAACACTTTTATGTAAAGAACCTTTTGAACTTTTACATAAGATTTCAATGTTACATCTCACTCAAAAAAACAGTTTTCTTGCTTGCTATGGCTACTGCTGGAAGAGTTAGTGAGATTCTTGCTTTTGCTGTTGATTCAGAACATCTTAGATTCAATAAGTTAGATGGTTCTGTTTCAGTAAGAATACAACCAGGTTTTAGAGCTAAAAATCAAGTACCATCTCAATGTCTGGATAATATTTTGGTTCCAGATTTAGCTAAAACTCTCAGAATAAATGACTTTAACAGGTTCCTTTGCCCTGTTAGAGCTCTCAAATGTTACATTAAGAGGACAGAGTCTTTCAGACAAGATAGGAAAAGACTTTTTCTTCCAGTCAAAGGAGACCATGATATAACTAAAGGATCTATCTCCGGATAGATCACTTCATTTATTAGATTAGCTTGTAAGAATCTGTCTAGAATGAAGTTAGCTTTGCTTAAGATTAAAGCACATGAAGCTAGAGCTTTGGCTACTTCTTTTGCTTATTTTGATAAGTTTTACCTCAGGGATGTTTCCAAGCAGAGCAACAATCTTCATCTTCTGGGTTCTGTGGTTGCAGCCCAAAAAGTGGTGGGGGAGCCGTTTGCCTGCCTCTACCACCCCTCTCATTTGCTTTTGGTTGTTATAACAACTGCTTTAGCTTAATTGCTGACATCACAACTGCTAGTGACTACTGACAGGGGTGGCATGTGGATGATTATTCGCCTCTGTATGTACCGAGATTCTACGGCCAAAACTCGTGGGAAATACACATAGATGCTATCATTAAATGTTTGGTAATTATATTCTATTAAAACATACATTGTATTTTACTCATAAAACTGAATTTTTCACAGCCATGTTCAACATCATATGGTCTTAACCCTTGTCCTGCTGAACCCGGATATACCCTGTCTTTGCAAACAGTGTAGATCCAGATCAGTTGGCTTCTGAAGAAGCCAACTGATCTGGATCTGCACTGTTTGTCATTAAGTATGTGAATTTATATCAACAACTGTGATCAAGTAATCTGATTGGCTGAAAATTAGAAATGGGTGTGGCTACTTAATTTATTCAGCAGGACAAGGGTTAATGAGTTTGTTAGGCTGAATTAGACAAAGAACAGAAATAAAAAAAAAAACTGAAAGTTGACCAAAAGTGCTCCCCAAAATGAAAAAAAAATGCTTGCTTTTTTGCAAACATGGTTCCAGATCAGTTGCTTTGTTGTTGTTGTTTTTTTTTCAACTAAAATGTGTACATTTACATGTAGATACTTTCTTCTTCCTTCTCCCTGAAAATATATGTTGCTTTAAAGCACTTCTAATAAGTACCCACAGCATAGTTTTTAGGTTAAGAATAAGAAAACTAATTTTATCTGGAACTAATCAGATTACAGTTGTTCAAAACTAATGATGTCGTTAGTTAATGATTCGTTAAAATTTACATTGAGTGATATGCAAATATGCTGAAATTTTTTGCTGAAAAAATGTGAGTAGCTTTTGCAGTGCAAAAGCTATTCAAATTTTTTCAGCAAAAAATATTGGAATATTGTAAAGTGAATCCGCTAAAACAGTTAACGAAATGACCCTTAATGAGCTTGTTAAGCTAACGATGCTTTGAACAACTGGGCCCAGGTTTTCACAGTATAAAAAAAGGGTTGACCCAAAAGGCATGTCAGTTGTCCTGCATACCTGTATCCACTAACTTGTAGATTTTTTTTTCCGTTGCAGTGAAACAAGACTAGTTGAAATCATGGAAAAATTATGTTCAGGAGATTCAAAAGAGGTAATATCAGGTTTATAAGAGCATTACTCGTATCCATATAAATAGTTTTCCAGATAAACATTCATTGTAAGAACTCAGGTACTTTTTAAAAGTTTCCCAATTTTTCGATGAGACTCACTGATTTTTAGCTTAAATATATACCTCTGTATTTTTTCAAGAACCTTACTAATTTTTATTTTGACAACTTAACAACATAGTGCATCAAATGAATACAACATATGTGAGTACAACACGATGCCCAATGCATGAAAAGGGCCTTTATGTAATTTGCTGATAACACAGGCCCTGATCAGCTTGCCCATTCTTGATCTGGGCCTTTGTTGTCCACTAAAAAAATCAGTGAATACTGTAATATATGTCAATGTACAGAGAATGTGCAGATCAGACAGCACGAATGCACTTGTTGATCTGGACCTATGTTGTCTGCAAATTACATAAGGGCACTTTTCAGGGGTTGTACATCACATGAGATCAGAAAAGTGGCTATTATAGGGAGGTAGCAGTTATTGAGAGTTGACCATTTGTAGGGATTTCACTGTACTAAGATCTTGAATTAAGCAATATAAGCCTAAGCTGAGGGCATTTTGAAAATTTATGGACTGCCTGGGGCCCCAGGGCCTGGAACTGACAGAATGATATAGCCCAAGCCATAGGTTAGGGCCATATCATTTCGTTGTTCCAGCCCAGGCCTGAGGGCAGTCCATAAACCTTCAAAGTGTCTGAAGCTTTCTATTGCCTTTAGTGCATTAAACAACTCTTGAATTTTTTAGTGACAACTAACAGGTACATGGAAATTGGCCATGACGCTAAAAATGTGTCTCCACAGATCTCATACTAATATAAGAACCTATCAGCCTTCACAACATACAACCACTAAATCCAACTATCTATACATCACATAATTTTGCCAGTACATTCCTAGCCCCACATTTCACACCTTTTGTTTACAAAAAGTGAGAATGTGGGGTAAGGTCAATTTTCCATCTTAATGAAATGATTTTCAGAATTTTGTTTTTAAAACACCCTTTGGCAGTACAATATCCATAACTATTTTATAATGTTCTCATGAGATTAAATGAACATAACTTCACATGTATTGTTAAATATATGAGAAAAGGTAATCTTTTGGGCAGTGAAAATGAGTATGGAATTGGCCATGTAATGGCTTATTATGCTAATCACACAGGCACTGCAGACAGTGATAAGCATAAAAAAAATTAGCTGTGTTTCCGCTAACATGCTGAAAAAAATTTGGTCATTAGGGAGGAGAAACTTTTTTTGTATTTTTCTATTTTTTCTCCAGAAAAGAACAGGGTCGGGCCTGTAATTTTATGAAAATACAGGTATTTTGTTGAGGGTCGGTGCTTTACTTTTTTATTTTGCATTTTTACTGGTAAAAAATAGCAGTGTCGGGTGTTTGAAACACGGTCAGTCAGGTTAGCAGAAACACAGCTTTTTTTTTTTTTTTTTATGCCTAATAAAGACCCTGATAATGCATGTAATGTGCAGTTTTATTTGGACATTTGTACAGCCTAAGCTGGGTTGACTGTTGGCACATATCATACATGAGACAGTGTTGTTAAACATGTTAATGCTTTAAAAATGTGTGCTTTTCATGCAGGTTTTTAATGCGGGCACTCTCATTTTATGGACTGGTATATATCAAGTGATAGCTACCCATAAATAAAGACCTGCACATGATGCTTTTATGACCAATGAAAAAGCTTGTTACATGTGATACACACTAATATTGCTCCCTGGACCTATGTATCACTAGATCTTTAAGCTCATAATTTAAATTCACTTCCTTGTTGGCTGGAATTCTGGCACATGATCTGAACATGTTTAGCTTAGTATGAAATTTACCATGTTCTGTGTATTCCTAGTTAGGCATGAGCAAACAGTGTAGACCCAGATCAGACACCTCAGAATGTCATATCTGATCAGGGTCTTCAGTGTCCGCTGCTCATTCAGCATTTTATACATATCAACAGGGTGATTAAATGAAATCATGAAAATGTGCCTATATAATTTTGACCCCCTTAAACCCCACTTTTATATAGTAAAACTGCGGTTTATAGGGGTATAGATTACATTTCTTGTTTTGCTAACAAACATAGTTTGTGGGTACTCGTTAGAAACACCTCAGCGATTTTTCTTATTTTTGCTCAAATACACAGTTTGTGTGGGTACTCGTTAGAACCGTCTTGGCTAGGCAGTTCTAACAAGTACCCACAATCTATGTTTTGAGCAGAAATATGAAAAATATCAGTTTTTTTTTTTATCTGAAAAGTTTCAGTTTTTGGAGGTGAAATTTTCTATATATTTGAATAGGCATGTTTTTGTAATGTGTTCCAATTTTAGCACTACTCTCCTTTTGACATCTTTTTGAAATTAGATTTTTGCCTGGTGCTTTACACATAAGATGTAAATATACAAATTTTTGCCTCAGTTTAATGCAAAACCATTTGTCCTAACTATCTGTGCACAAAAAAATTTATTCTAGTGATTAGTTTTAAAACAAAAATCAAGCATTTTCCTCTTTTCATAGAAAAAAAAAAAATGGCTGCAAATTATGCAGAAACTGATAAGCAGGTTTTCAACATTTTCTGAAGTTTTCACACTATTGTCCTGAAACATCCTTCACTCAGCAAAGAAAAGTAAAAAAAAATAAATGTTCTTAGATAAAAAATCTAAAAATCACTTTACTGTAGAAATTACATAGGTTGGACTTATTTTTGGTTATTTTAACGTTGGAGTAAATATTTGAAAACAAAACACAAAAACAGAAAAGACAATGGTACCTGATAAGATATGGTCAATCAGAACAAAATATTTTCATTTTAAATTAAACGCTAAGCAAAAAGCATCTTTCCAAGTGATGTCAAAAGGACAATAGTATGAGGTCAGAGTTAATATGTCTGAATATTAATTTTACTGTAAATAAGATAATAGTATTTAAGTCAGAATAATTATCATTTCATAAATGATATTCGTGACAAACACTACAAAAACATTGTATAATTTGACAACTTAAAATTCATTTACAGTCTTAAAATGTTTTCAAAGTTACAGAATTACATACATGAATGGGATGTAACTGAATGGGATTCAGTGCAGGATGTAAGTGCAATGTTTAAAAGGGTCATGAACCCCATCCCACCCCACCTCCATTTTCCAATGTTTGCAGTTTCTTCATCTCTGGCTTAAAGTAGTACTATTGTAATAACCCTAAGTTTTGTGACAGATAGGTCTGAGCAACAATGAGGACCCAGACAAGATGCTGCAGAAGGCAGCATCTGATCAGTATCAGCCGGCCTCAGTGGCTCAGTTGGATGCATATCTGACTGGTGATCAGGAGGTTGCAGGTTCAAACCCTGCCAGGTCAGCAACATTCTTTCGTGGAGATTAATCATCAAATATTTTCTGTAGTCATTCTCTCCCTATGGCTGATTCAAGAAGGGCAGTTGTCAGTTTCTAGCAAAACAATGTGCACAATACTGGTTAACCTCTTAGAGGACTAAGCCTGCCCAGTAAAAGTGTGGCTAGGTTAAACTGACCGCACTGGGCATTACCCCATTGGGTTGACCGGGCTGTAAAACCTCAACAGAAACAAACTAATACTGTTTGTCAATCATTCGGCAATTTTTTATTACATCAAAAGGTTGCAAAGTTGATTTGTTGAAATTTTTTGACAAGTATGATATGAAGTTATGGTGTCCAAATATATCAGGTAAATTTAACGTGCAACACAAAATGGCCCCTTATGCAATTTGCAGACAACAAAGGTCCAGATCAGCGTGCACATCTTGCAGTCTAATCTTGGCTTTTTCTGTTTTTTTTTTTGTTTTTTTTTTTTGTTGTTTTTTTTTTCGACAAATACAACTGCATACATGTATCCATTGATTCTGTAAGCAGACAATGCAGGCCCTGATCAGCCTGTGCTTATGTGCAGGCTGATCAGGGCCTGCATTGTCTGCAAATTGCATAAGGGTCCTATTATCTGTTCTCATATTTTGATTAACCCATTGTAGACTGAATGAACTCACCCACACTATATACTGGAAGATTCTAATTTCAATTTTGGGTATGTAAGGCTATGTGATTTAGTTATTCTGAGAGAAAAATGGTTGAACTACTTGCAAACAGTGGAGACCCTGATCAGACGCCGCATTCTGTGGCATCTGATCTGGGTCTGCACTGTTTGCCAATTACCCTTTTACGGGTCTCCTGCCTACAATGGGTTAAACATATCTAGTGTACATATATATCATTGCTGTAGATGAGAGAAAATATCGAGTAAATGAGAAAGTGTACCTTATGATGTGTGCCCAGCAAAGTCCAAGATCAACTGCACAGTCTGGTCTGGTTTTTCTCGTTTCATCAGTGTATTCTGCAGTGTTTAGTGTTCAGGGCCCAGTTGTTCAAAACTAACGATGTCATTAGTTAATTAAAAGTTTGACCTTTAAATATGGCATATACACTAATTTTTTTGCTGAAAAAATGTGAGTTACTCACATTTTTTCAGCAAAAATACTTGTGAATTAGATATTGTACTTACTAGAACATTTAACATTTTGACCTCTAATGAGCTTGTTAAGCTAACAATGCTTTAACTAACTGAGCCCTGGATACCACATGATGATAGCTCCAGAAAAGAAGCTTTTCTTCAGTCAAATAGTCTTGATAATTTTATTATTTCTCCACAACATATTTTCATGGAGAATTGAGAAGAATATTTATGTGAATATGATTTCCCTCATATCTGAAGCTATGGTAAGCAGAACCAGAAGGCCCTGACAATATTGCAGGAAAGCAGAGTAGACTGATCTGTGTTTTGATTACAGTGTTGTCCGCACGTGATAAGGACCCTTTTTCCATGTCCTCTTATCTAGAACTTTAAATGGTTGTATGACAGCTGCTTCTTGTTTCCAGATGTGCTGATACTGCTGTTTTATAACTCTAGTAAGCACACATATCCAGATAAAATTTTTCTTATTTCTCTACAAAAAAATATGTTTTGAGTACTTCTAATGAGTACCCACAATGTATGCTTTTGTGAAGGAATAAAAAAAATATCAACATTTTGGTTTATAAAAAGCACCTCATCCAGGGCTGTGTTTATGTCATTTTACCCTTAACCCTTAAACTGCTAATCACAACAATTGTTGTCTGCTTTGTCATTTACTTGTGATTTTAAAAGTCATTTTTGCAAACAATGCGGACCCAGATGTTTGAAAAGTGTGCAAGAAGATGCAGCAGACAATATAAACAGACAACATTTTCAGATGAAAGTTTTCTTGGCATTTTAAGGGTTAAAATACCAAACAAAACTGTAGCAGACAACATTCAAATACTTTTGTTGTTATTTTTCATTTAAAAAAAAGTATTAAGGCTTGGCAATTCACATGAAATGCCAATCTTTATTTTCCCTGATTTTTTTTTTTTTTTTTTAATGTACTTTAATAATTAACCTTAAGTATTGGAACAAACAGACCTTTGCAAACAGTGTTAACCCAGGTCAGACCCCACATAATGGGGGGTCTGATCAGGGTCAGCACTGTTTGCCATACATACGGCAATGTTTTAGACACATCAATGGGTAGTAGAATGGACTATTTCAAACTTTAGGACAAGTATTAGTAATAAAGTGTCCCAATACTTAGGGTAAATACTGTAATATTTCAAAGTCTCATCTGTTGCAGTCATGATTGGTGCTTTAACCCTTGTCCTGCTGAACCCGGATATACCCTGCCATTGCAAACAGTGTAGATCCAGATCAGTTGGCTTCTGAAGAAGCCAACTGATCTGGATCTCCACTGTTTGCCATTAAGTATGTGAATTAATAGCAACAATCCGGATCAAGTAATCTGATTGGCTGAAAATTAGAAGTGGGCATGGCATCATAATTTATTGAGCAGGACAAGGGTTAAGGGTTAACTTCTATCCTGTTGCAGGCTGAGACATTTTCAGAGAGATCCTTCAACGTATGTCTTTGTAGAGAAATAAGACAAATATGATGACGCCTTTCCTGCTTATGTGGAGTCCTGTTGTGTTATTACCTTTTTCCTTTATGTTTATTAATGTGTCATCCTTTTTGTTTTGGAATATTTTGCTTTGATATTTAGTGCTTTATTATCTTCCTTTATTTTCTAGAAAGTTATTACAAATACACAAGGAAGCAGCCAGTTATATGTGTCTCAAGTTGTTCAACAGAAATTGGAACATTGAATAGTTTAATGAAATTTTGAGTTGAAGAATTAAATTTGAAACTGATGGTTCTAATTTCACAAACACCATTGATGAATTTTGACCTGTCTAATTTATTATTAGGATTGCCTCTTGTAGAGTATGGTTATACTCACACTCACTAGAACAAAGTTTTTGCTTGCACTTGCTAAAAAACTGTACCATGAAATTTTAGGAATCAGTCTGATGATTTTAGCCCATATTTAAAATCAAACCAATTACAATACAAACTACTACTTTCCAATGGTATTACCAAACATTTATGTTGTTTATTCATTTTTTTGCACCAGATAAATCTCAAAACCCTCCTACAGATGCAAAATCTATTCCATTCCAAATTTGAACTGCCGATTGTTTCGTTTACATACTTTACTTTGCCTTGACTGGCTTACAAAACAAATTCTGGTTACGAATTTAAGCAGCTGCTATGATTCAACCTTTTCAAATTTTGTCTCACAAAATCATACTTGCCCTGTTGGAAGAGTTTTGAGCAAGTTTTACACACCATACAGGATTCTGAAGAAGCCAACTTATCTGGATCAGCAGTGTTTGCCATTAAGTATGTGAATTTATAGCAAGAAACCAGATCAGTTAATCTGATTGGGTGAAAATTAGAAGTGGGCGTGGCATCTTAATTTATTCAGCAGGACAAGGATTAATGCACTGGCTGGTCTGATTTTCTGCTGTTTACATAAAATATAGCTCCAGATAAGAGGAGTTTCTAGAAAATTATATTTTGTTATTTCTCCAAGAAAAATAAGTTATGTGTTAGAGGTTTCCTTAAGGTAGTTGTCCACGTGATTATCATTGACCAATGACCAATGACCAATGTGACATTTGGGACAATTTGCAATCAGTGCAGACCCAGATCAGATGTGACAGAATGCGTCATCTGATTAGGGTCTGCACGGTTTGTTTAAGTTACAGAAAGTGTAATTAAGTAGAATTAAATGAAACAGAGCCGGCCTTGGTGGCTCCGTTGGATGTGCATATGACTGTTGATCAGGAGGTCCCTGGTTCGATCCCCGTCAGGTCGGCAACTTCCTTTCATGGAGATTTGATCATGAAATATTTTCTATGGCCATTCTCTTCCTTTCGCTGATTCAAGAAGGGCATTTGTCAGTTTCTGGTGAAAGAATGTGCACAATACTGGTTAACTGCTTAGAGGACTAAGCCTGCCCAGGAAAAAGTGTGGTTATGTAAATTGACCACGCTTGATATGACTCCATTGGCTTGGCTGTAAAACCTCAACCAAAACAATAAATGAAACAGTCCACATTCAGGACCGTTTTCCCAGCCTACACCCAAGACAACAGTAACTTAAGTGCTGTCAGTGCTTTGATTTAAATTACCACAAAGATTTATGAGCCAGAGCAGAGCATTTCTTAAAAGATTGCATGTGAAGACTCGGATTAGCCTGCACATCCAAATAGACTGTTCCATCCTCACTGCCTGCCTGACGACTCTTTGGATTCTTAGAAACCCACAGATTGCCCTCAAAAGACTGATCAGACTGTGCAGGCTGATCTGAGTCTTTGCTGTGCGCAGGTGCTATCGTGGAAATGCTCAGCCCTGGCTTTTATAGTAAAACTTCCATCTAATACGAGCACACTTTAAAGAAAGGTCAGCAGAGGAATTCATGATGGGAATATTTTGATGATGCTTCTGCAATATTTTACTGATTTTTTAGCTCACCTGAGCACGAAGTGCTCATGGTGAGCTATTGTGGTCAGTCAATGTCCGTCGTCGTCGTGCGTCATGCGGCGTCAACAATTGCTTTAAAAGCCTACTCCTCCTACACACCTGGGCCAATTGACTTGATACTTGGTAGGAAGCATCGGGGTGACTTGTAGATCAAAAATAGCTAAAATCGTTCCGCTCGGAAATCCAAGATGGCCGCCATGGCCGCCATCTTGAAAATCTATTTTTTGCTTCTTCTCCTGAACCGAAAGGCCAATTGACTCCAAACTTGCTAGGAACCATCAGGGTGACTTGTAGATCAAAAATAGCTAAAATCGTGCCGATCGGAAATCCAAGGTGGCCGCCATGGCGGCCATCTTGAAAATCTATTTTTCGCTTCTTCTCCTGAACCGAAAGGCCAGTTGACTCCAAACTTGCTAGGAAGCATCAGGGTGACTTGTAGATCAAAAATAGCTAAAATCGTGCCAATCGGAAATCCAAGGTGGCCGCCATAGCAGCCATCTTGAAAATCTATTTTTCGCTTCTTCTCCTGAACCAAAAGGCCAATTGACTCCAAACTTGCTAGGAAACATCAGGGTGACTTGTAGATCAAAAGTAGCTAAAATCGTGCCGATCGGAAATCCAAGATGGCCGCCATGGTGGCCATCTTGAAAATCTATTTTTTGCTTCTTCTCCTGAACCGAAAGGCCAATTGACTCCAAACTTGCTAGGAAGCATCAGGATGACTTGTAGATCAAAAATAGCTAAAATCATGCAGATCGGAAATCCAAGATGGCCGCCATGGCCGCCATCTTGAAAATATATTTTTCGCTTCTACTCCTAAACCCCAAAAGCCAATTGACTCCAAACTTGGTAGGAGGCATTGGGGTGACTTATAGATCAAAAATAGCTAAAATCGTGCCTATTGGAAATCCAAGATGGCCGCCATGGCGGCCATCTTGAAAATCTATTTTTCGCTTCTTCTCCTGAACCGAAAGGCCAGTTGACTCCAAACTTGTTAGGAAGCATCGGGGTGACTTGTAGATCAAAAAGCTAAAATTATGCCGATCGTAAAACCAGGATGGGGGCCATGGCAGCCATCTTGAAAATCTATTTTTTGCTTCTTCTCCTGAACCAAAAGGCCAGTTGACTCGAAACTTGGTAGGAAGCATTTGGGTGACTTGTAGATCAAAAATAGCTAAAATCATGCCGATCGTAATTCCAAGATGGCCGCCATGGTGGCTATCTTGAAAATCTATTTTTTGCTTCTTCTCCTAAACCCAAAAGTCACTTGACTCGAAACTTAATAGGAAGCATCAGGGTGACTTGTAGATCAAATGTAGCTAAAATCGTTCTGATCAGAAATCCCAGATGGCCACCATGGCTGCCATCTTGAAAATCTATATTTAGCTTCTTCTCCTGCACCGAAAGGCCAATTGACTCCAAACTTCGTAGGAGACATTGGGTTGACTTGTAGATCAAAAATAGCTAAAATCGTGCCAATCGGATGTCCAAGATGGCCGCCATGGCAGCCATCTTGAAAATCTATTTTTCACGTCTTCTGCTGAACTGAAAGGCCAGTTGACTCGAAACTTGGTAGGAAGCATTGGGGTGACTCGTAGATCAAAAATAGCTAAAATCCTGCCGATCGTAAATCCAAGCTGGCTGCCATTTAGAGTTTGTTGAAATGATCACGCTCAATTGACTGGCATGCCACATATCTTCTTCTTCAAAATAAAGAACTGCTTAAATGATGTTTTCATTAGTTGCGATGACAGGATTGGAAAAATGTTGCATAACATCTGCATATCTGCAGTGGCTATGTCACTCAGGTGAGCGACCCGTGGCCCGTGGGCCTCTTGTTTTTATAAAAGCATGAGTTGTGAATTCTCATTAGAATTGCCTTAACTTGTCAAAGTGATTCTTATGAGTACCCACAGCATATGCTTTTATAGAAAATCAGATAAAAACTTAATTCTTAAAGCATCAAGCAAAAATTTGTGACAGAGGACATTCTATTTTTTTTTTTTTTTTTTTTTTTTTTTTTGATTCATAGAAAATAAGTCTTGACATTTCAAGCAAATTTGTCTACTTAGCAGATGTTTCACATATGATTCACATGAAATGTGAAGAGTTATATTCTATGAAAAATATAAAAAAAATATTTTAAAGTGTTTTCTGCTGCAGTTGTGATTGGTGCGTAACCCTTGTCCTGCTGAACCCAGATATACCCTGCCTTTGCAAACAGTGTAGATCCAGATCAGTTGGCTTGTGAAGAAGCCAACTGATCTGGATCTGCACTGTTTGCCATTAAGTATGTGAATTTATAGCAAATATCCTGATCAAGTAATCTGATTGGCTGAAAATTAGAAGTGGGCGTGGCATCTAAATTTATCCAGCAGGACAAGGGTTAAAAGTTTTGGGCAATAATCTGAAAACTCAGAAATTGCTTGACTGTGCACCTAAAGGATATGTAGCATTTATGTCATGTACAGTATTTTGTTTGTCATCACGAAAACATGCCTATATAATTTTGACCCCCTTAAACCCCATTTTTATATAGTAAAACTGGGGTTTACAGGGGTATACATTATTTTTCTTATTTCTGCTCAAAACATAGATTGTGGGTACTCATTAGAACTGCCTCATCAAGGTGGTTCTAACGGGTACCCACAATCTATGTTTTGAGCAGAAACAAGAAAAATATCAGAATTTTTTATCTGAAAATTTTCATTTTTTGGGTGATAAAATTATCAGTATATTGAATAGGCATGTTTTCGTAATGTTATCACAGTATTTTGTTTATTAAAGCATCAGTCAGGAGGGTGGCCATCTTGAAAATCTATTTTTTGCTTCTTCTCCTGAACCGAAAGGCCAATTGACTCCAAACTTGCTAGGAAGCATCAGGATGACTTGTAGATCAAAAATAGCTAAAATCATGCAGATCGGAAATCCAAGATGGCCGCCATGGCCGCCATCTTGAAAATATATTTTTCGCTTCTACTCCTAAACCGCCATCTTGAAAATATATTTTTCGCTTCTACTCCTAAACCCCAAAAGCCAATTGACTCCAAACTTGGTAGGAGGCATTGGGGTGACTTATAGATCAAAAATAGCTAAAATCGTGCCTATTGGAAATCCAAGATGGCCGCCATGGCGGCCATCTTGAAAATCTATTTTTCACTTCTTCTCCTGAACCGAAGGCCAGTTGACTCCAAACTTGTTAGGAAGCATCGGGGTGACTTGTAGATCAAAAAGCTAAAATTATGCCGATCGTAAAACCAGGATGGGGGCCATGGCAGCCATCTTGAAAATCTATTTTTTGCTTCTTCTCCTGAACCAAAAGGCCAGTTGACTCGAAACTTGGTAGGAAGCATTTGGGTGACTTGTAGATCAAAAATAGCTAAAATCATGCCGATCGTAATTCCAAGATGGCCGCCATGGTGGCTATCTTGAAAATCTATTTTTTGCTTCTTCTCCTAAACCCAAAAGTCACTTGACTCGAAACTTAATAGGAAGCATCAGGGTGACTTGTAGATCAAATGTAGCTAAAATCGTTCTGATCAGAAATCCCAGATGGCCACCATGGCTGCCATCTTGAAAATCTATATTTAGCTTCTTCTCCTGCACCGAAAGGCCAATTGACTCCAAACTTCGTAGGAGACATTGGGTTGACTTGTAGATCAAAAATAGCTAAAATCGTGCCAATCGGATGTCCAAGATGGCCGCCATGGCAGCCATCTTGAAAATCTATTTTTCACGTCTTCTGCTGAACTGAAAGGCCAGTTGACTCGAAACTTGGTAGGAAGCATTGGGGTGACTCGTAGATCAAAAATAGCTAAAATCCTGCCGATCGTAAATCCAAGCTGGCTGCCATTTAGAGTTTGTTGAAATGATCACGCTCAATTGACTGGCATGCCACATATCTTCTTCTTCAAAATAAAGAACTGCTTAAATGATGTTTTCATTAGTTGCGATGACAGGATTGGAAAAATGTTGCATAACATCTGCATATCTGCAGTGGCTATGTCACTCAGGTGAGCGACCCGTGGCCCGTGGGCCTCTTGTTTTTATAAAAGCATGAGTTGTGAATTCTCATTAGAATTGCCTTAACTTGTCAAAGTGATTCTTATGAGTACCCACAGCATATGCTTTTATAGAAAATCAGATAAAAACTTAATTCTTAAAGCATCAAGCAAAAATTTGTGACAGAGGACATTCTATTTTTTTTTTTTTTTTTTTTTTTTTTTTTGATTCATAGAAAATAAGTCTTGACATTTCAAGCAAATTTGTCTACTTAGCAGATGTTTCACATATGATTCACATGAAATGTGAAGAGTTATATTCTATGAAAAATATAAAAAAAATATTTTAAAGTGTTTTCTGCTGCAGTTGTGATTGGTGCGTAACCCTTGTCCTGCTGAACCCAGATATACCCTGCCTTTGCAAACAGTGTAGATCCAGATCAGTTGGCTTGTGAAGAAGCCAACTGATCTGGATCTGCACTGTTTGCCATTAAGTATGTGAATTTATAGCAAATATCCTGATCAAGTAATCTGATTGGCTGAAAATTAGAAGTGGGCGTGGCATCTAAATTTATCCAGCAGGACAAGGGTTAAAAGTTTTGGGCAATAATCTGAAAACTCAGAAATTGCTTGACTGTGCACCTAAAGGATATGTAGCATTTATGTCATGTACAGTATTTTGTTTGTCATCACGAAAACATGCCTATATAATTTTGACCCCCTTAAACCCCATTTTTATATAGTAAAACTGGGGTTTACAGGGGTATACATTATTTTTCTTATTTCTGCTCAAAACATAGATTGTGGGTACTCATTAGAACTGCCTCATCAAGGTGGTTCTAACGGGTACCCACAATCTATGTTTTGAGCAGAAACAAGAAAAATATCAGAATTTTTTATCTGAAAATTTTCATTTTTTGGGTGATAAAATTATCAGTATATTGAATAGGCATGTTTTCGTAATGTTATCACAGTATTTTGTTTATTAAAGCATCAGTCAGGAGGGTGGCCATCTTGAAAATCTATTTTTTGCTTCTTCTCCTGAACCGAAAGGCCAATTGACTCCAAACTTGCTAGGAAGCATCAGGATGACTTGTAGATCAAAAATAGCTAAAATCATGCAGATCGGAAATCCAAGATGGCCGCCATGGCCGCCATCTTGAAAATATATTTTTCGCTTCTACTCCTAAACCGCCATCTTGAAAATATATTTTTCGCTTCTACTCCTAAACCCCAAAAGCCAATTGACTCCAAACTTGGTAGGAGGCATTGGGGTGACTTATAGATCAAAAATAGCTAAAATCGTGCCTATTGGAAATCCAAGATGGCCGCCATGGCGGCCATCTTGAAAATCTATTTTTCACTTCTTCTCCTGAACCGAAGGCCAGTTGACTCCAAACTTGTTAGGAAGCATCGGGGTGACTTGTAGATCAAAAAGCTAAAATTATGCCGATCGTAAAACCAGGATGGGGGCCATGGCAGCCATCTTGAAAATCTATTTTTTGCTTCTTCTCCTGAACCAAAAGGCCAGTTGACTCGAAACTTGGTAGGAAGCATTTGGGTGACTTGTAGATCAAAAATAGCTAAAATCATGCCGATCGTAATTCCAAGATGGCCGCCATGGTGGCTATCTTGAAAATCTATTTTTTGCTTCTTCTCCTAAACCCAAAAGTCACTTGACTCGAAACTTAATAGGAAGCATCAGGGTGACTTGTAGATCAAATGTAGCTAAAATCGTTCTGATCAGAAATCCCAGATGGCCACCATGGCTGCCATCTTGAAAATCTATATTTAGCTTCTTCTCCTGCACCGAAAGGCCAATTGACTCCAAACTTCGTAGGAGACATTGGGTTGACTTGTAGATCAAAAATAGCTAAAATCGTGCCAATCGGATGTCCAAGATGGCCGCCATGGCAGCCATCTTGAAAATCTATTTTTCACGTCTTCTGCTGAACTGAAAGGCCAGTTGACTCGAAACTTGGTAGGAAGCATTGGGGTGACTCGTAGATCAAAAATAGCTAAAATCCTGCCGATCGTAAATCCAAGCTGGCTGCCATTTAGAGTTTGTTGAAATGATCACGCTCAATTGACTGGCATGCCACATATCTTCTTCTTCAAAATAAAGAACTGCTTAAATGATGTTTTCATTAGTTGCGATGACAGGATTGGAAAAATGTTGCATAACATCTGCATATCTGCAGTGGCTATGTCACTCAGGTGAGCGACCCGTGGCCCGTGGGCCTCTTGTTTTTATAAAAGCATGAGTTGTGAATTCTCATTAGAATTGCCTTAACTTGTCAAAGTGATTCTTATGAGTACCCACAGCATATGCTTTTATAGAAAATCAGATAAAAACTTAATTCTTAAAGCATCAAGCAAAAATTTGTGACAGAGGACATTCTATTTTTTTTTTTTTTTTTTTTTTTTTTTTTGATTCATAGAAAATAAGTCTTGACATTTCAAGCAAATTTGTCTACTTAGCAGATGTTTCACATATGATTCACATGAAATGTGAAGAGTTATATTCTATGAAAAATATAAAAAAAATATTTTAAAGTGTTTTCTGCTGCAGTTGTGATTGGTGCGTAACCCTTGTCCTGCTGAACCCAGATATACCCTGCCTTTGCAAACAGTGTAGATCCAGATCAGTTGGCTTGTGAAGAAGCCAACTGATCTGGATCTGCACTGTTTGCCATTAAGTATGTGAATTTATAGCAAATATCCTGATCAAGTAATCTGATTGGCTGAAAATTAGAAGTGGGCGTGGCATCTAAATTTATCCAGCAGGACAAGGGTTAAAAGTTTTGGGCAATAATCTGAAAACTCAGAAATTGCTTGACTGTGCACCTAAAGGATATGTAGCATTTATGTCATGTACAGTATTTTGTTTGTCATCACGAAAACATGCCTATATAATTTTGACCCCCTTAAACCCCATTTTTATATAGTAAAACTGGGGTTTACAGGGGTATACATTATTTTTCTTATTTCTGCTCAAAACATAGATTGTGGGTACTCATTAGAACTGCCTCATCAAGGTGGTTCTAACGGGTACCCACAATCTATGTTTTGAGCAGAAACAAGAAAAATATCAGAATTTTTTATCTGAAAATTTTCATTTTTTGGGTGATAAAATTATCAGTATATTGAATAGGCATGTTTTCGTAATGTTATCACAGTATTTTGTTTATTAAAGCATCAGTCAGGAGGGTCTTACTGTCATTATGCTTCCACAACGCTTTGATAGGGTTTTTGCTTTACACCTATTTATTTATTACGACTCCTATTTAAAATATTTCTGTTGAATTGGCATTTAGTATTTTGTTGAAGTTCTTTTTCCATCTTAACCCATTTTAGTCTGGTAACCCCCAAAAGGGTAATCAGCAGACAGTGCCTACTCAGGATCTATTTGCATTACTGTTTGCATTACATACAGGAATTTCTATATAACATAGTAATAATAAAAAACTAACCAGACACCATGCTTTGGAAATAGACCGGCCCAAAGGGTTGTGGTAGAAGAGTCCACTCGACTTAAATGGGTTAAGTTCTGATAATATTATTGGAATGTTTTCGTTTGCAGCTTTGATATTTTGGATGAGGTTTGTAGTAACAGGTCCTATCATTATGAGCCAGAACCCACTTACACTGGTCTCAGGGGTAGAGATTACATGCTTAACATGTTTGCATTGAATTTTGTACTAGCATTAGGTTGAATCCATTTTGGCTATATTTTTCAAGATTTTATTTCTTCTATATTCATGTAAAGAGACTGAAAATGCTTAAACAACTGAAGTGATGACAATTCAAACAAAACCCTGTTTGTAATTCAGCACATTATACAGTAAGGTGGGGGAATCAAGGGTTGGGGTCAGAAGTTAAGAGGAAGTTCACATTGTGCAAAATGTATACATTTATACAAAAATGACCATTTAGACCATTTACCTACATATTTTTGTCTGGATACAACATGGTTATGTAGCAATCAGGATTTTGCTTTAGATCCCACCATCAGTGTTAAAAAAAGGTTGTGATTATCTTAATAGAACTCATATGAATTGCCTCTATTAGGCAATTCCACTGAGTATACAAGATAGATTTTGGTGCTTTAATAACAAAACATGACCTAAATTATTACTTAGTTGTCACCTTATTTAGGGATATGTTTCATATATTAAGCGTTACTGCTCTCTAGGCTAATTCAGCAGGTGATAAATGAAAATATTTTTTAATAATTTACTACCTGGGCTATATAAACCCTTGTCCTGCTGAACCCGGATATACCCTGCCTTTGCAAACAGTGTAGATTCAGATCAGTTGGCTTCTGAAGAAGCCAACTGATCTGGATCTGCACTGTTTCCTATTAAGTATGCAAATTTATAGCAATAATCTGGATCAAGTAATCTGATTGGCTGAAATCAGAAGTGGGCATGGCATCTTAATTTATTCAGCAGGACAAGGGTTTATACCCCAAAATCCTCAATTAGCATTTTCATGTATTTTCAGTGCCATCATTTACTGGAGCATCATGAGGAAGATTTAGAGGAATATTGGTTTAAAGTGTTTGCTAAGAAGAAAGATGCAGATTTACTAACCTGGTTCTGTATTGACAAGATAAAAGGTACCATTTCTATCCATTCCAGTAAAAAACTTAATTGACATTCCAGGGTGTTAAAATTCTATTGGACTACTTTTCTTGACAAGTACAGTCTACTCTCGTTATTTCGACCTCGTTTATCTCGAATAGCCGCTTATCTGGAAGTGAAAATCTGATCCCTGTTCTAACATGGAAATCTAACAACAGGTATCAAAATATTTTGGAAAAGGGGAGAAATTTCTCCTCTTTTTCACAATATTTTTAATATATCTCTAACTTCAGGAGTCAAATTACATATTCATTTATTATCACACCTGATTGTAGCAGGGTGCGATATAGGCGTCCGATTTTCTGTCTGTCAATCCGTCCGTCTGTCCGTCTGTCAACATTTATGTCGAAGTTATCCTAATCAACTACAAGACTAAACAACCATCAAACCTTGCATGAAACATCTCCCTGACCTCCTGACTTTGCGACATAGGCGTCCGCTTTTCCATTCCTCTGTCCGTCTGTCAACATTTATGTCGAAGTTCGACATTTATGTCAAAGTTAGTATTCTAATCAACTATAAGACTAAACAACCATCAAACCTTGCATGAAACATCTCCCTGACCTCCAGACTTTGCGACATAGGTGCCCGCTTTTCCATTCGTCTGTCCGTTCCTCCGTCTGTCTGTCCGTCTGTTAACAGTTCTGTTATGTCGAAGTTCGACATTTATGTCAAAGTTAGTATTCTAATCAACTACAAGACTAAACAACCATCAAACCTTGTATGAAACATCTCCCTGACCTCCTGACTTTGCGATATAGGTGCCCGCTTTTCCATTCGTCTGTCCATTCATCCGTCTGTCTGTCAGTTCTGTTATGTCAAAGTTCGACATTTATGTCAAAGTTAGTATTCTAATCAACTACAATTCTACAACAACCATCATACCTTGCATGACACATCTAACTGACCTCCAGACTTGGCAGGTACATTGGCCCAATGACCTTGACCTATATTTTGAGCACATTGACTTTGACATAATTTACATTGACGTTCCAGATCTTCTCAACTATAAGGCGTACAACTACCAAATCTTGCATAGTGCTTCTCCTAGATGTACTGACTCCGCAGGTACCTTGACCCGGTGACCTTGACCTATATTTTGCACTCCAGTGACTTTGACACATATTTCGTCGACGTTCAATATCTCCTCAACTATAAGGCCTACAACCATCAAACCTTGCAAAGTGTTTCTTCTCAATGTACTGACTCGGCAGATACCTTGACCTGGTGACCTTGACCTATATTTTGGCTGCAGTGACTCGGACATAATTTACGTCAACATTCCAGATCTCCTCAAGTGTTAGACCTCTAGCCACCAAACCTTGCATAGTGCTTCTCCTAGATGTACTGACTTGGCAGGTATCTTGACCCGGTGACCTTGACCTATATTTTGCGCTCCAGTGCCTTTTACACATTTTACCTCAACATTCAATATCTCCTCAACTATAAGGCCTACAACCATCAAACCTTGCATAGTGCTTCCCCTCTATGTACGGCCTCCGCAGGTACCTTGACTGGGTGACCTTGATCTATATTTCACGCTTCATTCACTTTTACACCTTTTATGCGCCCTTCCATATGTCCTCAACTGTAAGGCCTTCAACCACCAAATCTTATATAGTGCTTCTTCTCGATGTACTGTCTTGGCAGGTACCTTGACCTGGTGGCCTTGACCTATATTTTGCACTCCAGTGACTTTGACACTTTTTATGTTGATGTTCGGTACCTCCTCAAATATAAGACCTACAACCACTAAACCTTGCATAGTGCTTCACCTCATTGCACTGGCTTGGCAGGTACCTTGACCCGGTGACCTTGACCTATATTTGACCTATTTTACGTTGATGTTTGATAACTCCTCATCTATAAGGCCTACAACCCCCATACCTTGCATAGTGCTTCTCCTTGATGTACTGAATTAGCAGGTTCTTTGACCCATGACCTTGACCTATATTTCACGCTCCAACTTTTACACGTTTTACGTCGACGTTCCATTATCATTGGGCTGTATAATGCGAAAAGTCAGTGCTGAAGATATAGCCATTAAAGGGAATGGCACTGGCCTGGAATATATGTGCCCCACTAGGCACTTTGTCTACATTTTTTTCAACCCAGTTTTCCAACTAAGCACTGCTAAGAATGAAATAAACTTATTAAATAACCACATTCTGATTGTGGATCCTGTGACTTTTGCCCCAGCAGGTGCGATGACGCCTTCCGCGGAATTCTTGTTAAATGTGGTTGTTCGATTTATTGTATTCGTCAATTCCGCAAATCTGATATGTTGAAGAACGGATATCTCGAAGTATTCCAGAGAGTCCCTCAGACTTTGAGATAAAGAGAGTCAACTGTACTCTTGCACACAGGGATGAGTGTGTGCAGATTTTGACTTTGCCCTTTACAATTTACTAAAATCACCATACTTCTGACTATGTAAGTAAAATATTTGAATAATTTCAAGGACTGCAATCACTGGGAAATCTTCCATTTTACCATTTAAAAAAAAAAGTGGTAATTTACTTAACCATTTCAGGAGAGAGATTTGAAAAAAATGCCCTGGGGCTGAGTGGAGGAAGCAGGGACTGTTTACAAGGACAAAGAACAAAAAAACACAGATTTATTACTTGCATCTGCAGCAAGTTCATTTATTACTTGTCATCTGCAGCAAGTTGATTTATTGCTTGCATCAGCAGCAAGTTGATTTATTGTCATCTGCAGCGAGTTGATATATTACTTATCATCTGCAGCAAGTTGATTTTTAATACTTGCATTTGCAGCAAGTTGATTTATTACTTGTCATCTGCAGCAAATTGATTTATTACTCGTCATCTGCAGCAAGTTGATTTATTACTTGTCATCTGCAGCAAGTTGATTTATTGTCATCTACAGCAAGTTGATTTATTTCTTGCATTTGCAGCAAGTTGAATTATTACTTGTCATCTGCAGCAAGTTGATTTATTACTTGCATCTGCAGCATGTTGATTTATTGTCATCTGCAGTAAGTTGATTTATTGTCATCTGCAGCAAATTGATTTATTGTCATCTGCAGCAAGTTGATTTATTGTCATCTGCAGCAAGTTGATTTATTGTCATCAGCAGCAAATTGATTTACTACTTGCATCTGCAGCAAGTTGATTTATTACTTGCATCTGCAGCAAGTTGATTTATTACTTGCATCTGCAACAAGTTGATTTACTACTTGCATCTGCAGCAAGTTGATTTACTACTTGCATCTGCAGCAAGTTGATTTATTACTTGCATCTGCAGCAAGTTGATTTATTACTTGCATCTGCAGCAAGTTGATTTACTACTTGCATCTGCAGCAAGTTATTTACTACTTGCACCTGCAGCAAGTTGATTTATTACTTGCACCTGCAGCAAGTTGATTTACTACTTGCATCTGCAGCAAGTTATTTACTACTTGCATCTGCAGCAAGTTGATTTATTACTTGCACCTGCAGCAAGTTGATTTATTACTTGCACCTGCAGCAAGTTGATTTACTACTTGCATCTGCAGCAAGTTGATTTATTACTTGCACCTGCAGCAAGTTGATTTACTACTTGCATCTGCAGCAAGTTATTTACTACTTGCATCTGCAGCAAGTTGATTTATTACTTGCACCTGCAGCAAGTTAATTTACTACTTGCATCTGCAGCAAGTTATTTACTACTTGCATCTGCAGCAAGTTGATTTATTACTTGCACCTGCAGCAAGTTGATTTACTACTTGCATCTGCAGCAAGTTATTTACTACTTGCATCTGCAGCAAGTTGATTTATTACTTGCACCTGCAGCAAGTTGATTTATTACTTGCACCTGCAGCAAGTTGATTTACTACTTGCATCTGCAGCAAGTTGATTTATTACTTGCACCTGCAGCAAGTTGATTTACTACTTGCATCTGCAGCAAGTTGATTTATTACTTGCACCTGCAGCAAGTTGATTTACTACTTGCATCTGCAGCAAGTTGATTTATTACTTGCAACTGCAGCAAGTTGATTTACTACTTGCATCTGCAGCGAGTTGATTTATTACTTGCATCTGCAGCAAGTTGATTTACTACTTGCATCTGCAGCAAGTTGATTTACTACGTGCATCTGCAGCAAGTTGATTTATTACTTGCACCTGCAGCAAGTTGATTTATTACTTGCATCTGCAGCAAGTTGATTTACTACTTGCACCTGCAGCAAGTTGATTTATTACTTGCATCTGCAGCAAGTTGATTTATTACTTGCATCTGCAGCAAGTTGAAAATTATTATCTCAATATTTAATGGCAGATTGTCATTGTCAACATTCTACAACACTAACATGGTGATATTCACATAACTGCAACCATTTTGTATGTTCAAATTTAATACCAAATGATGTAGAGAAGAAAATCATTGAAAATTTTAAAGCGTATCAAATGTACATGTTTGTACTATTTTTCATCAAAAAAGCAAATACTTTGCACATTAATGTAAATGAAGTATGTTAATGTGCAGGGCCCGGTTGTTCAAAGCATTGTTAGCTTAACAAGCTCATTAAGGGTCATTTCGTTAACTGTTTTAGCAGATTCAATACACAATATTCTGATATTTTTTGCTGAAAAAATGTGAGTAGCTTTTGCACTGCAAAAGCTACTCACATTTTTTCAGCAAAAAATTTCAGCATATTTGCATATCACTTGACGTAAATTTTAACGAATCATTAACTAACGATGTCGTTAGCTTTGAACAACTGGGCCTAGTTTGATAAGTTGTCTATGTTTTACAGTTTGTTGTCCTACTAACACATATGGTCCTACCTGTGAAGAATGCCCGGGAGGAAAAGACAGGCCTTGTAAAGGAAATGGACAGTGTGATGTAAGTAGCTCTTCTCGTAATGCTTAGCATTCTGGGTAAAAATTTCAGCAGACCACATTTTGAAATATTTTTATGATTTTTCCCAGGAAGCAGAATTGGATAGTTCATGAAATGTGAAATCCTGTTATCTGGGAAAATTAAAAATATGATTGATTGGTCATCTGAATATGTGTCTGTCCATATTTTTGTTTCCGGACCATATCTTGAGCAAATATCAATGGATTTTCACCAAACTTGGTGTGTGCATTGATACTGAGAAGATCTGGTTGGGATTGCTAATGGGCAAATTTTGTTAATTTTTGACAGAGTTATCTGCCCAACACATCCTTATTTTCATTTCTGGACCATAACTTGAGTAAATGTCAATCAATTTTCACCAAACTTGGTATATGCATTGATATTGGGGAGATCTGGTTTTGGATTGCTAATGGGAAAATTTTGTCAAGTTTTCACAGAGTTATCAACCAGACACACATAGTTATTTTCATCTCCAGACAATAGCTTGAGTAAATATCAATGGATTTTCACCAAACTTAGTACATGCATTGATGTCATGGAGATCTGGTGTGGGATTGCTAATGAGCAAATTTCGGCAATTTTTTTGACAGTTATCTGCCAGCCACACAATACTGGCGGGATATCATCATTTCACATTTTTATTTTTTATCCAATTTTAACCAAATTTACATGGTTTGTCAGATCTGTTATCTCAGGCACATTGTTCTCCAACTTTGCTTTTCCCTTTATTTAAACATTAGTCCACTGTCAAGTCAGAATAGCATCAAAACTTGGACATTTATGCCACGTGGATACACCATCCCGGTGGAAACTGGGATGAGACCATCCAGAATGTGCAATTGGCACAAAAAAAATGCATGAACTGAACTTTGTGCTGTCATATACTTTTCAGGGTGAAGGTACCAGAGGTGGCAAAGGAAAGTGTCAATGTAATTCTGGATATAAGGGGGATTTATGTGATGATTGTACAGACAATTACTTTGAAGCAGAAAAAAATGATACACACACTGTTTGTTTAGGTAATATATCAATACAGTAATTACCTTAGTATCGCTTAGCATGCTGGGTAAAAATTTCAGCAGATGGCGTTTTAAAATATTTATCTTATTTTCCCCAGAAAACAGGCTTTGACATTTCATGCAAATTGTCTCCTAAGGAGACAATTTGCATGAAATGTCAAAGCCTGTTTTCTGGGGAAAAGAAACAACATAAAAAATATCATCAATTTGTCGTCTGCTGAATTTACTCAAAGATTGTTAATGGTGAATATTTGGACACCTAAACATATTCAGCAGAGTTGTAGCAGATGACTTTCTTAAACTGATATTAAAATATTTCAAAATGTTGTCTACTGTAATTGTGATTAGAGCTTTGTTGCCGTACAAAGAGAATTGAATAAATCCATGTGACAGCTTGATGACGTGTCTGAAAAGTGCTAGTTGAATGCCAAAAAGTGCAGACCCTGATGGGGAGTTTGATCTGGGTCTACACTGTGCTCTGAATTGTCTGTTTGAATATTTAGGGTAGATGAGTTTAAGTAAGACAAGACTAGACAAGTATCTTAACCCTTATTCTGCTTAATACAGCAACCCCTGTGCTAACAGTGTAGATCCAGATCAGATGAAGCCATCTGATCAGGATCTACACTGTTTGTCATGTAGTTTGTGAATTCAATGACTGCATTATATCAGGTAATCTGATTAGTGGATAGTCAGAAATGGGTGTGGCTAAATTAATTTATTCAGCAGGATAAGGGTTAACTACCATATATACCTTAAGTATTGGGACGGGCAGGCCTGAGTAAACAGTGTAGACCCAGATTGGATGCTGCAGAATGCAACATCTGATCAGGGTCTACACTGTTTGCCATTGATCTAGCAATAATTTGACATATATCAGTAGCTTGTATAATGGAGTTGTTCACTAGGATGTTTGGTAAGGAGTTAAGGTGTCTGATTACATAGGGTAAATATGGTTCTTCTGTTGTTAGACCTATACTTGCCATTAAAATCATCTGGATGAACCAGCATTCTAGAGAATACCCACAATAATTTCTTGGTGAAAAAATAAGAAGTATTATCCTGTTATCACCTCAACTCTCACACTCTATTTAGCTTTGATATGTAATCACCTTTTAGACAGTTTGTTACATCCTAACCAGTCATGTTAAGTTGAAATTTGAAATGGATACACATGTGTAAAGAACATATTAATCTTTACCCTGAGCTAGTTCAAGAGATGACAGATTGGTTATATTTTTCTTATTTTGTTTCCAGAAAACAGGATTTGATGTTTCATGCAAATTGTCTCCGGTGGAGACAAATTTGCATAAAATATCAAGTCCTGTTTCCTGGCAAAAATAAGGGAAAATATTTCAAAATGTTGTCTGCTGAAATTTTTACCCAGCTTGCAAATGATCAATATTAAAACAGGTTTGATGTTTATATGCATAACTGTCATTACTATTTGTAGAAATTTTGAATGAGATTTGCCATCTGTAATTCTGTTACTGTTTACACACCATGACATAGCGTGGAATCCCCATGTTTAGCATTGAAATTTCAGAATTCCCTCTGTGTGGTGTAATGGTCAATAAACTTACATCCATTTATACCTGCTGTAACATCAATACAGTTGTATTCCCAGTGTCCTGTGTTTGTCTCACATGATAAACTGTGGTTTAGGATACTGGCATTCTAGTATCATAAAATATTTTCTGCGGTCATTCTCTCCCTTCCACTGGTTCAAGAAGAGCAGTTGCCAGTTTCTGGCAAAAGGATGTGCTGAAAAAATGGGAGTAGCTTTTGCACATTTTTTCAGCAAAAAATTTCAGCATATTTCCGTATCACTCAATGTAAATTTTAACGAATCGTTAACTAATGACATCTTTAGCTTTGAACAACTGGGCCCTGGTTAACTACTCAGAGGACTAAGTCTGCCCAGGAAAAGTATAGTCAGGTAAACTGAACGGCTCAACATGACCTAAATGGATTGAATGGGCCATAAAGCCTCAGTTATAAAAAAAAAATCATTCTAGCATGTTTCAGACAGGATATGTTTAATACTATTCTGAATTGTAAAGCAAAAAAGGAAAATTGGTCACTCTTGTTAAACCTTAAAGCATCAAACAGAATTCTAGCAGACAACTTCCTGTTTTTTCTATTATTTTTTATAGAAAATAAGGCTTGACATTTCATGTGAATTGTCTACTAGGCAGACAATTCGCATATAATGTCAAACTTTCTTTTATCTATAAAATAAAAAAAAAAAAATTCACAATGTCAGCTGCTGTAGTTTTGATTGGTGGTGCAACAGGATAAAACAATATGTGCACTGCACATTCTTATGTAGTTTTTCCAAAGTGTAGGGAGTGTCTGTTAATACTAATAGCACACTAGGCAAAAATTTCAGCAGACAACATTTTAACCTTTACCACTCTCTGGGCATTTTCAGCAGACGACAAAATGATGTTATTTTTCTTATTTTTTCCAGAAAACAGGATTTGACATTTCATGCAAATTGTCTCCTTAGGAGACAATTTGCATGAAATGTCAAATCCTGTTTTCTGGGAAAAATAAGAAAAAATATTTCAAAATGTCGTCTGCTGAAAATTTTACCCAGAGTGCTAAGCGTTAAAATGTTTTTGTTATTTTTTACCAGAAAACCGGTTTTGATATTTCATGCAAATTGTCTTCTGTTTTCTGCTAAATACTGGATAATTTGCATGAAATTTCAAAACCTCTCTCTGGTAAAAAAAGGAAAAACATCATCAATTTGTCATCTGCTGAATTAGCCAAGCTAGTGGTAAAGGTTAAAATATGGGCATGTTAAATGATGAAAAGTTAGAGAAATATTCTGTCACATTATTATTTGCTTTTAGCTTGTCATGAGTCATGCAAGTCTACTTGTTGGGAAGCAGGGCCTAAAGGATGTGATGAATGTAAGAGTGGATGGAGAGAATCAGAAGAAGAAGGCTGCATTGGTAAGTGTAACTTTTTAAATTCAAATAACTGGCTCTTTTTAACTCTTAAATTGCAAGTAAAATTTGTAGCAGATGACATTTTATTATTGTTTTCTTAAAAAAATAGGTCTTGACATTTCATTTGAATTGTCTACTTTGCAGACAATTCATGTGAAATTTCAAGACTTAATTTCTATGAAAAATAAAAAAAAAATGTACATTTAAAAATGTTGTCTGCTGCATTTGTGATCGGCACTTTAAAGGTTAAGCTGAATCTTAATATCAACAAACGACATTTTTTACTCTTGCTTATATATATTTGTTTTTTTTTTTTGGTCTTTTGTTTTTTTTTTGGTCTGTTTTTTTTTTTTTTTTTTGGTCTTTTTTTTTTTTTTTTTTTTGGCCTTTTTTTTTTGTTTTTCATAAAATAGGGTATGATATTTCAAGCAAATCACCTCCTTAGGTGTTGCAAGTAATTTCCTAAGGAATGACCTTGAAAATATCCAAATTTTCTGACAAAAAACGGCACTCATTTCATGAATGTTACGTTTACCACATATGTACCAATGGTTAAAGGACCCAAATATTCAGATACAACTTTTTGTGCCCTTGCCATTTAAGAATGGTAGAAAGGACATATGTTACTCCTGTCCGTCGTCCGTCCATCTCTGTCCGCATCCGAGATGGTGTTAGCAATTTGCATATAAGTTTTTCAGGCATAAGCAATTTGCGTTTAAGTTTTTCAGGCGGAGGCATCCTTGTCCTTTGGACACATTTTTAGTTATCTTTGCATACCTTACTGTTTCACCTTCCAGCATTACATGATTTTGTGAAAAAAGCAGAAACAAACAAAAAAATGCACTGAATGTGCCAGACAGATATTGCAAAAATACAGCAAACAGATGTTGAAATACATTAGTCAATCCTCAAAATCCTTTCATAATATGCCAGTTGTTGTTTTTGTAATGCTTAGCACTCTGGGTAAAATTTTCAGCAGTTGACATATTGAAATATTTTACTTATTTTTCCCAGAAAACAGAGTTTGACATTTCACTCAAATTGTCAATTTACATTAAACATCAGAACTCATTTTTCTGGGAAAAGTGAGAAAAATATCAATTTGTCATCAGCTGAATTAGCCCAGAGTCTAGTAATTGTTAGATTAGTTGTGTCAAGCAAAAACATGTCTTTTAGCACAAGAAATATGTAGGCTTAGATTAGCCTGCATTTCCACATGGTAGAATGTGCAAATTTGCATGGCCAATCTTTGACCTTTGCAGAAGCTGTATGTTGAAATGTATATTCTCTGATTAGTTTTCATAAATGTTTAACACAGGTTTTGATGAGAGGATTATCCAGATAAATTCTCTTATTTTTCCATGAAACATGTTGTGGCTACTCATTAGAAACACCTCACTGGGGTGCTTCTAATGAGTTGTCAAAACATGCTTTTATGGAGAAATAAGAACAATATTAACTCTTCAAGCACCAAACAAAATGTGTAACAGACAACGTTCTGTTTTTTGTTTTGTTTTTTTTTCATAGAAAATAAGTCTAGACTTTTTCTGTGACATGAAACATCAAGACTTATTTTCTATGAAGAAATGAAAAAAAAAATGTTTAAAAGTGTCATCTGCTGCAGTTGTGATTGACAGTTTAAGGGTTAATGCTTTTTGGTTGAAAAAAGTGCCTTATCTACAGGTAAATTGCACGCTGTTAAAAAATGTTAGTGCATTTGACTTGCACTATGCAACATTTACCTTGATGATATATCGAGACAGTGAAGGCACATATCAGCTTGTGCATTTGTGCAGTCTGATCAGGGCCATTGTGTCAACTTACAGAATCATATGATAAGCCCTTCATTGGACAGAGCCTTTCATTATCGTCTCTTCATTGTCTCATTATGACTTATTGCATAAATAGCAGTGCCGCACATTATTAACAGCCGTGCATTAACTGGCGAAAAGCCGTGTATTAAGGCAATTCACACGCTGTTAATGAACGGCTATGCAACTTTCAATATGATCGTACCGGGGCCATAGATTTGCTGCCAATACAAGATGTGTACTGCCCCGCCCTGGAACGAGCATAGTCCATGGAAATTATGTTCACGAGACATCTGTGAAAAGGCGAAACAAAATAGTGCAAGAAATAATGCTAAATGTAGCAAATGGTTTCAGTTTTTATGCAATAATAGCAATCAAACATGGTTTTCAATGCATTAACATTCGCCAGGTCCCTTGGGAGGTGTTGAAAACCGCGACCTTTGGCCTTGGTTTTCAACACCTCCCACCGGACCTGGCGAATGTTAAAACATGGAAAACCATGTTTGATCCCTATATTAAATAATGCTGAAAGAAGCATAAAACACCAAATTATCATCATCATCATCATCATCTTGATACTCACTGCAAACTGTGGGGTATATTGTATTCTTGTTACAGTTTTGTTACAGTTTCTAAGTGGTATTTAATATGCACTACTATTTGACATTTTTTTTTCTGTTTTTCAGATGTTGATGAATGTGAAGAATCTTATCCATGTGGCGAAAATCAGTACTGTACCAATACACCAGGAAAATATAATTGTGCTAGTAAGTTTAGTCTCCTTGCCCACTTATTCAGAACATAGCCTCTGTAGATGGAATTCCGGCCCATGACGGTACAGACTTTAAGAAAACGCAACCAATCAAATATATTGAAAATTTCACCACCCAAAACTGAAAGTTTTCAGATAAAAATTCTGATAGTTTTCATATTTCTGCTCAAAACATAGATTGTGGGCACTCCTTTAAAAACAGCCTTGCCTAGGTGGTTCTAACGAGTACCCACAATCTATGTTTTTGAGCAGAAATAAGAAAAATAATGTATACACCTGTAAACCCAAGTTTTACTACATAAAAGTGGAGTTTAAGGGGGTCAAAATTATATAGGTATGTTTTCATGATGGCAATGAAAGTCCATAGAGTTATGGGCTGAATTCCAGAGTCTTTAGTCGCCACCTTCAGTCATCTCAATATGACTTACATAATATTGAAAGGGACATAAAACCCCATATAATCATTTTCAGAATATATTTAGCTAATGCAATACTATAATAGTTCTAAGTATTATGGCAGACAGGCCTGAGCAAACAGTGTAGACCCAGATCAGATGCCACACGTGTAGTGAAAAGAAGTAGTTTAAATTTTAGAACAAATACACAATGTAGTAAGGAGTGTTGCAATATTTAGGATAAATATGGTACCGTATTTACCATATATATTCAGACAGACAGGCCTGGGCAAACAGTATAGACACAGATGAGACGCTGCAAAATGCGGCGTCTCATCTGGGTCTACATTGTTTGCCACTCATCCAGCAGTTTTTAGGCACAACATCGCGTAGTGAATTGTACTGGTTCAAATTTTAGAACATACATGGTAAGGAGTTGAGGTGTCCGAATACTTAGGGTAAATACGGTAGTTACAATAACATGTTTATTATCAAAATACAAAAGTTTTAAATACACTATCTTTTGTGAAAACATGTTACTGTGTAGCATTTGCGCTGCAAAACTACTAGCATTGTTTTTCATAGAAAATTTCAGTATATTTAAAATTTTGTATAATGTTTTCTTGCTGGGTGAAAAATTACAGCAGACAACATTTTGGAATTTTCCAGAAGATGGGCCTTGACTTTTCATGCAAATTGTCTCCTAAGGAAATAGAAAAATATTGTCAGTTTGTTTTCTGCTGAATAAGGCCAGAGACTGGTAAAGGTTAAGGGGTATGGTTTATTTTCAGGGGAGGTAATTCTGTCAAATCAGTTTTGCAGCTCCTCTAAAAAGGGGTCTACTCTAAAAAAGAAAAGGAAAAAATCCTCCTGAATAGGTTTTGCATTGCAAAACTACTTGCATTTATTTTCTACAAAATAAGGTGTATTTTAAATTTTGTGTAAGAATATTAAAGGGAATGGATTCTTTTTCAGGGTAGGTAATGCTGTCAGACTGTTTTTGTCTTCCCTCTGAAAAGGGGTTTGTTCTTAAATAAATGTGTAAGCCTGGCTCCATAGTGCAGTACATAGTATGTCTGATTGAAAATCTACGGTCTCAAGTTTGAATCCTAGCTAGACCACATAACTTTTGTGGAGATAAACCTAAAACAATTTCTATGGTCTTTCTCCCCCATCTGCTGATTCAAGAAGGGCAGTTGTTAGTTACTTGCAAAAAGTAAGTGCACAGAGTACCTGGTTAACTGCTTATAGGACTGTCCTGTCCAGGAAAAATGTGATTAGGTTAAATAACCAGCTCAACATGACCTTGACCTTGTCCTTTCCTTGGCAGTCTAGTTGATTGCCCACAAAATATGTTTTGATGCATAAAAAACCTCACAAATTCTGTTACATTTTGGTTTCTGAATGGGGGTATCTAATAAGCACTGCTTATTGTTTGTTTTGAGGTTTGATGGCCCAGTCAACCCAATGGAGTCAGGTCGAGTGTGGTTAGTTTACTTAACCACACTTTTACTGGGCAGGCTTAGTCCCCTAAGTGCACATTCTTTTGCCAGAAACTGACAACTGCCCTGCTTGAATCAGGGGAAGGGAGAGAGTGACCATAAAATTATTTCATGATGAATCTCCAGGAAAAAATATTGCCGACGTGGCACTAATTATTGACATTTCTTGTTGTAGGTAAGATTAGAGAAACTGTTGTATCACAGATTTTTTGTTTCATTGTAGCCTGTCATCGGTCGTGTTCTGGTTGTAGTGGTTTTGGTGCTCATAAATGTACAGCGTGTGCACTGGGTTATATTTTACAAAACCAAAATTGTAAAGGTAACACTTATTAACCTTTAACCTCCTTATTTCAATATCTTTAGTCTGAATATTTGGACACCTTAACTTCTCACATATATTATGAATACACACTTATTCAAATATATTGAAAATTTCAACACCAAAAACTGAAAGTTTACAGATAAAAATTCTGATTTTTTTCATGTCTGCTCAAAACATAGGTTGTGGGTACTCGTTAGGCGGTTCTAACCAGTACCCACAATCTTTGTTTTTGAGCAGAATTAGGAAAAATAATGTATACCCCTGTAAACCCCAGTTTTACTATATAAAAGTAGGGTTTAAGGGGGTCAAAATTATATAGGTATGTTTTCTTGATGGTTGTCCTAAAACTTGAACAAAATAGTAAAGAAAGTATCCAGGAAGAGCCATAGTCATAGAACATAGCCTACCAATGACACCAAGAGGAAGAGCAAAAATCTAATAGGGACATCGCAAGTTACAAACCAATGAAAAGCAGTCCATTGTTTTACCAGAAAATGTGGAGGTGGTCTGAGGTGGCAAAGGTGTCGTGTGTCTTATGTCACTGGGGCGCCCAACTGATATTGGCTTACAGTTGGGCAAGGCTTGCTATCCTTGTAGCAGGTAAGGGTAGAGGAGACTGTTTTAATTTCTTCTGTTTCTTCACTTTCATTCCTGTTCTTCTTTTTTTCCTGTCCTTCTCTTTCATCTCCTCGACTGTCTATTCTATCTCTTTTCTCCCTTCCTCTGGGAGACAACACAAAATGACCCACAAGGGTTGACTTGTCATTAAACCCCAACACAATCAATAAAAACCTGTAAATGTGTGTGCCACAAAACATAGCCTCTGATCAGGGTATACACTACTGCCACTCATCTAGCAGTTTTTAGACACACCAGATGGAGTTGAGATTTTAACCCTTAAAGCATTTATCACAATTACAACAGACAGCACACAGCTTTCTTTTATATTATTTATCAGAGAAAAAAATGATTGATATTTCATCTAAATGGTCTGCTAGGCCAACAATTCACATTAAATATCAAGTCTTATTTCTTCTGAAAAATAACAGCAATAAATAATAGATAAGAGGGGGTATCAACATAATATTTTTCTTATTTCTCGACAAAAACATATGTTGTGGATACTCATTAGAAGCGCCTCACCGAGGTGCTTCTAATGAGTACCCACAACATTTGTTTTCATGAAGAATTAAGAAAGATATCAGCATTTTTCGGATGAAAAAAGTGTCTTATCTGTTGCTATGAATAACAGTAACAATTTTACAGTGGCATCTGCAATGAATTTGCTTTGCACTTTAAAGATTTATTAACCCTTGTCATGCTGAATATATTAAGATGCCATGCCCACTTCTCATTGTCTGCCAGTCAGATTACTTGATCCAGATTTTTGATACAACTTACTGAATGACAAATAGTGCAGATCCAGATCATTTGGCTTCTTAGAAGCCAGCTGATCTGGATTTACATTGTTTGCAAAGATGGGTCATATCTGGGACCAGCAGGACCAGAGTTAAGGTGTCCCAACTATATGGATGTAACAGTGGTTGATTTTATTTTTTTCCCATTCTTTCATTTCAGATATAAATGAATGTGATGAGGATAAAACATTATGTATGGGTGAAAGACAACATTGTGAAAATACAGAAGGAAGTTACGAGTGTATATGTGAAACTGGATATATTCTAGATGATGAAAATACTTGTATACCAAAACCAAAAGGTTGGTTTCCTTTTGTTTTCTTAATGTTTAGCATGTTGGGTAAAAATTTCAGCAGACTGCATTTTCAAATATTTTCCCCAGAAAATAGGCTTTGACATTTCATGCAAATTGTCCCTTTTAGGCTTGGACATTTCATGCAAATTGTCTCCCTTTGGAGACAATTTGCATGAAATGTCAAAGTTTATTTTCTAGGAAAAATGAGAAGACATATTCTCAATTTGTCTGTGTTTGCTGAATTTGCCTATAGAGTGGTAAATGTTTGTCTTCAGTATACTGACAGTGAATTATCAGTAAGAAATGAATGATATATTTTTCTCCAAAAGCTTTGTGTGAGCTTTGTGCTCATTGATGCAAATGACACTCATGGGTTGACGTGTCATGAAACCTGAACTCATCATCAGCTTTGTGCTCTTTACTCTAATAACTCTTGTTGCATCATTCAGAATTGTAACTGATGATATTAAAAAAAAAAAACTAAGATTGATATGTGAATCATTGGCTAGTCAAACACTTCACATGAAATGTCAAGCTTTATTGAATGATCAGAAACTATTTTAGAATACAGTCAGCTGCTATTGTGACTGATACTTTAAGGGTTAAGACTGACTGCTTTAAATAAGTCATCTTGACTGATGGCTGGTTCTCAAAATTTAGTTTTAACCCTTGTCCTGCTGAAGCCTGATATACCCTGCCTTTGCAAACAGTGTAGATCCAGATCAGTTGGCTTCTGAAGAAGCCAACTGATCTGGATCTGCACTGTTTGCCATTAAGTATGTGAATATATAGCAACAATCTGGATGAAGTGATCTGATTGGCTGAAAATTAGAAATGGGTGTGACATCCTAATTTATTCAGCAGGACAAGGGTTAAGATCACAATATTTGGAAATAATTAAGGAAGTTCCTTCTTTATACAATGCAGAATACTTAACTTCACTGTCAGGATTTATAAATAACAAATTAGGGTACTGGATATACATTGCCTTTTTTGCAAAGGAGACAACTTTTAGTAAATTCCTGTTTGATTTCCAGCACACCAAGACCACTTTGGAGCAAATTCTTTTAAAGTAGAACACTTTTTGGAAGGGAGGCAAAACAATTTTGACACCCAGAAAAGTGTATCTGTTGCCCGTATAATGTTTTTGCACTTTTTGGATTTTTTTTTTTTTTTTACAGAAAAATTTGGTCCTTTAAAATAATGGGTGGGTGGGCGTTGGGCATCATCCAAGCTTTACCTTTTGGTTGACCTTTTTTCAGTGATATGTTACGTTTATTCTTCAGTGGAAAAACCTGTCTATAATAACATTAGGCATTTTTCTTGTTTTGAGATATATTGGTTAGACTTTGATTTGAGGTTTTGATGCTCATAGTCTATTCTGTATGTGTTTGGTTTTGGGAAAATGGAAGTATGTTGACAGAAGTAGACTTGAACAATATAACTACGTCCGCCCACTGTCGTCGACCAATATTTTGATTACCTTAAACATCCTTAGTCTGATTTCATTTATCCTGAATCCTGAGACCTGATTTCATTGATCCTAAATCCTGGCATAAGTCCTGATTTTGTTGATCCTGAATTCTGGCATGTCCTGATTTCCCTGTTCTTGTATCTTGGCAATATTCTTTGAAGTTTTGATTACCTTAAATTTTGGCTGTATTGTTGGTGGTTTCACTCTTTTGATCCCTGAATCCTGGCAACACTCTGGCTGAATATAAATAAATGTTCTTGAGTCCTATCTTCATTACAGTTTTCCTGATTTGATTTCTGTTGAAATCAAGCTATCAGGATCCCAAATTTTGAATTGTTGATCAAATTATCAGGGTCCCAAATTTTGAATTAACCCATTTCAGCCTGGCAGACCAAAACAGATATCTGTGCAAACAGTGTAGCTCCAGATGAGACAGCTCATAATGAGCCATCTCATCAGGATCTACACTGTTTGCCATTCAGTTTTTGGTTTTAGCCTAAAACCCCTATTTGCATCAGTGGGCATGTCCAAACTCAAGGATGGAAAGAGTCCACTTCAGAAAATCAGGGATGAAAGGGTTAAATTATTCACTTTTCTAATAACTTAAACTTAGTACCTTCTGGCTTAGCTTTATCTGGGATAATTTGAATTGGGAGTGAGTTTATCTTGGCTGTTTTGGTCTGTTTCAGAGCCTCCTAGGCAATCAAAGCCCAAAGAAAAGAAGAAAGGAAAACAAGATAAAGACAAGCCAGGGTTCTGGTTCCTTGTTGGGATGATAGTTGTCTTCTATATATGTTGCTCACTAGTCAACTGGAACTTTATTGTTGTTTTTATACTCTCAATTGCCTTAGGATTTTTTATATACTGGTTTGGTTCTGTGCATGATTTTTGATCTCAGTATGTGAAATACTATTTTAATAGGCAATGATTTTTAATTTATAAGGAGCTCCAGGTAAAGCAATAATTTCTGATAATAATTTAGGATATGTCTTTTTTTTTTTTTTTTTTTTTTACTATCTTTGTAGCAAATTATTATATGTTGTAGGTGTGTAGGTTATCATTACAGTAAGGCAATTCTAATGAGTGGCCACAAAATTTGTTACAGTACAAAAGTAACAATATCAAATGTTTTCTGAATATCACTTAATCTACCACCCTGATTTGAATCTGATTATGGAGGAAATGGTAACACTTTCAAGGGAGGCAACTCAGTCAAAATGGTTTTTGCCTCCCTTCTGAAAAGTTGTCTATTTTAAAAGGAAAGAATTTGCTCTTCTTGGGAGCAAATTCTTTCCTTTTAGAATAGACCTTTTTCAGAAGGGACTTAGTCTATGGAAAAGCAAGCAAGAAGTCATGAAAGTTGTCTCCCTTGTACGAAATGAAGGAAAATCTGCCGTGTGTATCCAGTCCCTCTTATTGGTTTCCACGTAATTTTGATATTTTTAACATAATTCATTTACAGGTGAAAATTCAATGTTTTTATTTCCATTTTAACTTGTGATACCATTCAACAGTGGATACAAGGACTTGACCTAATTATTGTGGGATAATTATCCCTTAAAGTGCCATTCCTAAATGCAGCAAATGACAATCTAAATTCTTTTATTATTTTTGCAAGAAAATTCATGTGAATCATCTGCAGAGGAGGCAGATGATTCACATGAAATGTCAATTCCTATTTTCTCAGAAAAAATTAAAAAAAAATAAAAAAGGATGACGTCTGCTGCTATTTGGTAGATGCTTTAAGGGTTAATTTGGTTTTAGTCATACGGGTGTGTATTGCATAATTTTCATTTGATCCAAAGCATTATGTTAATTCTAACACAGTGCATGTATATAGGCCATGATAAAGAACTGTGTTTTATTCTGCAACAAAATCCCTGGATAGAAGAATGTAATGCAAAAAAACCCCACATTTTTATGATGTTTCAGGCATCATTTCACATTTCCTTGACATTAACCAGTGTAATGTTGTTTTCTCATATCAGGTACATTATAAAAACAGATAAATGCGTATGTTACAGTAAAAAATGTTTGCTGGGTTCCTTCAAACAATGGCGCATGCTCATAATTTGAACTACTTAAAAATTGACCTCCAACTGTGGTTTATTACTCAAGAAATCACTGCTAGGGCTGATCTGTTTCTTAATCCATAAAGCACCAATCATAAATGCAGCAGACAACATTTTTTTTTATTATTTTTCAGAGAAAACAAGTCAACATTTGGCAGATGATTCACTTGAAATGTAAAGACTTGTTTTCTTGAACAATGAAAAAAAAAATCTTAGAATGTCATCTGCTACAAATTTTGCTTGACACTTTTAGGGTTAACTAAGAAAACTGATTCTTAAAAGGATCTTTGATATTGATGATAATGCATTACGAAAACACACCTATTCAAATATATGGAAAATTTCAACTCCAAAAAACTGAAAAATTTCAGATAAAAAACTCTGATATTTTTCATATTTCTGCTCAAAACATAGATTGTGGGTACTCGTTAGAACCACCTTGGCGAGGCGGTTCTAACGAGTACCCACAATCTATGTTTTTGAGCAGAAATAAAAAAATAATGTATACCCCTGTAAACCCCAGTTTTACTATATAAAAGTGGGGTTTAAGGGGGTCAAAATTATATAGGCATGTTTTTGTGATGGGAACAACTCCATAAAGCAGATGTAGTAATTAGCCTTAGAAAAGAATTTTATACCCCGCCACACAATAGTGTCTGGGTGCTATATTTTCCCATTTGATTATTGTCTGCCCATCCATCCATCAGTGCTTGGTTTCCACTCTCTAGCTTAAATAGTTTTCGATGGATTTTATTCAAATTTTGCAAAATTTCCGAAGTAAGGCCCTTGATTGATGTCATAATTTTCTTTTGGCTGAATAGCTTGAAAATAAATATATAATTGTTATTTTTCGGTTTGCGTGTTTTTGTTGTTTTAGTTTGTTCAAGTGGCAGAGTATCATGCACTGTCTGCAATGCTTTTATATCCAAAAGAAACAGTGGATGCCTGTTTCCTCTGTGGCAGAGCTTCCAGTAACTTAAGGCAGGGTTTGAGCTTTTCATTGATCTCAGTTCTGGAAAAAAATCCCACCAATTCGGAGGCAACATCTAGACTTCACTCAAATATTGGTGTCTGAAATTTTAAACTTCAGCTAATAGCATTATGTGAAATGTGTGGCATGTCACCTATGGCATAGTAACTGGTGACATTTATATGAAATGCTGGACAAAAACTGGTTACATGTGAATTGCTATGCATCAGGTTGTGACATTTATCTAAAATGCTATAACTGGTAGTATTTAGGTGAAATCATACTGCTATAAATTTGGCTTTATATTATCAATAATTATGTTTATTTGTTTGTTTGTGTTGAGGTTTTACGGCCCAGGCAACCTAATGGGGTCATGTCAAGCGTGGTCAGTTTACCTAACCACACGTTTACTGGGCAGGCTTAGTCCTCTAAGCGGTTAACCAGTATTGTGCACATTCTTTCGCTAGAAACTGACATCTGCCCTTCTTGAATCAGCGGAAGGGAGAGAATCACCGTAGAAAATATTTCATGATCACTCTCCACGAAAGAATGTTGCCGACCTCGACAGGGGTTGAACCCGTGACCTCCTGGTCTCCAGTCGGACGGCGCATCCAACTGAGCCACCGAGGCCGGTTAACCCTTAAAGCACCAAGCAAATCTGCAGCAGATGGAATTCTCATTTTTTTTATGATTTTCCAGAGAAAAAAAGAAAATAAGACTTGACATTTCATGTGATTCATGTGAAATGTCAAGTCTTATTTACTCTGAAAATTAAAAAAAAAAGAACAAAAAATCAGATTATTGTCAGCTGCAATTGTTATTGGCACTTTAAGGTTAATATGGATGTCATTAACGCATAATATGATTCATTGTATTATATAAATCTCATTATCTCATTGTAATTACAGATTTGAAAAAAGTATTGGGAAAATTCACAATACTATATACCATGCTCCATTTGTTGTTATTTGGCAGTTCATTGTTTTGGGAATTATTTGAAGCAGCTATTAAACGAGAAAAATAAAACATGCTGTCCTGTTCACAATTAGAAACTAGTCCTGGATATTATTTTGGATTGCCTTGAAATTTATGGTTTGCAGAAATGATTTAAGATGCTACATAAGTATTCATTGAGAAATAAAAATTAAAACAGTTTCTTCTAGGGGAGGGGAAGTGTGTGTGTGTGTCTGTGTGTGTGTCTGTATGTCTGTGATAGGGGCAAGGAAGGATGGGGAAACTACTTATCAGAGTGTTGTCAGTCTCTCATAACTCCCAAAACATTAGACAGAAAAAAATATTGATATTGTTGCATCATGTCACATTGATTTTAGGGCAATCAAAAGTAACATATATGTTTGGGCAGTCTTATTGCCTTTTTATATTTTATTAGTTCACCTGAGCATTGCTTATGGTGAGCTATTGTGATCAATCACTGTCTGTCAGTCGTGCATCCTCAACAATTTGCTTTAAATGACAACTCCTCCCTGGGCCAATTTCAGTCAAACTTCACATTAATGTTACCTAGATGACTCTCTACAAAAATAGCTAAAATGGTTCAAGATGGCTGCCATCTTGAAACTTTATTTTGAACTTCTCCTGAACCGAAAGGCCAATCAACTCGAAACATGGTAGGAAGTATTGCGGTGGCTTGTAGATCAATAGCTAAAATCATTCCAATCTGAGCCGGCCTCGGTGGCTCAGTTGGATGCGACGTCCGACTGGAGACCAGGAGGTCACGGGTTCAACCCCCGCCGAGGTCGGCAACATTCTTTCGTGGAGATTGATCATGAAATATTTTCTACGGTCATTCTCTCCCTTCCGCTGATTCAAGAAGGGCAGTTGTCAGTTTCTGGCGGAAGAATGTGCACAATACTGGTTAACCGCTTAGAGGACTAAGCCTGCCCAGTAAACGTGTGGTTAGGTAAACTGACAGCGCTCGACATGACCCCATTGGGTTGACTGGGCCGTAAAACCTCAACACAAACAAACATTCCAATCCGAAATCCAAGATGGTGGCCATCTTGAAAATCTGTTTTGAACTTCTCCTAAAAGGAATGGCAAGTTGGCTCGAAACTTAGTAGGAAGTATCGGAGTGACATGTGGATAAAAAAATAGCTGAAGTTGTTTCAATCAGAAATATCCAAGAAGGCGGCTATGGCTTGAAACTCTATTTTGAATTTCTTCTGAACCAAAAGGCCACTTGATTGGAAACTTGGTAAGAAGTATTGGGGTGACTTGTAAATCAAAAATAGCTAAAATTGGTTAGATCAGAAACTCAAGATCCCTGCCACAGCTGCCACTATGAAAATCTATTTTGAAATTCTTCTCCATAACCAAAAGGCCAATTAACTAGAAACTTCATTGGAAGTATTGAGGTGACTTGTTGATCAAAAATAGCCAAAATAGTTCAGATTGGAAATCCAGGATGACCTCCATCTTGAAAATTTATTTTGAACTTCTGAACTGAAAGATCCATTGACTCAAAATAGTAGGAAGTATCATGGCAACTAGTAGATCAGAAGTAGCTAAAATCATTCAGATTGGAAACCCAAGATGGTCCTGATGGCCACTATCTAGAAAATAGATAAAAAGTGGCCAAAAGTGGTTACGTTCCTTTGCTTCATTTGAACTGCTTTTCCTGAACAGAAAAACCAGTTGAGTCCAAACTTGGTAGGAAGTATCAGAAAGACATAGATCAAAAGTAGCTAAAATCGTTTGGATAAGAAATCAGAGATGACTGCCACAGCCTCTATCTTCAAAATCTATTTCTCCTGAACCCAAAGGCCAATTGACTGGAAACTTGGTAGGAAGTATAGGTGTGACTTGTAAATAAAAAATAGCTAAAATTGTTCCGATCAAAAACTTAAGATGGCGGCCATCTTAAAAATCTATTTTGAACTTCTCTCCTGAACCGAATGGCCAGTTTACTCAAAGCTTGTCTGGTACTCAGATGAGCAATACAGGTCCATCTTGGCCTTCTTGTAATGTTAATGCAGAGATGATGGTGTTCAATCAATATTTTTGGAAAATTATCATGTATTGAAGTACTTAAAGAAGTTTATGTGTTCTTTTACCATGAGTAAATACATCTTACATTTGTAATTTTTACAGAAGTTCATTGTTTTATATGGTATTCCATATTTACCAAATGTATTCGGACAAACAGGCCTGAGTAAAAAGTGTAGACTCAGATGCTCATTAGGTTCTACATTGTTTGCCACTCATCCAGCAATTTTTAGACAAAATTGAGTAGTTAATTGTTCAAATTTTAGAATAAGTATGGTAAGGAGTTGAGGTGTCCAAATACTTTGGGTAAATACGGTACTTTGTTTTATACTTTATATTGTAAGACTAGTCATCTACATGAAAAGCTGCATTATCATTCATTAGTGGCAATAATATGGCATCAGCCTTTTCTTCTCTTAAAGGTTGTTGAGTGTACAGTAAATGATCTGAAAATGAAACAGTAAAGTCTTAGTTTTAATCCATTTAATCCTTTCATCCCTGAGCTTTAGAAATGGATTCATCCATCTTTGAATTTTGACACATCCATTCTTTATAAATGGGGAGGTCAATGATCATTAACAAGATGGCAAGCAGTGTAGATCCTGATGAGATGGCTCATTATGAGCCATCTCATCTGGATCTACACTGTTTGCATAGGTATATGTAACAATCTACAGGGTTGAAAGTATTAAACAAGGGAAATAATTTTGCAAAGGGAGTGCCTTCAAAATTGGTTACGTTCCTTTGCTTCATTGGTGAGACTATAATTATGAGCTGCAACATGAGAAAACATATCTCCTGACAGTTTCATCCAATGAAGACTCAAATCAGCCTGCACCTCTTACAGTCTGATCAGTCTTCATTGTCTACATGAATATTTGCATCCTTGACTATCCAAAATGTGTCCAGTGAGGATTCTGATCAGACTGCACGAATGTGCAGGCTGATCTGAATCCTCACCGGACACACATGTTCGAAAGTACATTTTCTGATGTTGCGTCTCATATGATGAATTTACATCTCATTAATTCTATTTGACAGTATTGCCAGTAATTGTTTCACATTAAAAAATACACTTCATTCTCATTTAAAATTACTTAAAAATGACAGCAGTTAACACTTAATGCCCTGGCTCAATATGATTATTTTTACAAGTTTTAATGTCCCTATAAAACTCAACTTAATGCGGGCCTCTGCAGCCTAGTGGATAGGAGAGTTGACTCTTAATCCATTAGGTTTCTCACCGTTGTGGTTAAAGCCTCATTGGGGTCACATGTGGGAAAGCCAAGTTCTGCTTACGGATGGTCAGGTGGTTTTTCCCCGGGTTCTCCACTTATCGCCCACCTTTGATAAACGATCTGCTTGATAAGTGAAATATTCTTGAAAGGAGTGTAAAACCCAAATCAAAAAAAAAAAAAAAAAAGGACATGTTAGATCTGGCAAAATCATTATGTCCTGAATTTACCAGAAATTTTTAGATGTTGTTTCTCAAGCTAATAGCAAAGGGCGTATTTAAATGGTGGATGTGCAGGCTGCTCTTGGTCATTGCAAAGAAAGGGTTCTTATACCATATGGCCAGAGTGAAGACACCGATCAGTCTGCAGATCAAGGCTTTCTGTTTGTCCATTTTTTTATACTGTGTCCATTGATCCTGTAAATGAGAACAAATGCCCTGATCAGACTGCGCAAATGTACAGGGTGACCTGGGCCTCTATTGCCCTTAAAAGACCATTTCTTTCACATCAGGACCCCTTGTTGTTGTTTGATCAGCTTCATGTCATGAAAACTAATGAGAAGAAAAGGGGGAATGACTTCATTCAGTGTGTTCAATATTTTAGCTGATGAGTCTATAAAGCTTAGCACTCTGGGCAAAATCAGCAGACAAATTGCTAGTGGTATGTTTCTTATTTTTTCCAGAAAAAAAGGATTTGACATTTCATGTAAACTGTCTCTAGGAGACAGTTTGCATGAAATGTCAAACACTATATCTAGGAAAACTACAATGTAAGAAGAATATTTCAGACTTGTCTGCTGAATTTTTTACCCAGCATGCCAAACATTTATAATTTCTGATTTCATTCCTACAAGTTGAAATAAAGTGCAATAATTCATCACTTCTTGTCTTTTATATCTTATGACTAATTCTTTCATGTAAAACATGGTTTCAGATAAGTTATCATGGTGGAGATGAAGAGAACAGGAAACATTTGGTAGATATTCTGCCAATTTTTACAAGGGAGACAACTTTTGTGATTTCCTGTTTGTTTTCCTGTGGACCAGCCATCTTCTAAAAATGGGTCTACTCCAAAAGGGAAGAATTTGCTCAGGGAGCAATTTGTTCCCTTTTAGAGTAGACCCTATTTCAGGAAGGCAGCAAAACTATTTTGTTAGAGTTGCATCCCCTGAGGTTGTAACAGTACCCTTGAATTGAGTTTTGTGCCCCCAGGGATGAGCATATAGTCACTTTATTCACTGTCAGTAGAGATGTTTGCAGTGGCGTAGTCAGATGTGCATCTGGCTGGTGATCAGGAGATCACAGATTCAATACCAACCATGTACAGCAACATTCTTCCATGATTTCTGGCGAAAGAATGTGCACAATACTGGTTAACCGCTTAGAGGACAAAGCCTGCCCAGTAAATATGTGGTAAGGTAAACTGACTGCGCTCGACATGACCCCATTGGGTTGACTGGGCCATAAAACCTCAATACAAACAAATCATGGAGAGTGATCATGAAATATTTTCTACAGTCATTCTCTCCCTTCTGCTGATTCAAGAAGGGCATTTGTCAGTGTCTGGCGAATTAATGTGACAAGTACTGCTCAGCTGCTTAGAGGACTAAGCCTGCTCATTAAAAGTGAGGTTAGGTAAACTGACAGGCTTTACATGACCTTAATAGTGTTGACTGGGTCATTAAACTCCAAAGAAACCATATAGATGTCTGTCCATACATCAACCTTTCATCTTGAGCATACTTCAAAAAATTATTGAAGGTAGTCAAATGAAATTTCAAAATGTTGACAATAACTAGTGAGAGGAAGTACCATGCTCAAGCAGAAGATCAAACAAAATCTGAAAATGTTGATAACAGCTAGTGAGAGGAAGTACCATGCTCTACCAGGAGATCAAACAAAATTTGAAAATATTGATAAAAACAAGTAAGAGGAAATACCATGCTCTACCAAGAGATCAAATGAAATTTTAAATGTTGGTTATAGCTAGTGAGAGGAAATTCCATGCTCTACCAGATCAAACAAAATTTGAAATGTTGATAACTAGTGAGAGGAAGTACCATGCTCTACCAGGAGATCAAATGAAATTTGAAATGTTGATAATTACTAGTGAGTGGAAATACTATACTCTACGAGGAGATAACACCATTTGGAAAATGTTGATAACAAGTGACAGGACGTACCATGCTCTACTAGGTGATCAAATTAAATTTGAAATGCTTAGTTATAGCTAGTGAGAGGAAAGTCCATGCTCTACCAGGAGATCAAACAAAGTTTGAAATGTTGATAACTTGTGAGAGGAAGTACCATGCTCTACATAGATCAAATGAAACTTGAAATGTTGAAAACTAGTGAGAGGAAGTAATATGCTCTACCAGGATATCAAACAAAATTTGAAATGTTGATAATAACTAGTAAGAGGAATTACCATGCTCCACCAGGAGATAAAAAAAATGAAAATGTTGATAACATCTAGTTAGAGGAAGTACCATGCTCTACCAGGAGATCAAATAAAATTTGAAGTGTTGATAATAACTAATGAGTGGAAATACAATACTTTACAAGGAGATCAAACAAAATTTGGAAATGTTGGTAACAGGTAGTGAGAGGAAGTACCATGATCTGCTAGGACTGAGGAGATCAAATTAAATTTGAAGTGTTGATTATAACTACCAGGAGATCAAACAAAACTTTAAAATGTTGATAGCAACTAGTGAGAGGAAGTACCATGTTAAACCACCCGATCAAATGAAATTTGAAATGTTTGTTATGGCTAGCGAGAGGAAATTCCATGCTCTACCAGGAGATCAAACAAAATTTGAAAGTGTTGATAACAACTAGTGAAAGGAAGTACCATGCTCTACCAGGGGTTCAATGACACTTGAAATGTTGATAATAACTAGTGAGTAGAAATATCTCACTCTACCAGGACATCAAGCAAAATTTGAAATGTTGATAACAACTATTGATAGGAAGTTCCATACTCTACCAGGAGATCAAAAGAAATTCAAAATGTTGATAATTTATGAGTGGAAGTACCATACTCTACTAGGAGATCAAACAAAATTTGAAATGTTGATAATAGCTAGAGAGAGAAAATTCCATACTCTACTAAGAGATCAAAACAAAATATCAAATGTTGATAATAACTGGTGAGTAGAAATACAATACTCTACCAGGAGATCAAACAAAATTTGAATTGTTGATAACAACTGGTGAGTGGAAGTTCCATACTCTACCAGGAGATCAAAAGAAATTCAAAATGTTGATAATAGCTAGTGAGAGAAGATTCCATACTCTACTAGGAGATCAAACGAAATTTCAAATGTTGATAATAACTAGTGAATAGAAATACCATACTCTACCAGGAGATCAAAGAAAATTTGAAATGTTGATAACAACTAGGGAGAGGAAGCTCCATGCTCTACCAGGAGATCAAACATAATTTGAAAATGTTGATAACAACTAGTGAGAGGAAGTACCATGCTCTACCAGGTGATCAAGTGGAATTTGAAATGTTGATTATAAGTAGTGAATGGAAATACCATACTCTACCAGGAGAGCAAACAAAATTTGAAAATGTTGATAACAACTAGTGACAGGACGTACCATGCTCTACCAGGGGATCAAATGAAATTTGAAATATTGATAATAAGTAGTGAGTGGAAATACCATACTCAATCATGGGATCAAATGAAATTTGAAATGTTGGTAATAATTAGTGAGAGGAATTACTATGCTCTACCAGGAGATCAAACAAAATTTGAAAATGTTGATAACATCTAGTGAGAGGAAGTACCATGCTCTACCACGAGATCAAATGAAACTTGAAATTTGATAATAACTAGTGAGTGGAAATACCATACTCTACCAGGAGATCAAACAAAATTTGAAAATGTTGATAACAACTAGTGAGAAGAAGTACCATGCCAGGAAATCAAATCAAATTGTAAATATTGATGATAGCTAGGGAGAGGAAGTACCATCTCTAAACAGGAGATCAAACAAAATTTGAAATGTTGAAAGCTAGCTAGTGAGAGGAAGTAACATACTCTACCAGATCAAATGAAATTTGAAAACAGAACTTTGAATAGTCGTAGAGAGCAATTAGAATAAGAATTGCATAGTGCAAGAACCATTGTAATTACAGAATTATCTCCCTTTTTTCTGATATGAATGTTATAAAGTATGCTTTAGAGCAGCTTGGATGATAAAGTAGGAAAATATTTTATGTTAGTTGACCTCCTTTTTTTTTTTTTTTTTTTTTTTGCATTTTTTTTCTGAACAGACATGCATATTCATAATATGCATAATAAGCTCTACACCTATGATCTACACAAACCTTTTTCTGTTATTTTTTTCATTGAAGATCATTTAGGGCAAGTCAAATCCTTGTTTTAGGGAGTTCAATGATGATGTGTTACACTACCTTATTATATGCATTACACCAAATAAAAACCTGCAGAGGCTTATAATTCTACTTAGTAAAATTATAAACCTCTGAAACTGTCATTAACCTTTGTCATGCTGAATAAATTAAGATGCCACGCCCAGTTCTAATTTTCAGCCAATCAGATTACTTGATCCAAGTTGTTGATATGAATTCACATACTTAATGGCAAACAGTGCAGATCCAAATCAGTTGGCTGCTTCAGAAGCCAACTGATCTGGATCTACACTATTTGCAAAGACAGAGCAAATCTGGGTTCAGCAGGACAAGGATTAAGTGTATGTTGTCAGAGAAGGCCCTGGTCAGCATGTGCATCGATTGCAGTAAGATCAGGATTTTTCCTGTCCACTTACAGGATCAGTGGATAGTGTAGAAAGCATCAGAAGGAAAAGACCCTGATGAGACTGTGTGGATGTGCAAAGCGATCTGAATCAGCATATTTTGCATATGCTTAAATATACTGTCTGCATTAACTCATCACAAAAACATGCCTATATAATGTTGACCCACTTAAACCCCACTTTTATATAGTAAAACTGGTGTTTACCAGGGTATACATTATTTTTCTTATTTCTGCTCAAAAACATAGATTGTGGGTACTCGTTAGAACTGCCTCGGCAAGGCAGTTCTAACGAGTACCCACAATCTATTTTTTGAGCAGAAATATGAAAAATATCAGAATTTTTATCTAAAAATTTTCATTTTTTGGTGGTAAAATTTTCAGTACATTTAAATAGGCTTGTTTTTGTAATGTGAAAGGTCTTTGAGCATTAATTTATAGAATTACTGTTACAGTCTGCCTATTTTGCTTTTACACTACAGTCAACCTTGTCTCAAAGGCCACCTGTATTAAGCAATCACCTTTAATGACAAGCCATATTTTCGGATTCCTTAAAAGTAAAATAAGTGTAAATTTACCAGTATTAAGCAAGCACCTTACTTTAATGACTACTTTTTAGCTGTCCCTTAGATGCTTGCTCAACCCTGAATGCACAGAGCATAATTGTAACGGGTGACTTTATGATTTTATCGACATTTTTTAGTTTTAGAGAAAATAAGACTGCATTGTCTGCTGCAGTTGAGTTTACCTTTCTAAGGTTATCACAGGTTTGACTATAACCTTTCTAAGGTTATCACAGGTTTGACTATATCAGGGTCTTGTGTATAGCATTTATATTATGCACAGTGCCAGAAAATGTTTCATATGTTGATGTAAGTAATTAAGGTCCAAATCAGCCTGCACATAAGTACAGGCTGATCTAGACCTTCACTATTCATTGATATACTCCTCAATATCTAACAACTCTGTAAGAGGCAACAAAGGCCTGCATTGATGCACAGGCTGATCTGGGTATCTGTTACCTGGACATGGCATGAGGGCCCTTTACTTAACCCTTGTCCGGCGGAACCCAGATATACCCTGCCTTTGCAAACAGTGTAGATCCAGATCAGTTGGCTTCTGAAGAAGCCAACTGATCTGGATCTGCACTGTTTGTCATTCAGTATGTGAATTTAGGTCAACAATCTGGATTAAGGAATCTGATTGGCTGACATTTAGAAATGCATGTGGCACCTTAATTTATTCAGCATGACAAGGGTTAAATTATGAATCATACTGCAGGCATGGAATGCTCATTACAACTTTTGACATTCAAGTATGATTAAAGAGGACTTCCTTCCCTTGAAAATTCTTCATAGCTATTTGACTTACCTAAAAAAAAAAAAAAAGCTTGCTAAGTTTGTCATAGCATCTCCTCTTTGTATGTACTATTTGCTAAAAGTACACCAGTAACCATGGCTATAGCTGTCTGCCTATGTATTTAATACCTCCACATGGCCATGTTATTATATAAATTGACCTTATATAACTTTATCCAATGGTCACATTTTCTGTGAAAAATTGTGAATAATTGATGTGGTCTTTATAAGACCTGGTTCAGTCTTCTCTGACAAGACGTCAGAGTATTCAGATATCATTTATAGTCTTTTGATATGGTTTTTAACCTTTACCAGACTATGGGCAAATTAATCAGATGACATGTTGATATTTTTCTCATTTTTTCCCCCAAAATAGGCTTTAGCTTTTCATGCAAATTGTCTCCCTAAGCAAATGGTCTCCTTAGGGAGACAGTTTGTGAGAAATGTCAAAGCCTATTTTCTGGAAAAAAATATATATACTTTTAAAAAAAATCAGAATTTTGTCTGCTGAAAATTTTACCCAGTTAAGTGTGCTTAATGTATTTCGATTGACAGATATGAATATTCTGTCTTTACAGATAATGGAGATGGGGATGATGATGCTGACACAAAAACAGAGAAAGAAGAATTATGACACACAGTTCAATTTAGCATCTTTATATCATGTATTTCTTCACATTTGAACATTCATTGAGCTGGAGCATAAAAGACATCCTAAATCAGGACAAGTAGTCATTACTGATAACCTTTAGCCTGCTACAGCCAACAAATAGCAGTTGATATTTTAACCTTTATCACTTTCTGGCCTAATTTGAGCGGCAGACAAATTGATCTTTTTTTTTTTTTTTTTTTTCTTATTTTTCCCATAAAACAGGATTGCAAATTTCATGCTCCTTTGGAGACAATTTGCATGTAATTTCAAATCCTATTTCCTGGGAAAAATACAAAAAAATATTTCAAAATGTTGTCTGCTGAAAATTTTACTTTTAAGCGTTAATCTTTTGAGCTTACTGTGCTAAAGCATCAGTACAATTTTTCACGTTTTTTTTTTCTTTTCCAGAAATATGGTTTGGCATTTCATATAAGTTGTTTTGGAATGAGATAGTTTGAATGAAATGTCAAGCACTATTCTCTGTGAAAAATATATTAGAGAGAAATGAAAATGTCATCTGCTATTTATGTCCAGCAGATTAAAGGTTAAGGGTTTTTTCTTCTTCCTTTTTTTTGTTTCATTTTGTTGTTTTTTTCTTTTTTGTTTTTTTTCTTTTTTTTTTCTCTTTAGTGTCTCATTTGATGAACCCTGTTTTTAGGAGAAAAGGGTTAGGAAACTAGCATTTTGTTGTTTGCAAATTATTATCAACAACAAAAGGCAAAGTAGTCTTGTGATTTCCAACTGTCCCACAAAATGATGAGATTATTCATTTATTTGGAAACTTAGTTGTCTTGGCAACAGACTGCATCCAGCAGTTGTAGTATAGATGTTAGACTGGTCTCATGTCACATTTTCTTCTATAACTTTCCTGTTGGCTAGAAGTTAATATGATTATTAATTATAGTGAATCCTTGTAATCACACATTCATCCCTAACAAAATGTAAACCTTCATGAACAATGTAGGTCCAGATGAGCTGGTTCTGCATTGTTTAGGTAGTTTATTTTTACCATTCTGCTAATGGTGAGCTTTTCTAATAGACCGTTGTCAAGTGTCATCCATTGTCTACCATTGTCATTGTCTTCATCATCTCCTAAACCTTCTGGCCAGTTCTGACCAAATTCAGCATCTAAACCATTTGACCTTTGAATCTTGGGTATTATTTACTGAAAAGTGCTGAAAGATAGAAATGATTCTAGCAGACATCTCATTGCAACGGCAACCAAATGTTAGAAACAATTCTAGCAGACTTCTCATTGCCACGACAACCGAATGTTCAAAGATAGAAGCAATTCTAGTAGACTTCTCATTGCCATGACAACCAAATGTTCAAAGATAGAAACAATTCTAGCAGACTTCTCATTGCCACAACAACCAAATGAAAAATTTAAAAAAAATCTTCAAAACCCTTGCCATATTTTGAAATAGTTTGGCAAAAATATTTTTAAAGCGATTCCCTACAAAAACTGTTAAGCCCTGTGAAAAAACATGGCCATCAGGTGACAGGGCCAATATTCTTAATAATATTTCTATACACTAAAATGTAAATCTTCTTATTAAAAACCTTACGAGCTGCACCATGTGATCATATGCTTTTGGGACCCATGTGGACAATAAAGGTCCAGATCAGCCTGCATGTCAGACCAGTTATCACTGTCTGCTTACAGAATAATTGGGAGATGAAAAAATATCTCTGTATGGCAAAGGCCCTTATCAGACTGCATGGTTTTGCTGACTGATCTGGATCTTTATTGGTTTTTTTTTTCTATGGCACAGCATTTTCTTATGTTTTTTAAATGTGCAGAATACTGCTTAAGATTTTTGACCCATGTGCCTTTCATTGTATTATGAATGTTATAAAGTTACAAATTACATTATACTGTATTTACCATAAGTATTTGGACAGACAGACCTAAGCAAACAGGGCAGACCCACACCCAAACAGTGTAGACCCAGATCAGATGCCACATTCTTTGGCATCTGATCTGGGTATATACTGTTTGCCACACATCTAGCAGTTTTTAAATACAAGAACAGCTAGTAATGTTGAATTTTTCAAATTATAGGGACAAGTAAGATAGGAACTTAAAGTTTTCGAATACTAAGGGTGAATATGTTACTTATATTTATAATGGATGGATGGATGCATGAATGGAATGATTTTGCAGCCAGGGCATTTATTTTTGACCAGTAGATTATACAGTATGAAAGTGAACTGCATGGATTATATGTACGGATGCCCAAGATGATCTTTGCTTTTACTGTGTGAATTTATACTAAGATCATTGACTGGTGATGTAGCTTATAATTTTGGGTAGCCTGTATGTTTTCCTACATGATTATATGTATGAAATAAACACTTAAAAAATGTAAACTGCCACACATATATTCATTCTGCTTTCAAGTTTTCAGTGAATTTTGTGAGAACTGTTTTTGCAGCATTTAATCAAACAAATTTATCACATTATTTTCTGCTATTTCAAAATTAGAGTGACAAAAAAAAATTATGAAAAATTAGCCGGCCTCGGTGGCTCAGTTGGATGCCATCCGACTGGTGATCAGATGGTTGCGGGTTTGACCCCCGCCCCCTCCCCAACCTGGTTGTGAAGATGTGATCATGAAATATTTTCTAAGGTCATTCCCTCCTTTCCACTGATTCAAGAAGAGCAGTTGTCAGTTTCTGGTGTAAGAATGTGCACAATACTGGTTAACCACTTAGAGGACTAAGTCTGCCCAATAAATGTAAGGTTAGGTAAACTGACTGCACTGGACATGACCCAAGTGGGTTGACTTGGCCATAAAATCTCAACACAAAATAATGAAAATTTGAATCAATGAAATAAAATTAGTTTGTATTGGTGCTGTCAATAAATGCAAACATTCCTGTATGCCAAGCCCATATTGAATAGGGGTCTACTCTAAAGGGAAAGAATTTGCTCAGGGAGGCACTATTTTTTTTTTTTTTTTTTTTTTGACTTGTCTCCCTGAAAGTGTATTCATTACCCTAAAAATGACATTGGCCTCAACATAAACAAACAATTCTTAAATACAGCATGATTAAGGTTAGCTCTGATACTTTTACTATCCTAAATGTTTAGACATCATAAATCTTTACCGTATTTACTAAAATTGTACATGTACTTATTCTGAACTCCTTACTGTGCTTATATAAACCATACTTATTCTAAAATTTAAACAAAGCAGTTTCACTACCTTGTGATGTATTTAAAAGTCCCTGACTGAATAGCAAACAGTTTAGACCCAGATCAAATTGCTCCTTTAGGAGTAATTTGATCTGGGTCTACACTATTTGCTAGCCGGCCTCGGTGGCTCAGTTGGATGTGCCGTCCGACTGGATCAGGTCGCAGGTTCAACCTCTGCCGAGGTCTGCAACATTCTTTCATGGAGATTGATCATGAAATATTTTCTAGTCATTCTCTCCCTTCCGCTGATTCAAGAAGGGCAGTTGTCAGTTTCTGGGGAAAGAATGTGCACAATACTGGTTAACCGCTAAGAGGACTAAACCTGCCCAGTAAACGGTTAGGTAAACTGACCGTGCTCAACATGACCCCATTGGGTTGACTGGGCCATAAAACCTCAACACAAACAAACACTATTTGCTCAGATATATCTGAATTTGTAGAAAAAATGGACATGTCAAAAAGGAGTTTTATTTTTCTTTTGTGGTTGAGGACTACTGTATTCCATTGTTTGTTTTCATCAGTGCTGTCATTATAATATATTTATATATTTTTTCTTCACTCATCATTTTAATGTGTGTTTATTTGACTTCAAAAAATAAAAATAAAAAAAAATGTTTCAACCAGGCAGTCTTAACTTCTGTTCATGCCATTTTCCATTTTATAGCCATGCAAAATAAATGATATTTCTCTTCTTCATCTACATATATATCAGTAGCTACATCTGCTAGATTAAACACTATCAGTATTGGCTTCTACCAGTATACTCAAAGTATTTGGACAAACAGACCTTAGCAAACAGTGTAGATTCTGCGGCCTTGGTGGCTCAGTTAGATGTGCGTTCGACTGGTGATCAGGAGGTTGCAGGTTCGACTCCCACCAGGTTGGCCACATTCTTTTGTGGAGACTGATCATGAAATATTTTCTACTGTCATTCTTTTGCTTCTGCTGATTCAAGAAGGGCAGTTCTCAGTTTCTGGCCACAGAATCTGCACAATACTTGGTAACTGCTAAGTGGACTAAGCCTGCCCAGTTAAAGTGTGGTCGGGCAAACTGACTGTGCTCAACATGACCCCATTCGGTTGACTGGGCAGTAAAACCTCAACACAAACAAACAGTGTAGTCTCAGATCAGATCAGATGCAGTAGAATGTGATACCTGATCAGGGTCTACATGATTTGCCACTCATCCAGCAGCTTTTAGACACATCAATAGGTAGCAAAATTGACCCGAGATCAAATTTAAGTTCAGGTATGGAAAGGAGTTTAGGTGTCCAATTATTTAAACATGGTATATATCAGCTTTTCTGCACACCAAGCCCCTTCTGAAAAGGGGTCTAATCTTAAAGGAAAGAATGAGGGAGAAGCTCCTTTGAGTGTGGTAAATGTCCTAAAATTTCACAAACCAAAGCTTCTGATCAAATGACAGTTTGCAAACAGTGCAGACCCAGATCAAACTGCTCTTTCAGGAGCAGTCTGATCAGGGTATAGGGATATACACTGTTTACCGATTCACTAAGGATTTTAAAAAACAACTGCATGAACAGCAAAATTTAGGCAAAAAAAGTATGGAATAAATGTTCAAAATTTTAGGACATATACCGAAGACATTTTTTTGAGAAGCGAGGCAAAACAGTTTTGACAATTGCCTCCTTAAAGTGGATATATCTGTTTTCCTTAATACTAGGAGATTAAAACAATGCAAGTATAGAAAGATAGAAACATAAAATAAAGTGTACAAATGAGACATTGAAAAAAAAACAACAAAAAAACCTATGTTATGATTAAAAAAGGGAGAAGGTATCCCCAGCTGTTTTGACTTAACATGGTGGTACAAAAACAACAGTAATTTTTTTTAAATATTAGATTGAAAAGAACTATGATATAATTACAGACAAAAATAGGGGAGCTGTCTCAGCGCCACCATTGTAGCACCTACAGGCAGCTTGATCATTTGTTAGCATTGTTTACAACATTGTTAGTATTATTACTACATCAGTCTAATGGGCATGTGCTTGGTATCAGAGCACTATACAGAAGAAAAGAAAAGAAAAAAAAATGGTTTATAAAGAAAGAATGCTCCCTCCACTTAGCTTTTCCCTGAGGAGTTATACAAGGGTGAAAACACTTGTGTCAGCCACAATGAAAATGAAGCCCCAGGATTGTGTGAAGTTGGGGAGACTTTCAAGGTGCAGCTTGTGTGTTTGTGTGTGGTGTATCAGTGGGTATGGGTGAGGATGTAAACTTTAACCCTTGTTCTGCAGAACCTGCATATACCCTGCCTTTGCAGTGTAGATCCAGATCAGTTGGCTTCTGAAGAAGCCAACTGATCTGGATCTGCACTGTTTGCCATTAAGTATGTGAATTTATAGCAACAATCCAGATCAAGTAATCTGATTGGCTGAAAATTAGAAGTGGGCATGGCATCTTAATTTATTCAGCAGGACAAGGGTTAACTCCAGTAGTCACATCATAAGTTCTGACCGATCCTTCACCTTCCGTTTACATAATTTATTAGTCTTTTTTTTTTTAAATATCATGTTTATTTAATTAGACTAGTGGCATCATAGGAAAACTATTTATGGATGGTTATAAAAACACAAATGGTGATGACCTCTAATATTATTGGGTGATGGGTGTAAATACCTTCTGTTTCAAGGACATTTATACCTAGTCCTTCCATTGGCTAAGCATGGCAAAAGAACATGAAAATGAAATATTTTGTGGAATAATGTTGTCGGTTATACTTCAAGCAACTAAATGACTTTCTTATAAAGGATCTGAAACGACATGGAATAGTGTTATTGGTGGTAGACAAAACATTTTTGTAAGCTATCATTTTCAACTAACTTGAAATTATTTATAGGGGAATGGATGCACTTTTACAGGGAGACAACTCTGTCATTGTTTTATACCCTTCTGAAAAGGGGTCTACTCTGTAAGGAAAGAATTTGCTCCCTGAAGGAGCAAATTCTTTCCTTATAGATTAGACCCCTGGTAGCAGATTCTTTTCTTATAAAGTAGACTCCTTTTCAGAAAGGGCTTGGGGTGCATTAAAGCAAACAGGAAGTCACAAAACTTATCTCCCTTGGCAGAAATGGTGAAAAATTTACCAAGTGTATCAATTGCTCTTAACAGATTTTACTTCTACAACAGCTACTATATTGTGAGGTAGACTTTAATTAAAATTTCTGGTGACCAATTTTTAACAGAACTAAAAGCTGTAAAGAAAGAAACAACAACAACATTCTATAGTGATAACACTGTTATTTGTTATTTCTTGGAGGTTCTGTGGCAAGCCCCATTTTAAATTGTGTAAAGTTGTAGAACTTCTCCAGACTAAAAACTTTGTTCAGCATTGCATATTATGTAAAGTTTCAGAAATTCTTATATATAAAATATACTAAAAACTTCTTTGTAACAAATTGTACAGTTAAGATGGCCACTAAAGTAACCAAACAAGTATATATGACAAGACTTATTACAAAAAAGCTGTTACCAAAGAGTAAAATATAAGCTTGAATTCACTTGCACCACCAGTCTAACAAGTAGTTTATGTTTTGTTTTTTTTTCATTGCAAGTTTGAAAGTACAAAGAAACTGGACAACCATGGACTTATCAAAAATTATTTCCATCTGCAGTAGTTTATTTGGCTTAGTACTTGCTTGTAAAACGCCAGGCTGGCGGAACATGACTCTTGAAGAATTACTGATCAGGTCTGATGTTGTAATTTATGGAAAAGATGTGGACCATGGAAAATTTCGTTTGCCAAATGCAGTGGATGCCAGATTTGATGTATACTGTGTTTTCAAGAAAGGGTCAAACATTGTTCCTGGTCAGGTGATCATTGAGAATATTAATGAAGGTGATGTCTGCTCTGGGGTCAAAAGTCAAACAGAAGAAGGACAACAATACATACTTGGACTTACTCGACAGTTAAGTGGATTTATGCAATATGCTGAAGTCAACCCATTGCAGAAGACGGCATTTGAACCCACAAGGACAAATCTGAATAAACTGGCATCAACCTGTGGCTTGGATGATTGGTCCCCACCTGAAACAGGGGACCAGAACAGATGTCCAACAGCCAACAAGCCTAGGTGGTGTACAAAAATCAGAGACCCCACTGCTCTTGGAATTTCTGTACACTCCGATTGTTTCAGTTTGATTTTTCTTATGCTTCTATTGTTTCAGATATTACCATTATTAGTCCATAGCTCTAGATAAGGTGTTTTTGTTGGTATTGTCTTTTCTTTTCTTTAAGAAAAAAGTGTGGCTGTTGTGTGTGTGCGTGTGTGTGTGTGGGGGGGGGGGGTTGTTTTTTTGTTGTTGTTTTTCTCTATCCTAACATACTAAAGGTACTGATTAGAGGCACCTCAAAGAGGTACTTCTGCTGATTACTCTTAACCCTGCACCTGCTGAACCTGGATATGCCCTGCCTTTGCAAACAGTGTAGACCATATCAGTTGACTTCTTCAGAAGACAACTGATCTGGATCTGCACTGTTTATCATTTAGTAAGTGAATTTGTATCACTAACTAGAAAAAGCAATCCGATTGGCTGAAATTAGAAAGCAATGTGGCATCTTAATTTATTCAGCATGACAAGGGTTCTGCTGAATAAATTATGATACCACGCCCATTTCTAATTTTCAGCCAATCAGATTACTTTATTCTGGATTTTGGAACAAATTCACATACTAAATGACAAACAGTGCAGATCCAGATCAGTTGGCTTCTTCTTCTTCAGAAGCCAACAAAGAAGCCAACTGATCTGGATCTACACTGTTTGCAAAGGTAGGGAATATCCAGGTTCAGCAGGACAAGGGTTAATACTATGAAAGTATACTTTTGTGGTGAAATAAAAAATACAAGTCTTCATGCAGACACCCTTCTTATCTAGAGCTACAAGACCAGTTGAAATAATGTTTGATTTGATTATACTTGCAAATCCAGACTACTGTATTTACCCTAAGGATTGGGATACCTTAATTCCTTACCATACTTTTGTCTAAAATTTGAACAAGTCCATTTTACTACACATAGATATGTACAAAAGCTGCTAGATGAGTGGCAAACTGTGTAGACCCTGATCAGATGCCGAGTTATGCAGCATCTGATCTGGGTCTACACTGTTTGCTCAGGCTTGCCTGTCCCAAAACTTAAAGCTATTAGTAGACAAACATTTTAGCATATGATTATGAGTCCATATTTACCCTAATATTTAGACACCTTAACTTGTTACCATACTTCAACACGTTGGCTATGTTTTAACCCTTGTCCTGCTGGTCCTGGATATTCCCTGCCTTGGCAAACAGTGTAGATCCAGATCAGTTGGCTTCTGAAGAAGCCAACTGATCTGGATCTGCACTCTCATTTAGTATGTGAATTTGTATCATCAACCTAGATCAAGCAACCTGATTGGCTGACAATTAGAAGTGGGTGTGGCATCTTAATTTATTCAGCATGACAAGGGGCAAAAACTGCTAGATGAATGGCAAACCATGTAGACACTGAGAGGATGCTGCATTCTGCAGTGCCTGATCTGGGTCTACACTGTTTGCTCAGACCTATCTGTCCAAATACTTAGGGTAAATATTGTAACTAACTGCCTTAATCTTTACCCGTCTCTGGGTAAATTCAGCAGATGGCAAATTCATATTTATTTTTTTCCCCAAGAAATAGGCTTTGACATTTAACCCTCATCCTGCTGAGCCCAGATATGTCCTGCCTTTGCAAATAGTCTAGATCCAGATCAGTTCGCTTCTTCAGAAGCCAGCTGATCTGGATCTGCACTCTTTGCCATTCAGTATGTGAATTTATATCAACAAACTTGATCAAGTAATCTGATTGGCTGACAATGAGAAGTGGGCATGGCATCTTAATTAATTCAGCATGTCAATATTCACAGACATGCTGAATATTCACAGACATGCCTCTGCAAATGGTGTAGTGCAAGGAGCAGTATGTCAGGGTCTGCACTGCCAAGTATTCATTTCAAACCTTCTAAATGTCACTTGTTCAGTTTTAAAGGGAATCCACACACAGTAGATTTTCAGACTTTTTTTTACATGGAAGACAATACCGTATAATTTCTTGAACAGACAGGCCTGTAAAAAACAGTTTTGACCCAGATCAAACACCATAGAATATCTGATCAGGGTTGACACTGCCACTCATCCAGCAATTTTAAGACAAAAAAAAAAGTTACTAAAATGAATTTCAAATTTTAGGGCAAGCATGGTAAGGAGTTACCGTATTAACCATATGTATTTGGACAGTCAGGCCTGAGCAAACAGTGTAGACCCAGATCAGATGCTGCAGAATGTGGCATCTCATCAGGGTCTACACTGTTTGCTACTCATCCAGCAATTTTCAGACACAACATCAAGTATAAAATTGTACTTGTTCAAATTACAGAGCAAGTATAGTAAGGAGTTGAGAAGTCCAAATATTTAGGGTAAGGGAATCGAGACAATTCATCGACAAGACATCTCATCGACACCGTTTTTGGAGACAATTCATCGACACAATTGAAGACAACTCATCGACACTTTTTGAAGACAATTCATCGACACATTTGTTTGAATATAATTTGCAATCATAGGTAATTAAGGGTAATTATGGATGAGTGGTTCATTGTATTTGATTGATCATACCTGTGAATAGCTAGCCTACCTTTCAGAGAACAGTCTCAGAATCAAGTATTGTGCTCAGAATGCGGAAAGGTTTTTAATTTGCAGCATTTATGATGCGGCTGCTGACGAATGCTCGCTCAGCGTGGCCGCTGCCATCAGGAAAAAACGCCTATGTGATTTTTACCCCCTCGAACCCCACAATTATATAGTAAAACTGGGGTTTGCAGGGGTATTCGAAATTTCCTTATTTCTACTCTAAAACATAGATTGTGGGTACTCGTTCGAATCATCTCATTCAGGCGGTTCAAACGTGTACCCATAATCGATATTGTGAATAGAAATAAGAAAAATATCAAATTGGATCATCAAATTTTTATCAATGCATTTGAATAGGCAATTTTACGTTATGACCACAAGACCTGAATTGGAAGTTTTGACTGTCGGGGAGCTGTCTCAAAGTCCGACTGAGACTTACATGCACTCTAGCTTTTAGGTTGATTGCCATGGTACTGTACTATAAAACGACTGCTAGAATTGTAGGATAATGGCGCCTCAAGATTAATTAAGAAGGTTTTTAAAAAGTTCCATGTATATCATACATTAAATATACAATGCGCAAGTTTATTTGCGCCAGCCGTTGTATGCGGTTTAAATGGTATCATGAATTTTTTACTCTGAAATATGATAGGTAAACGTTCCCAACGGACACGCAGCACCGCAGCAATGTTGATTCGTTGATGAGTCAACGCTGGATCGACCATGTGTGTGCCAACTGACACCATACTGAAAGCATGTTCAATAATCCCAATCTTAGACAAGCTTAACAATAAGTACACATCTAGCTTGTGGTATTTCAATGTACACCTCAAGCTCCAGCTCCAAACTCACCCTATCGTGAAGTCCCAAGAGCTGGACCTTACCCCATCATCATCTGTGTTCTGCAGATGATGACGCGGTGAGGCCTTGCTGTTGGTCCTTTAGTACGATCAGTTTTTTCTCTGGTACGCTTTCAGATGTATACATGTACAATGTGAATATCATTATATTTACAATTCACAGTTCTTGTTGTGACCGTCAGTTTTTTGTATGCTACTACTGATTATTTTTTCTCATATGCTACTTGTATGTAGCCTGAGATTTATTGCATAATAAAGTTCTGCTCTGTTCTGTTCTGAAATTGTATCAAAAACCAAAAATATGGAATTAATATCCTAAATTCATGATCATAAACATGATAATATATCACTTTAATGCTAAAACATTGTCTTCATTTTATCAGCTTGGGTATAATTGCAAGATAATAATGTGTTGATGAATTGTCTTCAAAAAGTGTCGATGAGTTGTCTTCAATTGTGTCGATGAATTGTCTCCAAAAACCGTGTCGATGAGTTGTCCTGTCGATGAATTGTCTTGTTCCCAGGGTAAATATGGTAAGATGACCCAATATTTAGGGTAAGCACTATACCATGTACATGTAATAACCAGGTAGAGAAGAAAAAGACAAGAATTTAGATAAGGATACTATTTATTGGAACACCCCAAATATTCTAACATACAATAATATCCAATAAATAGGTACTGCGAATGTACTGATAGTTATGGTTTCAATGTTTCGTACTATATCCAAAGTTAGTGGTCCTCTAGGATGACATGATTTGCTTACTGTCTGCAATTATAATAATATAACCATAGCACCAGATTAAGACCTGTTTTTTTTTCTACCAAAAAGTGTGGATAGTTTTCTTATTTCTGCAAAAAAACATGTTGTGGGTACTCATTAAAAGTGCCTCGCCAAGGCACTTCTAATGAATACCAACAACTTATGTTTTCCTTATTTCTACATGAAAACGTGGGTACTTATTTGAAGCACCTTGGCCAGGCGCTTCTAATGGGTACCCACAACATATGTTTTTGAGCAGAATTAACAAAACTATTTATCCGACACCCTCTTGTCTAGAGCTATAATATAATAAAATCTTCTGAATGGATATTCACACTAGGCTCTACCTTCTGATAATCATCTCACATTAATGAAAATTATAGCATATCATGATTATTATTACATCATGGTTACATCATGATTACATCACATCATGGTTATATCATGATAATTATTACATCATGGTAAAGAAAATACACAGGAACCTCTTTATAACATGCTGAATTATAGCAGGACTTTTATTATAATGCAGTTTAAAGATGGATCCCAATAATGTATCCAAACAAAAATATTTAGATTATATAGAAAAATGAACACAAATGGTCATTTTTCTATATAATGTATACATTTTTGTAAAAATGACCATAAAACAAAAATACCTAGATTATATAGAAAAATGACCATTTATGGTTATTTCTCTACATAAACTATACATTTTTGTTTGGATACAACTAACACCATGTTTGCTTTGGATCCCAGCAATCCTGTTATAAAGAGGTTGCAGTGTAATCAAAAGGAAATAATGCAGATAATAAGGACAGCTCATTGATGTTTAATTTTCCTTACATTGCAAAAGCTGTGCTTCAGACACTTATTGTACTACTTGCTGAACCAGGTGGATGACAAATATGAACAGTATCTAAAACTTCAACCAATAATTTGATAATGTTTTGCAGTACCTATTTCTTGCATGCTACCGTACCGTCTCTACCGATACAGATGATTAGATATGGAACTACACTAACAATAAAAATACAAAAGTACAAAGACGTTCCTATGATGTGAAAATATCCCAAGATCTTCTCGAATATGATAAAACGGGAGTGTGTCATGAAAACATACCTTACCATATAAAGTACTGCTTCAGATAAGAACTTTTAATATAGAAAAAATGTGGAGAATGTCCTAGAATTTCAAACACTTTATTACATACTTTTTTGGCCTACAGTTTACTTTTAATGAGTTGCTTCTTGAAAGTGGAATAGTAAACAGTGCAAACCCTGATCTGACTACTCCTTTATGACAGTCTGAGCTAGGTCTGCATTATTTGCATATACAATATTGTTACAAACTTTGTTATGGGTAATTTTTGGACATTTACCACACTGGTATTTTTGTTTACTTCTCAACAAATAAGGCAAATTTACCCATGATGCACCCCAATTATGATGATGTCATTTTGTGCTAAGATCAAATTCCAAAGGCACCAAAATATGAAAAAATAGTCGTTATGTTACATATGAAACCCAGATCAGCCTGCAGAACTATAATGTATGAAAAGGGCCTTTACTTTCCAATTTCAGTATTAGTGATGTTGTACACATCATTCAAAAGCTAATCCCTAACACTTACTGTGCTATGGGCAGATTCAGCAGAGGACATATTGATGAAATTTTTCTTAATTTTCCCTGGAAAAAGGCTTTGACATTTCATGCAAATTGACAGTTTGCAGGAAATGTCAAAGCCTAGTTTCTGTGAAAAATAAGAAAAACATCTTTAATTTGTCATCTGCTAAATTTGCCCAAGGAATGGTAAAGATTAAAGTGCCAGTTACAACAGCAGCAGATGACCTAAAACGTTTATTATTATTATTATTATTACTACTATTATTATCATTATCATTATGATTCTATTATTAACATTTTTCTTATGAGAAGATAAGGCTTGATATTTCATGTGAATTGTCTGCTCAGCAGAAAATTCACACAATATAGAAAAATTCCTGAAAAATACCAAACCTCATTTTCTTGGAAAAATAAAAAAAAGTTTTAAAATCTTGAATGGCACTATTATAGATTATAGATTTTATTGGACTGTGCAAACATTCAAGCCGATCTTGGCTCTGCTTTTTCACACAACTTAAGATTCCTTTTCTCATAGCTTAACCCAAATTTCAATGAAGAAACACTAAAATATCAGGATTATAAGTGATTTATAAAGATGAATTGATCATAGCTGATACAATATAAAATATATAAATCCATTACTTTAAAAGAAATTCATCAAATGAATATTTTATGAAATAATGGCTTTCAGCAGATTTATCCAGTATTGTTGTCAATAATATTTCCTGAATTAGTCTTTCGCTTAGAATTTGAAGCACTTTAATGAAATATGATATTTATTCTTAACCCTTGTCCTGATATGCCCTGACTGCAAACAGTATAGATCCAGATCAGTTGGCTTCTGAAGATGCCAACTCATCTGGATCTGCACTGTTTGTCATTATGTATGTGAGTTTGTATCAGCAACCTGGATCAAGTAATCTGACTGGCTGAAAATTAGAAGTGGGCAGGACATCTTAATTTATTCAGCAGGACAAGGGTTAACATTTGGACAGATATATCCAAGCAAATGGAGCAGACCCAGATTGAACACACCAAAGAAGCAGTTTGATCAAGGTCTACTCAGTTTTCAGCCAGTGCCAGAAAACTATATAGTGTCAAGATGAGTGAATATACCTGAAAGATTTTGATGTCATTCTGCAAAGGGAGACTTGTCATTTTGCAAAGGGAGACAACTTTTGTCATTTTGCAAAGGGAGACAACTTTTGCAGACAGGAAGTCTGAAGTATTTAAAACATTTCAAAATGAGGGCTTCTCTTAAAGGGAAGAATTTGCTCCCAGAGGGAGCAAATTCTTTCCTTTAAGAATATCTCCCTAATGAAAAAGGAGGCAAATATTTCTGTGTCAAAGTTATTTCCTTTGAAAGTGTAACTATTCCCATAAATTTTGCAGTTAACTGTTTCAAGAAATCATGGTGTCCAAATATTTAGAGTGTCCAAGCCTGAGTTCTGACTGGTTCTGAGCCCTTATAGTTACTGGATTTATTAGAATGAAAGGTAAAAAATGATCAGCATGATTAGTTGCTCAGACCTGCCTTTTTGATACTCACATGTGGTGACTTTAAGTGCTAGCTGAAATGGATTTTAGTAGACAATGCACATCTTTTATTTCTCTAGTTTTTCCAGAAAACAGAATAAATTTTCTCCAATTTTTCTTATTTTACCGTAAATAAGGGACTGACATTTCTTAAGAACTGTTTTAAAAAACTGATATTAACGCTGACATTAATTTATGAAAACATACGATGTTGCTCTGGTGAAAGAAACAATTTGAAGCTTCAACCTGCAGCCAGCAGAATCTGATTATTTGCAGCTGACATTGTTCTTTTTTTTTTTTTTGTTTGTTTGCTTGTTTGTTTAGGTGTTGTTGTTTTTTTGTTGTTGTTTGTTATCATTTCATTCTTCCAGAAGATGGGTTTCGCATGGCCTTCAAATCATATTCAAAGGGCCTTCAATGAAAATTATCTCCTTTCTGAGGCTTTCATTTGAATTACCTCCTTTCTGAGGATTTAAAAGAAACTAACATTTTGTTCAAATTATCTCCATTCCAAGACTTTTGTTCAAATAACCTCCTTTCTGAGAATTTAACCCATTGTATACTGAATAGACTCTCCCACACTATATACTGGAAGAGTCCAATTTCAATTTTAGGTATGTCCGGCTATGAGATTTACATATTCCTAGAGAAAAATGGCTAAACTATTTGCAAACAGTGAAGACCCTGATCAGACACTGCATTCTGCAGTGTCTAATCTGGGTCTGCACTGTTTGTCAATTACCCTTTTACAGGTCTCCCGACTACAATGGGTTAAAAAGATCTACCATTTTGTTCAAATTATCTCTATGCTGTGAAGTCAAAACAAATGGTGATTCCTACTTCCTGAGAAAAACAAGAATCATTGTATAATCAATAGATTTTGCTAACAGCACGCTAACATTTCCAACTGTTTTTGAACTATTATGCATTACTTAGATCTCCAATAGTTTTTGAACTATTATACACTACTATAATCTGTAATGTTGTTTTTTTTTACTATTATGCATTACACAGATCTTTGTTTTTTGTTTTTTTTTGTTGTTGTTTTTTTTTTTTTTTTTCAAACTATTATGCATTACAGAGAGATTTACCTGTTGGGGACAAAGATGAAAATGAATGGAAGCTACTTAGTATAATAAAATTTTTTGACATACCATAATAACCCTAACTGTTGGGACAGACGTCTAAGCAAACAGGGTAGACCTAGATCAGATATTTTAGGACAGGTATGGTAAGGTGTCCCAATACTTAGGGTAAAAACGGTATACAAAATATAGAGTTCAATGTGAATTTTCTGGCATTTGGAAATCAACATAAATATGAGAACAGCTAAGGCACAGAGTAGCCAACACATTTGCACAATCTGATCAGAGCCTTTGTTTTGTTTGAAATTTTTTAGGAGTTTTACAGTCCAGTCAACTGTTAAGGTCATATTGAGCTGGTCAGTTAACCTATCCACATTTTCTTCCTGGGTATTTTTTCCTCTAAGTAGTTAGCCAGTACTTTATGCAGAAACTTTTGCCAGTAACTGACAACTGCCCCTTTTTCATCCTAGGATGTTATAACGGAAAGCAACAGGTCATGATCAGATTGAAGCAATGGACAGAATGATTCTTGGCTTTGCTATTCACACATCTGTCAGAATTCTTTTCATTCAACAAAGACTTAATTGTGTTCCGATATTAGCAGTGGTTGTTATTATTGTTATGGTGTGCACTGAAACATACATGAAGTTATTAACTTGTATATTGCTAATCACAACTGCAACAAACAGTACTTTGATAATTTTTTTTATTTTTCAGAGAAAATAAGGCTTGACATTTTATGTGAATTATCTGCCTAGCAGACAATAAACAAGAAATGCCAAGTCTTATTTTTTCTGAAAAATAATAATAATAAAAATTAGTATGTTGTCTGCCACAATTTTGCTCAGACTTTCAGGGTTAGAATGAGAAAGTCCTGAATAGTTTCACTACATGAAGTTTACAAAAAGCGAACATATAATTCACTGTAGTGAAGTTTACAAAAAGCGAACATATAATTCACTATCACTATACATATCCATAGCTCGAGAAAGGAGGGGTATCCACACATAGTGGGGTATCCACACTAATATCTTTATCTATTTCTGCATGAAAACATATGTTATGAGTACCCACATCATATGTTTTCCTGCAGAAATTAGAAAAATATCAATACTTTTTGGATGAAAGCAAAAGTGCCTTATCTGGAGCTATGAAATTTTGCCCTTATCAATATTAGCACAATTTATACAGAAACTTTTCATCTACAAATATACTGACAATGGTAAAATATTGTGAATGCAACATGAAATAGTCACTGGATGCAAAAAAAAAAATGAGTGACAAAAGGTTTTCTTAGAACTCTTCTTTTCTTTAACTTCCAACCATGCAAAGTCACTTTCATGTTTTCATTACATTTAACTCTTAAAGCACCGAGCAAAATTTGTAGCAGATAACCCTCTAAAGTTTTTTCTTCTTTTCTATTATTTTTTCAGAAAAAATGTCTTGACATTTCATGCAATTGGCAGACAATTCATGTGAAATGTCAACTTATTTTCTAAAAAAATAAATAAACATTTTGTCTGCTGCAGATATGATTGGCACTTTAAGATTAACTCTATGCCAAGATGTTGGCTCCATAACATGATTTTAGAGTATGTCAAAGTTGAAAACATCGTTTGAGGGTAATCATGTTTCTTGCACGTGGTATGATGATTCGATATCTTTACATCTCTTTCAACATTACTTCAGTCAGAAACAGATGATAGAAAGGTGATAATGAAAGGCTCTGAGCATTGAAGTCCTGGGCCCAGTTGTTCAAAGTGTCGTTAGCATAACAAGCTCGTTAGTGGTTGAAATGTTAACTGTTCTAGTAAGCACAATATCTAATCCACAGGTATTTTTGCTGAAAAAATGTGAGTAGCTTTTCCAAATGCAAAAGCTACTCATATTTTTTCAGCAAAAATATTAGCGAATATGCCATATTTAATGATCACAGTTTTAACGATATGTTAACTAACGATATTGTTAGTTTCGAACAACTGGGCCCAGTACTCATGTGGTATGATTTAAATACTTTAACTTTTTGGGACACTGAAATGCTACTCAAAACCTGCATACATTATGAAAACACGCCTATTCAAATATATAGAAAATTTCACCTCCAAAAACTGAAAATTTTCAGATAAAAAACTCTGATATTTTTCATCTTTCTGCTCAAAACATAGATTGTGTGTACTTGTTAGAACTGCCTCGGCGATGTGGTTCTAACGAGTACCCACAATCTATGTTTTTGAGCAGAAATACGAAAAATAATGAATACCCCTGTAAACCCCAGTTTTACTATATAAAAGTGGGGTTTAAGGGGGTCAAAAATATATAGCCTTGTTTTCGTGATGAAAATTGCAAGTTTCTGCAAAAAATATTTCTTACAGCAGCTTTTATCATTTACTTTAGCCCTAAATTCAGACAGTGGCAAAGATGAGTTAACTAGAATTACTAAGTCTGCAGACAACTTAGTTCCTTACTTTACTCATTCTAACTCTGAATAAGTCTGACTACCTGTTGATGTGTCTATCAAACCTTGCTGACTGAATTTTAAAAAGTGTACCGTATTTACCGTATGTATTTGGACAGACAGGCCTGAGCAAACAGTACACACCCAGATGAGATGCCACAGAATGCAGCATCTCATCAGGGTCTACACTGTTCCACTCATCCAGCAATTTTTGAACACAACATCAGGTAGTAAATTGTACTTTTTTTCCCAATTTTAGAACGTATGGTAAGGAGATGAGATGTCCGAATACTAAGGGTAAATACGGTAGATCCTGATCAAACTGCTCTTTAAGAGCAGTTTGATCTGGGTCTATACTGTTTGCTCAAGCCTGTACTTGAGTTAGTTAGGAAAAAACAAAACACTATGCATGCTGGCTGAAAATTTCAGCACATTACGAAAACACGCCTATTCAAATATATAGAAAATTTTACCTCCAAAAACAAAAAATTTTCAGATAAAAAAATTTGATATTTTTCATATTTCTGCTCAAAACATAGATTGTGGGTACTTGTTAGAACCGCCTCGGTGAGGTGGTTCTAACGAGTACCACAATCTATGTTTTTGAGCAGAAATAAGAAAAAATATCAGATTTTTTTTATCTGAAAATTTTTTGTTTTTGGAGGTAAAATTGCATACCCCTGTAAACCCCAGTTTTACTATATAAAAGTGGGGTTTAAGGGGGTCTAAATTATATTGGCAGGTTTTCGTAATGAGATGATATTCTGAAATGTTTTCATTATTTTTCCCAGGAAATAGGCTTTGTCATTTCATGCAGACAATTAGCATGAAATGTTAAAGTCTTTTTCCTGGGAAAAATAAGAAAATATTGTCAATGTGTCCTTTGCCGAATTAACCCAGAGTGGTGAAGGTTAATGTGAAAATGGATGTCATCTGTTTAATATGAAATTTGTGTGAAACTGACTAAAGTCTGCTACTGTCTGCTTATCTACAATGTAGGATGCACACTCATAAAGTCATACAATCTTTTCTGAGAATGAATTTTTATACTTTGAAAATTTAAACCTCCTGCAATTCATGCAAGTGTTATTTCATTTTATTAACAAACATTGCTCCACATAATGGACCAGACCACCTTTTGTTTTGAGCCTGATTTTAGCATCTTACAAAATTATCTGGAGCACCAGTACTCTTCTCTCTATACAAAAATTCATCTTTGCTAGTAAAGCAAAATAGAACACAAAAAGAGAACTTAAATGACCTTGACATTCAATGTTGACCTTGACCAGCCTTCACAGATGTAGTTTCTGATCAAGTTTAAAATCATATAAATATATGAGTCACATCATGGCATGTGCAAACAGCAAAGGCTCAGACAAGCCTGCACAGTCTTGCCAGAAACTGTGCTGTTTGCTCACTTACATGCAAAACTTCAGCTTAAGACCTGGACATGGCCTAAGGAGCCAGGCACGCACACTGAAAGAATGATTCAATGAAGAGCCTTTTTCTCATGATGTGGCTCAGGTATCTTTGCAGTATGAAAAGGTCCAATATACCTAAAATGATTTCATAGTTAAGACTCCATGAAACCAAAATACATATGTTTTATATTCTTCATTCAAAGAAACACTTATATATTGTCTTTGTGCAAAATAAAGCAGATTATTTCCCCTGATAACACGCAGCCAGGATCTGATTAAAATGGTCCCTATCTGAACTGAAGACTTTTCACGACTTAAATAAAAAACAAACCATGTGCATGCAAACATGGCTGGTCAATATCTACAATGACAGATAAATATAGGTCAATTAGGGCATCATAGCTTCAGATAAGGCACTTTTTTTTTTCAACCAAAAAGTAGATATTTTTTTTTTTTTTTATTTCTCCATGAAAACATGTTATGGTACGCATTAGAAGTGCCTCATTGAGGCACTTCTAATGAGTACCAGAACATGTTTTCATGGAGAAATATGAAAAATCTTTGATACCCACTCTTATCTGCAGCTATGGGACTCTTTGCAAAAAGCATCATTATTCATTTTTACATTCAAATCATATAAACACTAAGATGTAGCATATATACAGCAATAATCAAGATTAGTTACAGAAAAGAAAAGTGCCATAATAACCCTAAGGATTGCCACATGCAGGCCTGAGCAATAGTGTAGCCCTAGATCAGATGCCACAGGATGCAGCATCTGATCAGGGTCTACACTGTTTGCCATTCATCCTGAGGTCTTTAGACACATCGACAGTAGTAAAATGGATTTGTTAAATTGTCTGCAAATGTATCATTAGGAGCTACTTTGTTCCAATATTATGGGTATATACTGAATGAATAAAAATGTTGAAGAGTAGTCTGTTCCTGGTCTACATTATTCAGAAGGCAAACGTGTAAGCAAACAGACTATCCAGCCCTTTGCAATCTGCTTATAACTGTAAATATTCGAACACCTTTACAATAATGTAAACCAAAGATGCTCCCATGAAATAATGAATTATGTACCTATGGTGAAAAACTGCTTCATCATACAAACAAAAATGACCTGAATTTTACATAAAGGATTATGACTATGCATGTGATCATACCAAAATTCTGCATGAACTTCAATTTATATACATGTAATCAAACCAAAGTTTCACATGAACTTTAATTAATAGACATGTGATCAAACTAAAATTTTACACAAATTTTAATTAATATACATGTAATCAAATCAAAATTTCACATGAATTTTTATCAATACACATGTAATGTACCTAAATATGATGTGAAAGATTACATTTTGGCATGTGAAATGCCATTTTTTAATAAAATAAAAGTTCATGTGCATACAATAAATAATAAACTACGGTAGTATTTACCCTATATACATAGCTCCAGGTAAGACACTTTTTTCAAGCAAAAAGAGTTAACCCTTGTCATGCTGAATAAATCAAGATGCCACGCCCACTTCTAATTTCCAGCCAATCAGATTATTTGATCTGGGTTTTTGTTGGAAATTCACATATTTAATGACAAACAGCATCCAGATCAGAAGCCAACTGATCTGGATCTACACTGTTCCCTAAGACAGATCATGTTGTGTTCAGCAAGAGAAGGGTTAATATTTTTCTTTTTTCTCCACAAAAACACGTTGTGGTACTCATTAGAAGCACCTGGATGAGGTGATTCTAATGAGTAACTACAACATATGTTCTCATGAAGAAAAAAGGAAAATATTCTCTTATCTGGAGCTATATACATATACCCTAAATATAATGCCAGAAAACCACATCTGATCTGGGTCTACACTGTTTATCACTTATCCAGCATTTTAAGACCCCCATCATTGGGTAGTATAATAATAATACAATAGACTTGTTCAAGTTTTAGGACAAGTATGGTAAGGAGTCAGAGTGTTCCAATATTTAGGGTAAATATTGTATTTATTGGTTTTGTTGTTACATGTACTTTCATTTATACAAACAAGCATTTTTTAATGTGGGCTCATTTGTCTTAAAAAAAATGACAAAAAAAAAACAGCAAAACATGTACAAGTTTTTGGTCCAGTTAGTAATAAAGCACTTTATCAAGAACATCAGACACCTCTTTACACACAAATTTCTTCCACGGAACAACTCAGCTATCAAAATCTTTATAAGTCATTCATGAAACCTATTAAAAAATTTGCTTCGCATTAACACAACAAAGAAGCAACTGGGTTAATTATGCTCAAGTTAGAAATGGCACTGTTCAATAACATACCTTTACAGACACACATCCAGCTATGACTAGCAAATATAATATTTTGATTTTTTTTTTTTTTTTTTTTGTTTAAACAAAGGTTTGTCCATGCCTCCAAATAAGCTGCTTTTTTAATGGAAAAGAACTGATATTTTTCTTATTTCTCCACAAAAATGCACATCATGGGTGCCTCGCTGAGGTGCTTCTTAAGAGCACTCACAACATAAGTTTTCATGGAAAAATAAGAAAAATATTTATCTGATACCACCTCTTACCTAGAGCTATGCAAGTTGTCACTAAATACTAAGAACATTAACCCTTAAAGCGCCAAGCAAAATTTGTAGCAGACAACATTCTAAAATTTTTATTTTTCAGAGAAAACAAGTCTCAATATTTCATGTGAACTGTCTGCTTGGCAGATGATTCACATGAAATGTCAAGACTTGTTTTCTTCTGAAAATAAAAAAAAACAAAACAATACTGTCGTCTGCTTTAGTTGTGATTGGCGCTTTTAGGGTTAAGAAATATATCACTGACCAGTGACTTCCCTATGGCACACATTTATGGGAACAGCTTTGTAAAAATATCATACCCTTAGTGTGTCAGTTTTACAAAGCAGTTCCCAAAATGACATAATTCTAAGGTATGAGACAGAAGAAGCAGAAAGGTACCTAACAGCTTAGGCACCTTCCCACTCCCAATAGCATCTCTTGCTCTTACAAGTCTGGGCTATGTTTCAGTTATACCCAGTGTCTACAGTTTATTGAACAGATTCTGCATGACCAATATATTAAATACAAGCCATGCTATATAAAACTGTATCTTTGGGATATGTGCGAAAGCAAAGACCAAATCAGCATTTGCACTGTCTAATCAGAGCCGTCACTGTTTGCTTAACCCTTGTCCTGCTGAACCCGGATATACCTTGCTTTTGCAGTGTAGATCTAGATCAGTTGGCTTCTGAAGAAGCCAACTGATCTGGATCTGCACTGTTTGTCATTCAGTAGGTGAATTTATATCAACAATCTGGCTGAAGTCATCTCATTGGCTGACAATTAGACCTGGGCGTGGCTTCTTCATTTATTCAGCATGACATGTATTAAAGAATTATAAGATACTGTTCAATATACTAATTTATAGCAAATGCCCTATCAGATTGTGTGACCACTGTCTGGCCTGAGTTCTACTATTCATATATAACCAAACAACATGTGAAATAGAAAAGGTATTGATCAGACTGTGCAAAAACTGTGGCTAATCAGTGTCTATTCTGACAGCATGAGAAAATGGGATTTCCCGCAATGAGACTAACAGACTGTAAACTCTATTTTGGTTATTTGTGGCTCATACAAGGGAAAGTAGCCACTTCATTTGGTAAATATTTTCAAAAAGCTCATATCACAAACAAGTTTTACTAAAAAATTACAAGTACATATCATAATAACCCTAAGTATTGGGACAGACAGGCTAGAGCAAACAGTGTAGACCCAGATCAGATGCCACATTCTGTGGCATCTGATCAGGGTTTACACTGTTTGCCATTCATCCATCGGTGTTGACACATATCAGCAAGTAGTAATTTCATTTTTTATGACAAGTATGGTAAGGAGTTAAGGTGTTCCAATATTTAGGGTAAATATGTATACTTCTTTTGGATTAAGTTTAAAGCATGTTGCAGCTGAAAGATTTTCAGCTAACATAATTGTACATCATAAAACTTTTCTGGCTGTATTGCCATCCCATTACATTTTTTACATGTTTATCAAAAATTATTAAATACACTCATAAGACTTATTTTATTAGTTGAGCCTACTTCTACAATCCATGAAGTGAATAAATACAATATCAACAAGCATTTGAATTAGCAGAGGTATGACACAAGGACAGCAAAATTATACAAATTGTAGACTAGTAAATTATGACCAATTAAAAGAATTTATGAAATGGTGATATAAAAAATTATTGAGTAAAATTTGACTACCATAATAACCCTAAGTATTGGGACAGGCATGTTTGAGCAAATAGTGTTGATCCAGATTATTCTGCAGTCTGATCAGGTCTGTACTGCTTGCTACTCATCCAGCAATTTTTCAGACACATTAAGAGATAGTCAAATTTATTGAATTTTAGCACATGTATGGTAAAGAGTTAACTTGTCCCAACTTTTAGGGTGAATACAGCAATGCTTATATCAGTTTATTGCACAGTGAATAATTTTATTGCAGCAAAATACTTGGTAATATCTACATGTATTTTCTTCATTAGATAAACAAGGATCAAGTTAATAATATATAATGTTTGCACCAATTAAATATTTGCCTAATTATATATAATAATGGTACTGACTTGTTTCTGTTTTTTAGTTGTTGTTGTTGTTGTTGTTGTTTTGGGTTTGTTTTTGTTTTGTTTTTTTTTCTTCTTCAAAACAACTGCCCCAAACCAGTCAATAAATTAACAATGACAATTGCAGATCTCAGATTAGCATTATTACTACATGTTCAACATTAGATTTCTTCACTCTGGCAAAATCTAAATAAATATGAGATTTCAAAGTAAAATGTTACCCCACAACTTCTTTTTCATAGAATTATTCTTTTTTTCCCTTCAGAAGAAAAAAAGCACCTTTTCAGTGTTGGTAACTCTTGGGAAAGCCAAATGGCTCATTTTCAGTAGTTATCTCCCTTATAGACTGTCACCATAAGCCATTTTGCAAAGGAAGCCAACTTTTGTTGTGTGTTGTTGTTTTTTTGTTTGCTTTTTTTTTTTCTCTCTCTCTAGGGTAGTATTTAAAGGAAAGAAGCTGCCATTAATGTATGGCTGAATGGGTACATATTGCAATTATATTGATGTGTAGTGAATGCGCAGATATTTCATGATCACTGAAATAATCTTTATTTGACAAGATATCTCTTATACATGATGCCTGATCACTTAAAATTACATGTATTATAAGAAATAAAATTATAAAAAGATGAACATAAAATGACAGAAATTAAACAAAATATTGCAATTAAAATGTAATACCACTAGAAAATATTATGATGATTGGCACATTTAGTATTCTGACTAGATATATGATATAGTGTAAATAAGAAAAATAAGACAAAATGACATTTGAATTACAAAATTTTTAACCATTAAAATGCCAAATTTAACACCAGCAGACAACATTTTAACCCTTAAGTGCCAACCACAACTGCAGCAGATGATACCTTGAAATATTTTAATGTTATCAATTTTCAGAAAAAATAAGGTTTGACATTTCATGTGAATCATCATGAAATGTCAATTCTTATTTTCCCTGACAAATAATTTTAAGAAATTAGACTGCCATCTGCTACAATTTTGGTTGGTACTTTATGGGTTGAAATAATTTTCTTACTTTTTCTCAGCAAAAAGGACAAGGACATACCATTATGATATGTCAAGCCAAATTTACTTTGAAAATTGAGAAAACTATCACAACTTTGTCGTCTGACAGTTTAACACTGTATGCTGGGTAAAAATTTCAGCAGATTACATTTTGAAAATTTTTCTTATTTTTCCCAGAAAATAGAATCCTTAGGAGACCATTTGCATGAAATGCCAAATCCTATTTTCTGGGAAAAATAAGAAAAATATCATCAATTTGTCATTTGCTGAATTTTCCCATAGCACGGCAAGTGTTAATTATAAGCAAACTAAGGATTAAAAATATGACAATCAAAATATTAAATGACATTTTATTGTATTGCATTGACTGAAACTTGAAGAATCTAATGGCTGAAAAAAAACAAAAAACAATTAACCCTTAAAGTGCCATTAAAAATTGCAGCAGACAACATTCTATTTCTTCTGTGAAAATAAGGCCCAACAGTTCATACAAATTATGTTAGGAAGATGAATCACATGAACTGTCAAACCTTATTTTCTCAAAAAAATATATATATATTAAGAAAAAAAAAGAATTTTGGCTTCTGCTGTTGTGACTGGTGCTTGAAGGGCTAATCATGAACACTGTACTATTATCTAAGTTCTCGTCATCTGGATTTACAACCTTCTAAGGCATTCCAGCTAAAACATTAAATACAAAAACATGGTCTATACTAGTATTCTAAACTAATATACATGTACACATAGTTTCATTAATTTTGCACTTAATATAATATATGCAAACTGATCCTCTGACCAACAGACAAATGTAAGCATCTTTCAACTTTTAGCAGAATGGACTTAACCTTTAACCTCCATGGACAAATTCAGCAGACTACAAGCTAATAGTATTTTCCTATTTTTTCCCAGAAAACAGGATTAGACAGTTGATGCAAATGGTCTCCAAGACAATTTGAATGAAATTTCAAATCCTGTTTCTGGAAAAAATTAGAAAAATACTTCAAAATGTTGTCTTCTGAAATTTTTACTCAGAGTGCTAAGCAATAAAGTGCTGACCACAACTGCCTTATTTTCTTCACAGATAGCATTCAACAACATTTAGTCTTTTGAACACAGCATAAATAACATATTCTTTGTCTCTAAGTTCAAAACTTTGTATGGACCATTCAAGCAAAAATGTGACTTCTGACAAGATCAAGGAAAAGAAAGGCGCAGATCAGCCTGTCCATATGTGCAATCTGATTGGAATTTCAAGGTTCCAATCAGACTGTGCAAATGTGCAGAATGATCTGTTGTGCCTTTTGCGAACACTTTATGATTATGAATTCATGTTTTACGTCCCTTTCAACATTATTTTAGGCATAATGAGACCATGGAAAGGTGATTACGAGAGGCTTTGTGCAAGTTCCGTACATAGTTCAGTCACAAGCTGAATTCTGCCTCCTGTGGGATTCAAACCTGGGATCTCGTGATCCGAAGTCTGAAGCGCTAACCGTTCGGCCATCCAGGCACTTATTTCACATACTTGAAGACACCTTTTTACTTGATGTAGCCCTCACGCTGACAAACTTTAACATATGAACAAGATCAGTCACAGAAATCCCAACATATCACTTACTAAAACAGCAAAAACCCATTACACTGGAACAACAGTGTAGATATACATCTAACCTAAACCATCACTGATTTACATTAAGGTGAATAGATACACTTGAAAATTTTGTCCTCCTTTTGCAAAAAGGGACAAGTCTTGCAGGAAAAAGTTGTCTCCCTAGTAGCTGAAACTTTAAAAAAATGGAGGCTACTCTTAAGGGAGCAAATTCTCTCCTTTAAGAGTAGCCCCAGGTGAACAGGGAGACAAACATTTCCATGTCACAGTTCTTCCGTTTCCAGTTATATCCATTCCCATTATGTATGACAGGTTAATATCCTCTAATATATGTTTGTATCTCATTGATAAAAGGTTTTGTTACAATGTATTATGGATCTGATCCATATTATGCACCACAACCACCACATCCACCACAACCGGCAGCATCACCGCCTCCATCACCGCCAGCATCACCGGCCATTTCCCCAGCATCACCATCCATTTCCATTTCAGCTTCCCCTTCACCACCCTCTGCTCCTTCTGCTTCACCGGCACCCTCTGCTTCAACCTCGCCAACATCTGCTATATTTTCAGCAGCTTCTGCTACTTCCATTTCAGCCTTTGCCTCTGCAGTGACATCACCTAGGTAACCAATGCCAACATCTATTCCTGCAGCAATACAGCCAGCACAAGCATTTTCTCCATGCGTCTTCTTAATGTATTGATTTGTTGGAGTCTCCACTCTGTATCCTGCTGCAACTATTAAGGTTAAGTCAGCAGATGGTATTGGTGGCGCCTCAACAACCTTCTTCGGAGTGACAGGAACCTCTTTTGCCTTGACTGGGCTCTTTGGGGTTTCTTCTTTTTCAGCTTTCTCTTTCTCTTCCTGACCAACCTCTGGGGTCCCTTCTGGAGCCGGCTGTACTTCAGCTTCTCCAGTTTCTTCCTGTTTGGTCTCTACCGGAGGTGGCGTTTTAGGCACAGCTGGTTTTGGCGCCACCTGGGGCGGGGTTGGTTTATGTCTTGGCTGACAGAGGACATGTAATAATGCCACTGAAAAAGCCAGAGCCACATTCTCAGCTACTTCATTAGAAGAACTGTCTACCTGTATGACACCTGTCTTGAGGTCAACGTTTGATTCCTGTATGTTGAATTTGTAGTCATTCTGCAGGTAGCTTAGGGACAGGTGTTGCCATACACCGGTTGACAACTTGTAGAACGAAAGGGACAGTGTTCCTGGGCTCCAAGGGACAGCTTTCTTGGCCTTTTTACCTTTACTTGCTGAAAACATAAGAAGAATGGAGCTTCAAATTCCATAACGTGATGTGAAATGTGTGAAAAGAGCCCTTATCACAAATGCAGGCAATGAAGTCCCTGGACAGACTGTGCTATTGCACAGTTTGATCATGCAATTGCAGTCTGATCATGCAATTGCAAAGTCTGATCATGCGATTGCATAGTCTGATCAAGGCCTTCATTGCCCGCTTACAGAATCATTGGATATTGTTAAATATATTGATAAACAGAGAAGGCACTGATACACAGACCTATCTGAGTTATCCCTGTCCACATAAAGGCCCCTTTCCCAGGTTAAAACAGCAAAATCAGTGTATGTAGGGAAAAGCTGCTGATTAGTTGCATTTTTTTTTTAACTAAAAAAGAACAAAAATATTGATAGTTTTCTTATTTCTCCACGAGGTGCTTCTAATGAGTTCCACCAACATGTTTTATGGAAAAATAAGAAAAATATTTCTGATACCCCATCTTAGGGTTCTATATTAGAGGCTACTTCAGAAATATTCCACTTATCTTAACGCTTAGCACTCTGGGTAAAATTTTCAGCAGACATTTTGAAATATTTTTTATTTTTCTCAGAAAACAGGATATGACAATTTGCATGAAATGTCAAATCCTGTTTTCTGGGGAAAAATAAGAAAATATCATCAATTTGTTGTCTGCTGAAAATGCCCAGAGAGTGGTAAATGTTAAACTCTGTTATGCTTCTGTAGTAATCCTACTTTAGTTTGCAGCAACAATTTTTTTGCCAATAATGAGTCAATTCCCAAATTCCAAACAAGTTAATTCATGTTCTGGGATCATTCTAAAGTAAAATTTAACCAATTTAGCTACATCTGCAATTCTACAACAATTAACTCAGTAATTTTTCTTGCAATGCCAAAATGTACAATTTCCTCTCTTAACAGGAAACCTGATTACTGATGGAACTATCTTTCTCAACACAGCTTGAGATAAACAAGCTCTGTAACTGTGGTGATAATTTGTGTTACTTTTACACCACACATATGTTGTGCTACTCATTGGAATCACCCCAACATAGCCAATGACTCTTCACTCCAACATAGCCAATGATTCCTCACCCAAACATAGCCAATGATTCCAACTCATAAAGACATGGTCTGTTTTGCTGGAAAAACAGCAAAATCATTTTTAAAATACTCCTCTATCTAGAGCTGTGCTCAGGAAGTAAATTTGACATTTTGCATATTATTTAGGCATAGCTCCAGATAAAAAGGGTGTTAGCACATAATAGTTTTCTTATTTCTCCAAGAAAACATGTTGTGGGTACTCATTTTGAGGCACATACATATATTTTAGACCGCTGTCTGCTATAAAACAGGGGTATCTGGGCACAGTTGTTCAAAGCATTGTTAATAAGCTTGTCAATGACAATCTCGTTAACTGCTGTAGCTAAGGTATTTCCAACGCAGCACAAAACTACTCACATTTTTCAGCAAAACATATCAGCAAAAAATATCAATGTATTTGACATATTTCAAGACAGAAATTTTAATGTCAAATTAGCTAACCACTTATTAACTCTTGTCATGCTGAAAAAATTAAGATGTCATGCCCACTTCTAATTTCCAGCCAATCAGATTACTTGATCCGCATTTTGATAGAAATTCACATATTTAATGACAAACAGTGCAGATCCAGATCAGCTGGCTCCTTCAGAGCCAACTGATCTGGATCCACACTGTTTGCTAAGACAGGGCATGGCATGTTCAGCAAGAGAAGGGTTAAGTTTTGGGCCCTGATGTCTCAGCAATGAGATTCATGAAGCATATATACCTGGTGTGGCAGGGACACCCTTCCTGAAACCAGTCCACTGACCCCTGAGAAGACCCCAATCTCCAGTTCTGTTTTTGATAACAATTCCACGTTGTCCTTCTTTTGCATTAAGGCTGAAGTTCTTCTTGGAATCTGACAACTGTTAATAGAGGAATTGTTAGAAGGAGTACCTGATGATAGTTTAGGGATAATTTTCTCTAGATCTCCATAAAAACATATGTTGTGGGTACTCATTAGAAGTGCCTTAAGCAAGGCACTTCTAATGAGTATCCACAACATATGTTTTTATGGAGAAATAAGAAAAATTATCCCACAGTTATACCCAAATACACCTCCTTAACAATTTCTCTGCTAAATATAGAAACATTATCTGAAATATCATATTTACCCTAAATAAACCAAAAAGGTAAAATTTCTTCTTGCCTATATCTCATGTTAGATGTTGTATTATATGAATGTAGATGATGAGATGTTGTATGCTTAAGCAAAACTAAGATGTTGTATGTATGCTTAAGCAAAACAAACATCTGTTCTGTTGTGTTCCTAAGTATTTGGAAAGTGAGGCTAAGCAAACAGTGTAGACCCAGATCTGATGTGGCAGAATGTGGTATGTGATCAGTGTCTACACTGTTTGTCCCTCATCTGTTTTTTTTTTTTTTTTGTTTTTTTTTTGTTGTTTTTTTTGACAAATGAACAGGTAGCCTAATGGACTTGCTCAAAGTTTAGGCCAAGCACAGTAAGGATTTTAGGGGTTCAAATATTTAGGGCAAATGCAATATGCTCAAAGAAAATGTACGATATTTACCCTAAGTATTGGGACACCTTACCACACTTGTCCAAAAATTTGAAAAAAAAGTCTATCTAACTACCCACTGATGTGTCTAAAATAGTGTAGACACTGTTTGCAAAAGCCTGTCTGTCCAAATATTTAGGGTACCTTTGTAGATGCTCACCCAGCAAAAACTTAATGAACAAGAGGCCCATGGGCCACAATTCGCTCACCGGAGTAAAACAGCCATTGCATACCTGCAGATGCCATACAACTTTCTTCCGCTAATGCCACATTTGCAAATTTGACCTTGCCATAGAAAGGTCAAAGGTCATCCTAGGATCATCATTTGACTAAAATTAGTAGACCTTAAGTCCCTGATGTTATATACGAGGGTGAGTCAATAAAAAACCAGCCTAACTTATTTCTGGGTGAGATCGATCTCTTCTTTTTCGATGTAATTACCCTCTAGAATGATGCACTTGGACCAACGGTGTTCCAGTGCTATCAGCCCAGAACTGAAGAAGCCAGGGTCCTTGTCTCTGACCCACTCCTCAACTGCCGCCACGACTTCTTCGTTGGACTGGAAATGACGTCCACAGATATCCTTTTTCAAGTTTGGGAATAGGAAATAGTCACTAGGAGCTAAGTCCGGAGAATAGGCGGGGTGCCGTATTAACTCATACCCATTCCGCTCAACAGCATCCATTGCAATTTTGCAAGTGTGGACTCTCGCATTGTCCTGTTGGAGCAGAATCCCTTTGGAGAGTTTACCTCGATGTTTTTCACGGATCACAGTTCTCAGTTGGTCGAAAAAATTTGCATAATAGGCAACTGTTATTGTACTTTTCTTTGCTAGAAAGTCCAACATAATAATGACTTGTGCATCCCAAAACACAGCGGCCATTACCTTGCCAGCAGAGGGTTGCGTTTTGAACTTCCTTGGCCTCGGAGACCCCGGCCCTACACTCTGGCGACTTTGAGCTTTATTCTCTGGCTCCTAATAATGGACCCAGGTCTCATCTACAATCACCAGACTTGAAAGGAAATCATCTCCCTTTGACCTAAACCACTTCAACAATCCGCTGTATACTGATGCTCTGGTTGCCATTTGCTCGTTGCTAAGGGATTTTGGGACCCAACCGGCTGTTAGCTTGTGCATACCCAAGCGATCATGTAAAGTTGTTGAAACGCTACCATGTGAAATGTGTAATGCATTTGCTATTTCTTCCACCTTAATTCACCTATCAGAGTACACCAGATCCCGTACTTTGTTACACATTTCTTCGTCGGTGGCATCTGATGGGCGTCCAGACCTGGTTTCGTCTTCTAAAGACGTTCTACTGCGTTTGAATTCCCCAACCCAGAATTTAACTTGTGCATACTATGGTGCAGAAGACCCATAAACATTGGTCAACTTGCAATGTATTTTCTGACCTGGTTTCCCTTTCAAATACAAGTACCGAATTACAGCACGGTACTCAACTTTTGATGAAAAGCTTACTTTTGCATCGCCAGCCATGTTTGACATTTAATATCTTATGAGTGAATGACACGATAAGGGTGCAATTTTGCCCTCAGGCCTAAAACATGTATTAAAACAAGGCATGAAAATCTTGGGTGTCTCGGTCAATTGGAAACGGGATAAGCTGGTTACTTATTGACTTGCTCTTGTACCAAGATTCAGCCTTAAAGCTTTCTTGGTTCTGGAGAAGAAGAGTTTTAGGTGTTTTTACCATATATGGGTATAGCGGACATCTTGTTCAATGATGCAGAACTGTTTGAACAAATTGATAATACCCCTTCAACAGAAAGCCCAATTTGAAATCTGGTGAAAATTGATCAAGCTGTTTCAGAGAAGAAGACCTTTAAATATCAAGATATTTTATACATGAATATAGCCCAGGGGCAAGGGCAGATAACCCGGGGGACAAAATTATTGTTGTAACTAAAAGTGATTGCTAGTTTGATCATACATTGTAAGTTTCAGCCATTAGTCTTTAATACATTTTGAGAAACTGAATTTTCAATATTTTCCCTTTACAAATGCATAGGGACGCATATTTGACCTTACCGTAAAAAGGTCAAATGTCATCCTACGGTCACCAACTTAACAAACTTGGATGACCTTGAGTCCCCAATGCTCTGTAACAAGAATCAGCCTTACAGCTTTCTTGGTTCTGGAGAAGATTTTTAAGTGTTTTTTACCATATATGGGCACGCAGCCATCTTGTTTAATGAAGCAGAACCATTTGAACAAATTTATAATACATCTTGAACAGAAGGCCCAATGTGAAATCTGGTGAACATTGGTCACGCTGTTTCAGAGAAGAAGACGTTTAAAGATTAGGAAATTTTATACTTGTATATAGCCCAAGGGCAAGGGCAGATAACTCTGGGGGACAAAACTTTGATTATAACTGAACACGTTTGCTACTTTGATTATACATTATAAATTTCAGCCATTGTGACATTAATACATTATGAAAAACTGAATTTTCAATATTTTCCCCATACAAATGCATAGGGGCACAAACTTGACCTTGCCATAAAAAGGCCAAATGTCAACCTAGGGTCATCATTTGAACAAATTTGGTAGACCTTGAGTCCCTGATGCTTTATACCAATATTCAGTCTTCAAGCTTTCTTGGTTCTGGAGAAGAAGATTTTTAAGTGTTTTTAACATATATGGGCATGGCAGCCATCTTGATTAACGGACCGAGATCATTTCTATAAATTTTCAATCCCCCATTTACAGAAGTCTCCAGGAGAAATTTGAAGAAAACTGGCCCAAAGTAACAGAGGAGAAGTCGTTCAAAGGTGTGGATGGACAGACGGACGACGACGGACGACGGATGGCAAATGATCACAATAGCTCATCCTAAGCCTAGCTCAGGTGTGCTAAAAAGTTCAGGAAATGCCACAATCACAGATATTGCTGTCTCCTCTAATACTGAGAGAGGAAGAATGAATGAAGACATAGATCAGCCTGCAGTCTGATCAGATTTCCCTAGGTCCTCTACAGATAGCAAAAAGGCAGGTCAAAGGTTTTTTTAACTGGACTATGAAAACTCTGATCGGACTGCAAGGACACATACATGTGTTATCACTGTAGTAATATGATCTGGTGGACAGATTCACGTCAAAAGGATGAGCTCATATCATCGGACCATATGAAATGCGAAGTGTTGAGTGTGATCCGATATTCTTTTTTAATTATTATTATCATTATATATCTTACCTCTCATTTTTGTTCATAATTTTACTCATATTAAGCCAAAACATGCAAATTACTGATGTTATGTTCTGAATATTGAATTCATTAGTGTGCGATGTCATACTTTTGGTTCCATTGCATAAAATGATGTTTGGTAATGGTACTGGAAAAGCAGGGAACTGGCATAAGCTAGGATAGTGATATGAATTGGAAAATGCTATTAGTGCGATAAACAGAAAGTTGTATTCTTGTGTCGGAAAGTTGCTAGTAGGCAGTGGTATATTTATATAATAAATAAATAGGCTGATTTGAGTCTTCCTGGGTGTATATGTCTGAAGTTACATTTCCTCATCTTGGGGCTCCTTTTAACCTTTATTACTTGCCACATAAATTCAGCAGACGACAAACTGATATTTTTTTTTTCCAGAAAATAGATTTTGACATTTCATGCAAACTGTCTCCCTAACAGTTTGCATGGAATGTCAAAACTGATTTTTTGGGGAAAACTAAGAAAAATATTTTTAATTGTTGTCTGCTGAAATTTTTTCCCAGCATGCCGAGTGTTAAATTGTTATATGCTGATATCTAAATTCAGCTGATTCAAGGTAAGTTATCTTGAGAATTTCAGACAGGTCATGGAAAAGTTTTAAACTTATTTTGATGTGAAGCAGGGTCTCCTGTCTGGAGGTTTTATGCCAAAGTAACAAGTGGTCCATATAAACAGGTTATCTTGACATGATAGTGGTAGTTATTATTACAGTTGTCTACCCATTTAGATAGAATATACACTGCAACATGTTAAAAATTAACAAAAAAAAAACAAAAAAAAAAAACAAAAAAAAAAAACATAAATGCCACACATAAAGATAGACAGGAATTTTCACAGTAATAAATGTGCCACATGAAGTTCAATGGACTTGATCGATATACACTTCAACCTCTTTATAACACGGTTCGTTATAACATGGTTTTGGATATAACACGGTTCAAAAATGGATCCCAAGAATGTATAGATTATATTGAAAAATGACCATAAATGGTCATTTTTCAATATAATCTATACATTTTTGTTTGGATATAACACGGTTGTTTAACTAACACGATTTATGCTATGGACCCCAACAATAGTGTTATAAAGAGGTTGTGGTGTACTCAGTAAATTTTCTGCCATTTTTACAAGGGAGACAACTTTAGTGACTTCCAGTTTACTTTGCTGCACACCTTCTGAAAGAGGTCTACTCTGAAAGGAAACAATTCATTCCCCAGGGGAGCAAATTCTTTCCTTTTAGAGCAGACCCTTTTTCAGTAGGAATGAAAAATAATTTTGAAAAAGTTGCATCCCAGGGCAAATTTTTTCCTTTTTGAGTAGACCCCTTTTCAGTAAGAATGTAAAAATTTTAGATAGGGCAGAGGACTTGAACAGGAGGAGTATTTAATTCTGGGATAATTTTCTCTAGTTCTACATAACAACATATGTTGTGGGTGCTCATTAGAAGTGCCTCTGTGAGTACCCACAACACATGTTTTTATGGAGAAATAAGAAAAATTTTCCCAGTATTACCGTATTTACCCTAAGTATTCGGTACATATGGTAAATACGGTATCACAAAATACTCCTCCTTAACCAGTCCTCTGACAGAGAGTTACATCCCTTGAATGTGTATCCATTCCCCGTAACCCATTGTAGTCTGGAGAGGTAATTGGCAAACAGTGCAGACCCAGATCATTGATCTGGGTCTCCACTGTTTGCAAAAAATCAATCATTTTTTCTCTAGGAATATCTAAATCACATAGCCTGCATACCTAAAATCCAAATTAGAATCTTTCAATATATAGTGTTGGAGAATTCATTCAGTCTGCAATGGGTTAAAAAGATTTGTACATATGTAAATATCCAGATCCTGATTATGGTACCAGTGCATCCACAGGCTCATGAGCACTGAGTACCATATTTTCCCTAAATATCTGGACACATTAACTCTTTCCCAGCTCGTGGCGACTTCTGTCATCTGCTGATAACATTTGCAAACAGTTTGGACCCAGATCAGGCCAGACAAAGTGTCGGGCCTGATCTGGATCCAAACTTTTTGACACTCTGATGGTACTCTTAAAAGATTTTTTTGAAAAAGTTAATTTAAAAAAATAAATCTACAGACAACAAAAAAAGCATACAAAATTACTAGCATGCAAAGAGTTAACTTCTTACCATTCTGGCCTAATTTGACTGCCTAGTGATGTCTTTATAAAACTGCTAGACATGAGAGAGGCAAACATTGTAGATCCTGATCAGATGTTGCAAAATGAGGCATCTGATATGGGTCTACACCATTTGTGCTGGTCTGTCTGTCCAAATACTTACAGTGATTCTGTAAGCAGACAAGGGAAGGCTCCAGATAATGTACTTTATTTAAATTACGAGGGTCCTGCAAAAAGTTCTGTCACTAATAGGCTTCCTAAGTTTTATCCCAGGTATATTTTAAAATGCTTCACTGCACTTGAATGGAGTGTTGAAAAGCTAACAACACCCGTTTATTTCATGCAAACTGCTTTCCAACTGACCAATTATTTCAAATTGAAATAGATGCAGTCATATACACTGACCAATTTACTTGTTACATTGGAACATGGACCAAGCAAAGGATGGTCAGGAGTCCACCTTTTACATGACAACGCCTCCTCTCATAAGTGTGCGGTTGTTAAGTCTTTTTTAGCTTCTGAAAAGGTGAAAGTTTTAAACCAACCACCTTATTCACCTGACCTGAGTCCCTGTGACTTCTTTTTATTTCCAAGGCTTAAGAAACTGCTTTCTGGAAATAAGTATACATCTAGAAGTTCTCTTGGCAGAGCTATTTATCAGAGTCTCCAACAGATACCAAAAGAAGACTACATGTATTTATCTGCTTTTCGCGACTGGGTAAAAAGGTTACAAAAATATGTTTCAGTAAAGGGGGAATACTTTGAAGGTTTGCAATAAAAATATGTTTGATAAAGGGTAGCACTGAAGTAATACGAACCCAGTGACAAAACTTTTTGCAGGACCCTCGTACAAGTGAAATTTTATTAATATTTTTCTTCTTTCTCCATGAAAAGATAATGTTGTGGTAGATAAAGTCAAGAAAAATGTATACCTGTTCTGGCAGAGGTATCTGGTCTGAGCCAATCAGATGAGCTACTGCCGCCATCCTGTCATGGTAGAATACTTGCACGGCAGACATCAACAACGGCAGGCTGTGTATAAAACGACATGTAAATGTCACTTCTCCAGTGTGGTTCACAAACCTAAAATTAAATAAAAGTCATGAGATTACTGTACATAAATTGTGTTCAGTTCTATATAAAAGGTGCCAGTTTTGCAATCTGCAACATTTCACAGAATAATAACGCTTAAAGCCCCATTTAATCAAAGCACTGACAGTAATGCTGGCTAATCGAAGCTGAAAAGATAATCAATTATCAGTCCTGCCATTGTGATTGATAATCAATTAGTAATCACTGAAAATTTGGTCATAATTTTACCTGTCTGAGCATGACTTTTACCATATGTTATACTTTATTGCATATATTCAGTCAGACAGGCCTAAGCAAACTGTAGACACTGATGAGATGCCGTAAATGCGCTTCTCATCAGGGTCTACACTGTTTGCCACCCATCCAGTTATTTTTAGATACAACAATGGGTAGTAAATTGTACTTGTTCAAAGTTTAGATTAAGTATGGTAAGGAGTTTAGGTGTCTGAATACTAAGGGTAAATACGGTAAAGTAACAAACACAGAAATCAAATGATCAATTATTAGCAGATCAGTAATGATAATCATTTTTGTGGAATTTATCGATCAATTAATCCATTATCCGATTAATCGTGCCAGCCTTACTGATAGCACTGGTGGGTCGATTGTCCCTAAGTGTAGGCTTGAAAAATGGTCCTGAACCTGGACAGTCTGTTTTGTTAAACCCTTAAATTCCCATATTTCAAGGAAACAGGGTAGGCACTGATCAGATGCGGTGTTGCTGTGTCTGATCCCAAGCATTTTTTGAAAAGCTTTTACTTGTTTTTATTGATCCTTAATGATTTCCACACATCAGACTGTTTGTCCAAAAACTCTGACGTCACCGCGACAGAGTATAGTACTAAGAACTGCGCAGCTACAAATAACCGTTACCTGAACAGACTCCATTTACACACGGTTTAACTTTATTGGTCAGTGGAGCCACTTGGACATCAGCAGAATAAGCTCAAATGATAAACAAGAGACCAAAAACTGTAGCTGCAGACAAAACTCTATAATATGATTTTTTAGAGAAATTTCAATTGAACCATCTGCCAGACAGTGGTTCTGGTGTTGTATGTTCTTTGTGTGGCCTTGTGGCTGCTCACTGTGAGACTTTTTTCATGTTTTGTCCTGTCTGGCATTGTGATCACCATGTCAAGGACGTAGCTCTTTCTTTGTTTGTTTGTGTTGAGGTTTTACGGCCCAGTCAACCAAATGGGGTCATGCCAATTTACCTAACCACACTTTTACTGAGCAGGTTTAGTCCTCTAAGCGGTTAGCCAGTAGTGTGCACATTCTTTTGCCAGAAACTGACAACTGCCTTTCTTGAATCAGCGGAAGGAAGAGAATGACCGTAGAAATTAATAGCTCTTTGGTTTGTGATATGTGGACTGTCTGTCATGGTTTGCTCTTCCTCTTGGTATCATTACTAGGTTATGTTCCATGATCACGGCTCTTCCTAGACATCTTCCATACTACCATAATAATTGGAACAGACAGGCCTTTGCAAACAGCGTAGACCCAGATCAGACACCACAGAATGCAGCATCTGATCTGGGTCTACACCCTTTGCCATACATACAGCAATATTTTAGACACATCAAGAGGTAGTAAATGGACTATTTCAAATTTTAACCCTTGTCCTGCTGAACCTGGATATATCCTGCCTTTGCAAACAGTGTAGATCCAGATCAGTTGACTTCTGAAGAAGCCAACTGATCTGGATCTGCACTGTTTGCCAATAAGTATGTGAATTTATATGAACAAACTGGATCAAGTAATCTGATTGGCTGGATTAGAAGTGGGCGTGGCTTCTTAATTTATTCAGCAGGACAAGGGTTAAGGACATGTAAGGTAAGTAGATAAGGTGTCCAAATACTGGCAAGGAGCTATAGCCTCAGAATATTTCATCACCTTGGTATGAAATGTCAATAAGTGCTTATATTTTAAGTTACTGAATTTTTGTGCCTTCAGATGGTTTAAGGTATTAAAAGTCTGTGTTCATACACCTTTTGCAAGATATCAGTCAATATATATATTTGTATCTAGCCATTTTTGTGTATAATCCTTCTTTATAAAGAGGCACCTCTTTCTGTCTCTGTCAACGCCTGATATATTAGATCTCTAATTCACTTAGTCTAGTTCTTAAACCAATCAATTCAAGGTTAAATCTAGCTTTCAAAGAAAGCAGTCAGTTGTGAAAATTATATTCTCTGAAGATTGATTCCACCTTATGCAATACACAAACAATGCAAGCACCAAGTCCAAGTCTGATCTGGGTCTACACTGTTTGTATATGCAATTTGATCAGACACTTTGGTGTACGACATTTTAGGACAATTACCGTACTTGCTAATGTATCTAAAATACAGTTGGATGACTGGAAAACAGTTCTGCAGCATCTGATCTGGGTCTGCAATGTCTGCTCCGGCCTGTCAGTCGAAATACTTAGAGTAAATACAGAACTGTGTCTGCAAACAGCCAAGAGTCTGACCAGACTACCGTTCACAGGTTCAGATAAAGCGCATATTCAGAAGGTATTTCTATCAATTTTTCATCAAATGCAAGAACTCACTGGAATTGCCTCCAGTGAATACCCACAAGATATGTTTTGGTGGACAAATAATAAAAATTATCCAAAATCATCAACTCAGTTATTATCATATTTTGGTCTAAGCATGACCAATGTATCGGCTTGTCTAAGCCATTTCTCTTTGCATGACTCATAACTCCAGATAAGGAGTGTCCAGACAAATACTTCTTGTCTCTTTGCATGCTGGGTAATTTTGCATGCTTTTTTGTCATCTGTAGATTCTTTAAAATTAACTTTTTTCTAAAAATCTTTCAGGAATACCATCAGAGTGTCAAACAGTTTGGATCCAGATCAGATGGGCCTGATCTGGGTCCAAACTGTGTGTGTGTGTGTGTGTGTGTGTGTGTGTGTGCGTGTGTGTGTGTGTGTGTTTGTGTGAAAACCGCCTGGAAGAAGTTAAGTGAGCAGCTACTAGTTCTCTCTTCCAGCCACCTCTCTTTCAAGACACGTGGCTGCGTGTACAGCTCTTGTGTGCGGAGCGCAATGCTCCATGCCAGAGAGACTTGGCCATTGACAAAGCCAAACCTCCAACAACTGCAGCAGAATGGCAGGGCAACGATCAGACAGATCTGCAATGTCATGCTGCAAGATACTGTCACCATCAAGTCCAGAGCTACTTGCGCTGTTTGGCATTGAGGCTCTGGACCTCATCCTGAAGGAGGTGGAATGCTCCAAAGGTGCAGTCAAGACAGACTGTGACATACAGGTTGATGGAAAGCGTGAGCCTGGGAGGCCCAAAATGACATGGAAACAGCTGACAGAGAGCTGAAGCTCTCGGCTATCAACCCTCATGATAGATACACCTCATGATAGACACACCTGGAGATCTCGTGTGAGGTCTGCCATGCACGCAGCAAGCCAGCTACCTGGAAGGAGGCCCACTGATTTTGCTCCTGTACCTGAACGTTAATAAAAAAATCCAGTGATGATGATGATGATGTGAGTGTGGTTAACCTTCATCTCACTGAGCAAGCTCAGCAGACCACAATTTGGTGATATTTGTCTTATTTTTCCCATAAAACAGAATTTGATATTTCATGCAAATTGTCTCCTTAGGAGACAATTCGCATGAAATATCAAATTCTGTTTCATGGGAAAAATAAGGAAAATGTTTCAGTATGCCATCTGCTGATAGTATTAAAATAAGAAAAAATATCAATATTCTTTGGTGGAAAAAAAAACACAAAAAAACAACCAATTTAGATGCATGCATGCAGAATGAGGCCGGCTGCCTGACTTTTCTTCTGCACTTGTTGCAACATTATTGATTTCAGAAAACCCATAAAATCAGAATCCCGATAAACATGATAACAGACAATCCAAACAAATAAATTTTCTTCGTATTTCTTCATGAACCGATATGATGCTTAACACAAAAAAATGGCCCTTCCTTCATGCATGGGCAGAGAAGTAAGAAAAATGTTAACCCGGACTCTTTGGACCGGTTTATTTCCAATAGTAGGGTGTCTGGTAAGTCTTTATCCTTACAGTACTTTGTTTTATAGAAACCTTCTTGCATTTAATGCAAGCAGTGTAGACCCTGATCAGATGCCACATTCTCTGGCTTCTCATCTGGGTCTGCACTGTTTGCCAATTACCCATTTCCGGGTTTCCTGACTGACACAGGTTAATCTGGATAGGGTATTTACTGTATGTATTCGAAAAGACAGTCCTGAGCAAACAATGCAGACCCAGATGAGAGCCCACAGAACATGGTGCCTCATCAGGGTCTGCACTGTTTGCATCCAGTGGCAAATATACCATATTTAAGTATTCTGGGCCCAGTTGTTCAAAGCATCATTAGCCTAAAGAGCGCGTTAGTGGTCAAAATATTAACTGTTCTATTAAGTACAATATCAAATTCACAGGTATTTTTGCTTAAAAAATGTGAGTAGCTTTTGCAAATGCTATTCACATTTTTTCAGCGAAAATATTAACAAAAAAGCCATATTTGATGATCAAATATTTAACCATATGTTAACTAATGATATTTAAGTTTTGAACAACTGGGCCCAGATCAGATGCTACAGAATCCTAGCTCTAGATCATGGCTCTAGATAAGTGGGGTATCAGGTGAATATTTTTCTTATATCTCCACAAAAACATATGTTGTGGGTACTCATTAGAAGCACCTCAGCAAGGCACTTCTAATGAGTACCAAAAACATACATTTTCATGGATAAATAAGAAAAATGTCAATGTTTGTTGAAAAAAAGTGATGTATCTGGAGCTATGAGAATGCTAGGTCTGATAAAAGTCTACCCTCATAACCCAGCTTATTAGGACAGACAGGCCTGAGCAGTCAGCAAACTGTTTGTTTTGCTTGTTTGTGTTGAGGTTTTACGGCCAAGTGAACCCAATTGGGTCATGTCGAGCATGGTCAGTTTACCTAAACACACGTTTACTGGGCAAGCTTAGTCCTCTAAGCGGTTAACCAGTATTGTGCACATTCTTTCCCCAGAAACTCACAACTGCCCTTCTTGAATCAGCGGAAGGGAGAGAATGACCGTAGAAAATATTTCAAGATCAATCTCCATGAAAGAATGTTGCCGACCTCGGCAGGGGTCGAACCCACGGCCATGTATGCTGCATCTGATCAGGGTCTACACTGTTTGCCTCTCATCCAGCACTAGTTTAGACACATCAACAAGTAGTAAAATAGACTTTTTCAAATTTTAGGACAAGTATGGTAAGGTGTTAAGGTGTCCCAATACTTATAGTAAATATGGTAATGTATTTTTTCACACATTGTCAGACAGCCAAATGGACCTTCAAATTTTAGAAGTACCAGTTAGGAGTTCAAGGTATCTAAATATTTAGGATAAATAGGGTATTAATTGGAAATGAAGTTGTGCTGGAAATATCTTCTTTGTTAAAGACTTGTTATGCATTTCTGTTTGATGAATTAAAAATGAAAATATAGGAGGTCAAAGAACTTGTTTCTATAAATCTGTCTGAAGCTTATACAACTTATCACAGATCTAGATAAAGGGAGAAATCAAATAGTGAATTATGTTATTTTTGCACCAAATCATACCCAGTTTACCATGAATTTCTTGAAACCTTAACTTCTTACCATACTTGACCTAAATTTCGAATAAGTCCATTTTACTATCTAAACATTCCTGGATGAGTGTCATTCAGGAAGTATACTTCTTTCAGGATCTGAGGAAGCATACTTAAAGGGGAAGACAATATAGTAAGAAAGAATGTCTATCAGGATAGAACTTTCAAAGCCGAAAAATCTGATACAAGTTTGATCAAAATCGACCAGCAAATGCGGAAGTTATTGAAGTTTAAATATTTGAAAACCAATTTTCATGGAGGCTGCCATTTTCAGGCTTTGTGACATCATAGAGCCCTAATTAAATATACATAATTGAAATAAACAGCACATAGATGAACATTTTGTCTTACTGTGTCTGAACATGTTTTTTTAAAGTGGTAAGCAACTGATTTTCTAAAAATGAATGCTTTTGGTTATAAAATAATGCAATATTTTAATGTTTAATTCTTGAAAATTCATTAACTATTCAAAATGGTGGCGCCAATGTCGGTCATGTTAAAGTCTTCAAACAATCATAAATTTGTTATTTTTTGACCAATTTTGAACGAAATTGTATCAATTTTTACCAGTTGTTAAGCCCAGCTCTTCATTGTGAAATATAGTTTATATTAAGGTTGCGTTCCCCTTTAAATGTAAAAATTTAAAACATGAAAATTCTATGTCTGTGACCTTGACCTCTGGGTCACATACTGGGACTGAGTTTGTTACTGTATAAAACCTTGGACTAACATCTACTATCATACTAAATATTACTAAATCCACCAAATAAGTTTGGATTATGACCTCTAAAAAACTTTAATGTAAACTTTAACAGAATATTAGCAGATACTGACACCAATGCTAATGCCAGAGAAGCCTTTCATACAGACCAGCTCGAAGAGCACAACTTATCAGAGGGCAGCAAAAGTCCTGATAAGACCAAGTATTTGTGTCTTTTTAACTTAGATTTGGCAATACTTAAATTAACCTCCTCTTTTTTTTTTGTCCTGATTCAATTTTGTCATCATTCTGGCAATGCCACTGTATGCCAAATATCCTTACAAAATTTTCTTAGTCATAATTCCATCAGAATCCTGAATTACTTCTCTCTAAGAGTTTGGGCTAGTAATCAGGCATGTCCTTGTAACACTCCTCCAGATAGTGCAATATTTTTTCAAATAAAAAAGTATTGCTATTTGTTTTATTTATCGACGAAAACACATGTTGTGGGTACTCATTAGAAGCATCTCTTAGAGGCACTTCTAATGAGTACCCATAAAATATGCTTTGTGGAATAATAAGAAAAATACAGGATACCCCCTCTTAGCTGGAGCTATGCTTGTAGAAGAACTATTCCCTGGTGAATACTGCAGAAATTTGGAGGAAATGTAATTGATTCCATATGCTGAACTCTCAGCATGACAACATCAATTTTCATCAAAATCATTTTTTTTCTGAAATTTCTCCCTAATCTTCTAGTGTAGATGAAACATTCTGCACATCTGTCATCTCATTATATTAGTAAATTTGCTCCAAAGGTTAGGTATTCAAAGTTAGGCAGAATGCAAATTATTTTTTGGCTTAACCTAATGGTATAATGTTGAATTTATTTAGCCAGGAACAAGAGCTTATTTGATTTATATGCTACTTGCCCCTAATAAAATACATTTCAAAGCTGTAGCTGACTATATTCTATTTTTATCTCGCTTTTTTCTGAGAAAATAAGGATCACAATCTTGTTAATCATCTGCCTTGCAGACAATGCACATGAAATGTCAAGCCTTATTTTCTTGGAAAAATAAAGAAAAAAATGTCATTTGCTGCACTTGTGACAGATGCTTTTTCTAACTTTTTTTTCTACAAAAAAGATCTTGACATTTCAAATGAATTCACATTAAATCTCATCTTATTTTCTTCGAAAAACAAAAATTAAGAAAAATGTCACAAATTTGCTGTCTGCTAATTTGTGATAAGCATAACAGTCCAAAGAATGGTTCAACTTACTTGTGCGAAGCTACAACACAGGCATTATCCCTGCCTGCTGGTAACCGTGGTAATGGAATCGGTCCCCACATCTGCACCACATGCTCTGGCATGATACAAAACCTTGTCTCATAGGTGCCATTCTTAAGGAACAACATAGTTGGGCCTTGCTTAGGGGTCTCCACAGTTGCCGAAAATGTTGCTTTCAGATTTTGTTCCTCATCAATAGTAACCGTGTCAGTAACTGTACTTGCATCTGTTTTCCCTTTGGGAATGGCTTCTACCACTGGCAGAAGGTTAAACATTTGTTCACCTATATCTTCATCATGGCCTGCACAGGCAAACCCTACTTGCTGTGACATATTAAACTTCAGTCTGTCATATTCCTTAGTATCGAAAACAAAATGAGCTAAGCCTTTCTTTGTGTTTTCAAATTCAACTTTCTTCTTATTTCCCCTTAAACTTTTAATAAGAGGTCCTTCTTTTTCACTTGCACCATACACAACTTTAACATTATATTTATTCACAGCTTCTGGTAAGCCTTCTATCTGAAATTTATCCAAATTAATTGTTGCTTTCTTTGTTGAGAAAGCATATGTTTCCTCTGGCTGAATTAAAGACATCCTTTCACATAACACTGGTGGATCACCACGAAACATTGCTCCAAAAGAGGCGAAAGTATCCTCGAATAGTGTCTTCCATAAATCCCGCGTTTTTGCATCTGCTCGAACTAATTTTGATCCAGGTGTTCGGTCATTCACAGAATCATTATGATTCAACATTTGACCTAAAACTTTAGTTGTATCTTTCTTGTATGCTACTGGATGCAACTGGTGTGAATGCCACATTAGATCAATATCATAACATGGAACCAGAAATTCTGTTGGATTCTGATGTTTCAAAAACAATAATTTCTGGTACCGCTTCAATGCACTTTTGAGGAAAAGTTTGTCATGGTAATGTGGCAATGAAACTTGGTAGAAGAAGACCCTCTGTCTACCAATAGCACTGAAGATGTCATAGGAAGACTTCTGGATGTACTCATCTGCTGGAGGTACTGCTGGTACTTCTGGTTCCTGTTTTGCCGGTTCTTCTGCAGCTTTGGGCTGACTGTCTGTTTTTGACTCTTCCTGGGCATCTGTTTCATTTAAAGAAAAAGTTAAGCTACTGTGTTGAAACCAATACATGTTCCCTGTTAGAGACATGTCTAAGCAAACAGGTTAGAACCAGAACAAACTGCTCTTAAAGGAGCAGTTTAATCAAGATCTATGCTGTTTAATTTTATCATTAACCCTTTCAGCCCAGCAGACCAAAATCAATACCTGTACAAACAGTATAGATCCAGAAGAGGCAGCTCGTAACAAGCCATCTCATCAGGAATCACACTGTTTGCCATTCTATTTTTGACTTTAGACTGAAACCTTTATTTGCATCATTGGACCGAATTCCAGAGTGGAAAAGTCCACTTCAGAAGCTCAGGGTTGAAATGGTTAGGCCTTTTAATACACCCTAAATATTTGGGCAGACATGCCTGAGCAAATTGTGCAGAGCCAGAATGATCTGCTCATATGGGGTCTGGATATACCTGGTAGGTTTTCCATCATTTTATACAAGGGGGACAACTTTTGTGACTTCCTGTTTGCTTTTCTGCATACCAATCTCCTTCTGAAAAAGCAGTCTATTCTAAAAGTAATGAATCTGCTCAAATAGTACTGATGAAAAACAATTGGTGCTTTGCTCTTTAGGAGTACATTTAATTGGGTCTACAGTTTGCCCTGGCCTACCTCTCCAAATATTTAGGGTAAATACATAATTAGCTAATCGTCATTATTTCACTGAAAGCCATATAGACTCCTCACAGGAAATGCATTTGTCCCCAGTGTAATTAAGGGAAACTGAACTAGTTATTACGACCAAACTAAATCAAAAGTTGATTCAGAAAAAAGATCTTTGTCATGCAATATGTGATTGCTTTCACAGGTCTAAATAATTCATAGGAAAAGAAACCAATCACTCAATATATTTTAGAAAATGTTGAACCAAAGTGCATTCTTTTGACCAAATCAAATGGATACTTTTCTTTTTCTCAAGGAAATGTATCACTTGAGTACTCACTGAAATATAATTATGCAATTCATATAAGTACCCAAAAGGCATGTTTTTGTAAGAAAAAACTCACTGCCATACTACACTTAAATTTTGAACAAGATTATTTTCTTTACTGCTGACCTGTTTAAAACACTGCTGAATGAGTGGCAAACAATGCAGACCCAGATCAGATACTGCATTCCGTGGCATCTAATCTGGATCTACATTGTTTGCTCAGGCCTCTCTGTCCCAATACTTAATTATATCGTGTTATATCCAAACCAAAAATGTATAGATTATATTGAAAAAAGACCATTTATGGTCATTTTTCAATATAATCTATACATTTTTGGGATCCATCTTTGAACCATGTTATATCCAAAACCGTGTTATAACGAACCGTGTTATAAAAAGGTTGAAGTGTATGTATATTTTCATTCTAAATATCCTGATTCATTCAGAAGATTATGAAATTACAGGATCCAGCTGCAATATTACAGCTCAAGAAACCTAAGTCACAATGCTACTTTCCCTACCTTTCTCAGTCTCTTCCGTCGGGGCTGGTTCTTCAGTTTTCTTGTCGGTTTCTGTGACTTCTCCTCCATCTGCAGTTATCTCCTCTTGATTATCTTAAAACAAAAAATATAGTATTTACTGTAAATATAACCAAATATAATCCAAAACACCTTAAAAATATGCATGGCATTACATCTAATAAACATTCATGCAGCTCACTCAAATGCCAAAGCTATGAGTAAATGTCCTAAAAATCTGTATACTAAAATTTCTGACAAAATGACATAATTATGCAAACAGTGCAGACCCACAGCAGACTGCTCTTTCAGAAGCAGTCTACTGTGGATTTGCTCTGCTTGCCATTCCCTGAAGTATATTAAAAACTACATAAAAAGCAAAATGAGGCATCATGGATTGACGCTTTTAGAGCATGTCCACTGCAGTAATATAGAGCTTTCAGTGAGAAATCCAACAAAAAAAATCATGGGAGAGGGACTTTATCTTGAGAAACATTTTTCTTATTTCTCAATGAAAACATTTTGTAGAAACTAATCACAATTGATACACCACAACCTCTTTATAACACTATTGTTGGGGTCCATAGCATAAACCATGTTAGTTAAACAACCGTGTTATATCCAAACAAAAATGTATAGATTATATTGAAAAATGACCATGGTCATTTTTCAATATAATCTATACATTTTTGGGATCCATCTTTGAACCGTGTTATATCCAAAACCGTGTTATAAAGAGGTTGTAGTGTATATAAATATGTTCTGTAAGAAGGGATTCAGTGGAACATGCAGTTGCTAAAGAAATGAAAACAGCGGACTAAATGTTTTTTACTGAGCCTGCTCATGTGCAGCCTTGAGTTATGTTGTGCTGCAAACAATACAGCCCGAGTTCAGCAGAACTCTACTTTTCCATATACCTGAAATGGGCTTAACCCTTGTCCTGCTGAATAAATTAAGATGCCATGTCCTTTTCAAATTTTCAGCCAATCAGATTACTTGATCCAGATTGTTGATATAAATTCACATTCTGATTGGCAAAAGTGAGAAGACTCACTTTGCACCTCCTCCGCCATCACTAAGGATACCCTGGAACATCGGCGCCCTACCAAACCCGATCCTCCACCTGACACAACGAACAACACAAAAAGTGCAAGTACACTGGTCAAAAAAACAAAGTCAAAAACAAGACCCAGGTACATCTTTAAGCACAACCATTTTATGGAACCCAAACCAAATTCCGCAACTTACAGCACCCTTCCACCCATCTAAACGAAAGTAACAGGCGATGGATAAGGCGGACTGCAGCCTAACTCCAAAGATAGAAGCCACAGAAAGGGTGAATAACTTGGGACTACCATGTGGTGCACCTTATGGACTCACTCCGCTGGACCATGGTAGATCCGACAAGAACTGGAACAACAACACAACAAAAGTGCTGATCCAGATCAGTTGGCTTTTTCAGAAGCCAACTGATCTGGATCTACACTGTTTGCAAAGGCAGGGTATATCCGGGCCCAGCAGGACAAGGGTTAATGGTCCAAAAGGACCAGAAATTATAATCTAAGCTATGATAAAGTACAAGAGACTTTTCAAACTGAACCTTACATCTGACAGACATTAATCTTTACCACTCTTTGGGCAGAGGTAGCAGATAAATTTTTGAAATATTTGTTCTTATTTTTCCCAGAAAATAGTATTTGTCAATTTGCATGAAATGTCAAATCCTAAGAAAATATATTTTGACATTTCAGGCAAATTGCCTCCTAAGGAGACAATTTGCATGAAATTTCAAATCCTATTTCCTATGAAAAAAAAAGAGAAAACATTTCAAAATGAAATTTTTAAAGTAAAATTAATTTCAATTAAAGCATACTCACCTCAAGATATTATAAGCCTTATTTGAGCGGTTCACCGCGAGATCGACCTTCAAAAGAAAGACAACTAGGAAAAAAAATTGTTTGAAACAGACTATAGCTCGTCCTAGTTGTCCCCCCTACCAAGCGTCCTGTTTCTAGGTGACCAAGGTCGGGTACCAGTTATGCACTGGTTCCCTTCCGTCCACGCCACCGTAAGCAACCAATCAGGACGCGCCAGGTATATTCCCGCCAAAGCACGCACCAAGCGTGCGGCACGCCTAACACATGCGGTAGACATTGTTACTATAAAGGGTAGACGCAAGGTAGAAAACATCCCTATTTTTTGGGAGCAATAAAATTTAACAATGAAAGCGGGGTGGGAGGAGGGACATTTGATAATATCTTGAGGTGAGTATGCTTTAATTGAAATTAATTTTACTTTAAAAATTTCATTTCAATGTCAGCATACATCACCTCAAGATATTATAAGCCTGAATAATAAGCATAGGTGGGTAGGTAATAATAAAAATAGTATAAATCTCTACTCACCCATGTTGGAATCCGGTGAAGTTCAGCAGTCCCCTGGTAATTCATAGTATTTTTTAGGGGAATATATTTACATTGTAGGTATGCTTGCGGGTCGAAATCCAATATCCATTGATGGAGAAGAAAAAGACAGACCCTTTGAAGAAAAGTTTCACACCGGATTCAAGCAGGCTTAAAATACTGTGAAGAGACTTAAGATACAGAACGATGGCAGCCAGTAATAGACTGCGCCGCCACGAGAGGTCCCAATGACGATGTATCCTGCCTAATTGGGGCCAAATCTCTAAGGTAAAATGAAGAAAAGGTACTATTTGAACGCCAATATGCAGCCCTTACCACATCCTCAAGGGCGACAGAATTCCAATAAGCCCAAGACAAAGACAAAGCTCTAACTTCATGAGCTGAGATTTTCATGAATGACAGATCCGAAGATGATAAATCTGCATAAGCTAGTTTGATAACGTCACAGATCCAACGAGAAATAGTGGAAGGTGAAATATCTTTAGAGCCCTTCAGTGGTAAAAACAGTCTCTTCCTTCCCAATCTCTTAGCTTTCACTCTGGACAAATAAGCTCTAAGAGCTCTGACCGGACACAAAAGCCTATCATCCGTATCAGAACCACAAAACTGAGAAAGACCTGGAATAACAATAGGTTCTGGTAATGACTCTGGAAGCTGGTTTTTTGCTAAAAACCCAGGTTGTGTGAGGAGGGTAATGGAATCCGAGTTGCGGTCATACCTAAAACAGCCTTCCTCAATTGACAGAGCATGAATCTCACTTCTTCTTCTAGCAGCCGCAAAAGTAAGAAGAAACACTGCTTTAAGCGTGATGTATTTGATGTCAGCAGTCTTTAGCGGTTCATAAGGAGCTTTATTAAGAGACCAAAGAACACAAGTCAAATTCCATTTGGGCGTAAGAGATCTGGAAACCAGTTTTCTCAGGGAAAAACCTTTAATAAGATCTGAAATGATTGGGTCCGCCGTACAGTCTGCTGATTTGGAAAATTTCAGTGTATTTGAAATGGCGGAGCGGTAGCCTTTAATAGAAGCTACCGATAATTTCAGGGTGTCAAAAAGGTAGCAAAAAAAATCTACCAAATCATTTAAAGCGGGATCGACAGGATTAACTTCCCTTTGCAAACACCAATCCGAGAATATCTTCCACCTCGCAGAGTAGACCTTGAGCATAGACTCTCTGCGGGATTGAGAGATACACTGGGTAGCGAATTCAGAAATGTGTCTACCTCTGATTTGACTCCTGACAACTTCCAAGCGTGAAGATGCAACATAGCTGGATTCTGATGGAGTACTTTTCCCTGATGTTGTGATACCAAACCCCGATGAACCGGAAGTTCCCTGGGAAAGTCTATTATGAGACTCAGAATGACTGAAAACCAGCTCCTCTGAGGCCAACACGGGGCTATGAGAATGAACCGACTGTTGGAATCCCTTATCTTGTTTAGAACCAGGGGAACAAGTTTGAATGGAGGAAATGCGTATGCGAATAGGTTTTTCCATTCTAGTGACATAGCATCCACTGCACAAGCCCTGTGGTCCGGTACTGGAGAAACGAACAGGGGCAGAAGATGGTTTAATCTGGTGGCGAAAAGATCTAACTGAGGAGTACCCCAAAGACTGAAAATTTGGTGAGCTATCTCCCGATCTAGAGACCATTCGGTGGGGAGAATTCGGTCTGGGCGAGACAGGCTGTCTGCCAAAACATTCAATTTCCCTGGAATATGCCTGACTTGAATGTGAATATTCCGATGATGACACCAGTAAAGAAGATCCCAAACTAGCATGCACAGAGATGGAGAGTGGGTCCCCCCTTGTTTCTTGAGGTAAGCCACTACTGATGAATTGTCTGATGCTACCATCACGCATGAATTGTAAATGTGACTCTGAAAATGTTGGAGTGCTAGGAAAACTGCTCGTAACTCCAAATTGTTGATGTGAAGGTCTTGGGAAGCAATATCCCACAGTCTCTGAACCTCTAGACCTAGGGGTTCTAAATGAGCGCCCCAGCCCGAATGGCTGGCATCTGAAAACAGATGGAAATCTGGGGTTGGTATAACAAGGGGAATTCCAGCCACATAAATGGAAGGATTCATCCACCATTTGATTGCTACACGACATGAATGGGATATTGGTATAGATTGGACCAAACTGTCGCGGTGAGGTTTCCAATTGGCCAGAAGATGGAACTGAAGAGGTCTCATATGAAGGCGACCTAACTGAATTAAATCTGCTGCTGCATTGAGTGATCCCAACATGGACAAAAATTCTCGGGCGGTAATGAATTGAGCCTGTAGAACCCGAAATAGCAGGACAAGAATTTTGTTGACTCTTTCTTCTGGCACTCTGACAATGCCAATGTGAGTCAGGAACCTCATTCCTACATACACGAAGTCCTGAGATGGAACTAGGTCTGATTTCAGGGGATTTGGTATTAGACCCAGACTTGTAATGATTTCCCAAGCTAGTGAAAGGTCGGACAGTAGGGACTCCTGTGAAAGACGATGGACAAGCCAATCGTCGAAATATTGGTGAATGTTGGGTCCTAGAGATCGAATATGTCCCGCCACAATCTCCATCAAGTTTGTAAAAACGAAAGGCGCTGTTGAGATTCCGAATGGAAGCGCCCGAAATTGGTATATAGTGCCTTCTAGGGAAAATCTCAGGTACTTGCGAGACGCTGGATGAATAGGAATATGGAGGTATGCGTCCATAAGGTCTATAGAAACCGCCCAAGCCCCTGGAGGAATAGCTCTCCGAATGGAGGCCGCAGTTTCCATCTGAAAGTGATCTACCTTCATCATTTTGTTTAGCGATGATAGGTCTATGATAAGACGATAACGGCCGGTTTTCTTCTTCACTAAGAAAATCCGGCTGTAGAAACCTGGAGAGGAAGTATCTCTCACAATTTCCACAGCCTTCTTTTCCAGTAGAATCTGCACCTCCTCCCTCAAGTGATTTAAATGTTGATGAGCTACAGGGAACAGAATTGGAGACAACGATAGTGGAGGTTCCCTTGCAAAAGGAATCCTGTAGCCCTTCCGGAGAATAGAAAGGGCCCAGGAATCCTGAGTTATGGCTGACCAAGCCTCCACAAAACTTAACAAACGAGCTCCCACCGGAAGAGAGGGATGAGGTGCAGATGGAAGGGCCCTGATGATGTCATTTACTCCTCCTAGCAGGGCCCCTCCTGAAAGAAGATGATCCACCACGGCCCCCTCTGGTGGATCGAAACCGATTGAAAGAGACAGCAGACGAAGAAGTGGAGGTGGGAACCCGGCTAGCTTTTGGTTCCCACCTAGACTTCTTCGCTGGATTTGAATTAAAAGAAGAGGAGGAAGGTCTCTTTCTATTGGCCGATACTCCTGAATAATTTGCTCTCAGGAGGGAATGATGTCTATCGTCTAGATTAGCTCTGAAAACTTCCTCTATTTTACCCCCAAAAAGAGAGGAAGAATTCAGAGGAGCTGCTCTAAGACTGTCCTTGTTATGAGATAAAAGTAAATTAGATGTATTTAGAGCAGCGTTACGGCGCTGATGCAGTAGTACAGCAGACATAGATAGGCCTAGGGCCATGATGTGCTTAGCAGAGCGGTTCACTGCTAGAAGTAGACTACGCAGAACATCCGGGTCAACATGTTCTGCGCAGAGGGCCTGAAATGCAGCCGAACCAAAAAAATCACAATGTGAACTGATGGCCACCGCTCTCCTTGCTAACCGCTCCAGGTACTCTAAATGAGCCACTGGTAAAGAGGCGAATCTGCCCACTGAGATGCCTAGCCTGCCAGCGTCGGCATCAAGGGTGGGTATCTTACTCGGCCAAAATTCCGTATGACAAGCGTAAGAATGAGGTCGAGTAAGGTAATCAATTGTTTTCTTAGGTACATGCCAGTTTGGATTGTTTCTAGCCTCTGCGGTGTTGTCAAACAGCTTCCCCATCAACTGATTCACTGTTGAGGATTGTGGAAGTGTTGACCTGGAGGAAGTAGGCTGGTCCAAAATAGACTCAAGCAGGGATTGGACTCGCGCACTGTCTTGAGTTTGGTCAGCCTTGGGGCAAAGGTCTCCCAAAAGGGAGTAAACTTCCTCCAGTGTCTCATGGTAGTTTGTGGCAGGCTCATGAGACTGGCTCTTTTGAGAAGGACTTAATGAACTCTCTGACAGAGCCTGGTCCGGGACATAATCACATTCATGATATGGAGCCCGGGGGTCTTGGCTAATGGTCCGAACATGGTCGCGACCATTGCCAGTGGATCCAGACTGACCCGTGAAAGTTTGCCCCTCCCCTTCTTCAGCAACAGAAGGGAGATCCACTGACGAAGCCAAGTTGCCCAACCCTGATAGAGTCCTCAATACTGCCTGGGATATGGCTGAGGCAATGTCAGGGGTGCTACGTGAGGGGTTGGTTACCCTCAATGGCGTAGCTGTAAGACCTAAAGAACTATCCCTGCTCAAAGCAGGGATAGTCACAGAAGGTCTGACTGCGGAAACACTAGGACCTATAGGGACATCGTCCTCTACAGATCCCAGTGCGCCTACATAAGAATAGTCAGCCAATGGAACCCTGCTGCTATTCTGTACCTCCGTATACAAATGCCCGAAGGCTTCATTAACATTATGACTTACCCTGACTGAAGGAAGAGCAGATGATGTGGAGGAGGTACCCAGTCTATTCTTACTATTTCTACTTCTACCCAAGTTGGTAGTACCAATAACTGGTTCCGCTATTAAGGAATCTGAAAATGAACCTTCCTGAAAAATAATACCCGAACAAGTCGGAATGGCTCTAGTATTATTATGTTGAGAAGCCTTACTAATAGTAGGCACAGTGGAAAGAGATACTTTGGCCATACCACTTTGAATAGGTTTTGGATTCCTAAATGAACTCACCGCAGGAGTAGTATGAGAAACAGATCCTGTAACCTGGATATTTGGTGTGGTACGAATGCCAGCAACTAAAGGGAGAGAACCATTCTCCTGGGAAACAGTCTTAGTAATTGAACTGGACGAGCTTGGAATGGCTTCGGGACAGGGCAAATATAAGTTGGGGTAATAATCATACCCACTAAAGCCACCCCAAGAACCCCAGGGATAAAAATATGGCCAATAAAAGGCCCCCTGATCTGGGCCTTCCTGCCAAGAAAATTGAGAGGAAGGTACAGTAACATTACTTGGGAATCTGCCCGCCGTATTAAAGGCCGCCGAGCTAACATACCTATAAGGTGTACGATAACCCGGCAGGTACCTAGGTTCAGAATTTCCGCCGGAACAGGGGTTCGCCAGCGCCCCCTGCGTTGCCTTCCGTCGGGAAGCATCGCTGGGGGCGGGGCGAGGTCCCCTAGTCAAGCATTCATTACCAGTGACGGTAACGGCGACCTGGGGTCCCCTACGTCTGTTTTCCAAATCTGGAGCAGGCCCAGAGTTCAATTGAAAATTATTTACCAGAGTACTAGAAGGGAATCCCTGAGCCTGCTCCCGACCAGAAGATACATAAGAGGGGAAGTGGGATAATTCTTCCCAGATCTCTGAAGCCCAACTGGCAGACCTGGCACAAGGAGATAGCTGCGAACACCCGCAACATCTAACGCATAAAACATGGCTGTCTGCCGGAAGTTTAGTTTGCTTGCAATTAATGCACAACATCTTACTACTGATATGGGCTACAAAGAAAAGCTTTAGTGAAAATAAAGATACAGACTTATCTGTTAGCGAAAAATACTTCTTTCCAAATCCAAACGTCGTAATCTATACAGAAGGTGCTGACCTCGCAAGCGACCAAAAAATAGTGATGTTTTCTACCTTGCGTCTACCCTTTATAGTAACAATGTCTACCGCATGTGTTAGGCGTGCCGCACGCTTGGTGCGTGCTTTGGCGGGAATATACCTGGCGCGTCCTGATTGGTTGCTTACGGTGGCGTGGACGGAAGGGAACCAGTGCATAACTGGTACCCGACCTTGGTCACCTAGAAACAGGACGCTTGGTAGGGGGGACAACTAGGACGAGCTATAGTCTGTTTCAAACAATTTTTTTTCCTAGTTGTCTTTCTTTTGAAGGTCGATCTCGCGGTGAACCGCTCAAATAAGGCTTATAATATCTTGAGGTGATGTATGCTGACATTGAAATGTTATCTGCAGAAATTCTAATCCAGAATGTTAAGAGTTAAGACAGCATGTGAACTTGTTTGAATAAAATGGAAAAAATGCAAGTGCAAGGAAACTAACTGTTAGTCTTTAAAAAAAAAAAAAAAAAAAAAAAAACACTTATCAAGGGTCATAACTCTATTAAAATGTCTAAATTAGCTCATTAACACTGACACACATATTATCTGATGGCAAAAGATGTAGAGACATCATGGACATACAGCAGGAAAAGATGGTTGAAAAGCTGAATGGTAGCATAATCATCCGCCACTGCCAGTTAAATACCTTCTTGGTTCTGGTAATTAAGTAGAATGACAAACTAAATCCTAAAGGCCACATCAAATACATCAGAAAAAGACCCAAATAGATTATCTGCATCCTGGCATCCTAATTAAAAAGAGGTCAGAGTCAGTGGTCAAAAATTAATATGTCATGAACCCAGATATGCAACCATTTCATATGGGTCAGCTAATGTAGATTGAACTTCTTTTTTTTTTTTTTTAAGTTTATCCATGGTAATATATAAGTAGCATTTCAACAGAATAATCTAGTAAATTACCAAATTATCATCTTTACCCTTAAAGTACCAGTCACAACAGCAACAGATGACATTTTTGCTTTCTGAGTATAAGGCTTGTTATTTCATTTGAATTGTCTGCAAGACAGGCCATTCACATGGAAGTTCAAGCCTTTTTCAAAAAATAAAAAATATTTTAGAATGTCATCTGATATGCTTTTGACTGTCTCTTTAAGGGTTCAGGAAACAGTTATTATGACATGTTTTCAATAAGAGAAATATTTATCTGTACACTCTACTCTGCCGAATATTTATAAATCTTTTTTGTACATGAATTGACTCCTCCATCAAGTCACTTGACCATTTAACTGACAACCGCAACTGACCATTCAAAATAGCTAATAAGGTAATTGTCAATGTTTTTAGTTAGACAAACCAATCAACAAGTGCTTTTTACAGGTAAGCACAGGTATATCAATACAAAGTTTGTCTAAGGAAATTCACGTGGGCGTGGTTATAACTGCCCGACGGAGGAGTCAGTTCATTTTATTCTTTTTACCATATCAACTCTAAATATTCAGATACCTCAACTCCATACCATACTTATCCTAAAGGTTAACTTTTCTATTTAACTACCTGATAGGGAGTCTCTATAATGTTGTGAGTGAATGGCAAACAGTGTAGATCCTATCAAACTATTCCTTTAGGATCAGTTTTCATTGCTCCAGATCAGACTTTTTACATCCAAAATATATTGATATTTCTCCTAGAAAACATATGTTGAGGGTAACATTAGAAGCACCTCACTGAGGTGCTTCTAATGTGTACCAGCAACATGTTTTTAATGAAGCACTTCTAATGAGTACCCTTAAAATTTTACTGAGGCACTTCTAATGAGTACCCACATGTTTTTTGTGGAGAAATAGGAGAAATATATACCTGTTATCCCTTCTTATCTACAACTATGAGTTCGGATCTGGGCTGTTTGCTCTCGCCTGCCTGTATGAATATTTTGGGTAAGTTTGGAATATACGAGGGTGTGTCAATAAATAACCAGCCTGTCCCATTTTCGATGGACTGATACGGTCACGATTTTCATGCTTTGTTTCAATATATGATTTATACATGGGAACAAAATGACATGCATATCGAGTCATTCTTTAATAATATATTGAATGTCAAACATGGCTAGTGATGCAAAAGCATGCTTTTCATCTAAAGTTGAGTACCGTGCTGTAATTCGGTATAATTATATAAAAGGTAAAACAGGCAAGGAAATACACGGCGAGTTAGCCGATGTTTATGGGTCTTCTGCACCATCTTATGCTCAGGTTAAATTCTGGGTTGGGGAATTCAAACACGGTAGAACGTCTTTAGAAGATGAAGCCAGGTCTGGATGCCACCGACGAAGAAATGTGTAAGAAAGTTCGGGATCCGGTATACTCTGATAGGCCAATTCAGGTGGATGAAATAACACAGGCATTAGGCATTTCACATGGTAGTGTTTCAACAATCTTACATGATCGTTTAGGTATGCGCAAGCTAACAGCCAGTTGGGTCCCCAAATCCCTTAGAGATGAGCAAATGGCAACCAGAGCATCAGTATGTAGCACCTTGTTGAAGTGTTTTAGGTCAAAAGATGATTTTCTTTTGCGTCTGGTGACTGTAGATGAGACTTGGGTTCATTATTATGGGTCCCCAAGGCCAAAGAAGTTCAAGATGCAACCATCTGCTGGCAAGGTGTTGGCCACAGTATTTTGGGACTCAAAAGAGTTATTATGTTGGACTTTTTACCCAAGAGAAGTACAATAACTGGAGTGTACTATGCAAACTTGTTAGACCAGCTAAGAACCGCCATCTGTGAAAAACGACGAGGTAAACTCTCTAAAGGTGTTTTGCTGCAACAGAACAACGCAAGAGTCCACACTTGCAAAGCTGCAATAGATGCTGTGGAGCGAAACGGGTATGAATTAATACCACATCCTGCCTATTTGCCTGACCTAGCTCCTAGCGACTTATTCCTATTCTCAAGCTTGAAAAAGGATATCCATGGACTTCATTTCCGGTCTGATGAAGAAATCGTGACAGCAGTTGAGGAGTGGGTCAATGGAAAGGACCCTGACTTTGTCAGTTCTGGGCTGATGGCACCTGAACACTGTTGGTCTAAGTGCATCACACTAGTGGGCAATTACATCGAAAAAGAAGAGGTTGATCTCAACCAGAAATAAGTTAGGCTGGTTACTTATTGACTCACCCTCGTACCATATTCACCCTAAGTATTCTGACACCTCCATTCCTTACAATAATTGTTCTAAAATATGAACTAGTATAATCTACTACCAGATGTTGTGTCAAAAAATTGCTGAATGAGTGACAAACAATGTAGACCCTGATGAGATGCTGCATTCTGCAGCATCCTATATGGGTCTACACTGTTTGCGCAGGCCTGTCTGTCCGAAGTCACACGGTAAGGTGTAATAATTCCAGTTTATCTATCACAGCTCTAGATAAGGTGCTTTTTTCAACCAAAAAAGTATTGACATTTTTCTTATTTCTTCATGAAAACTTATGTTGTGGTACTTATTAGAAATGCCTCATCAAGGTGCTTCTAATGAGTACCCACAACATGTTTTTATGGAGAAAAAAGGAAAAATATTATGTGGATAGCCCTCTTATCTGGAGCTATGAACAGGAGTATATTTTTACCTTTGGGTTCTGATTCTGATGTGCCTTCCTCCACATAGGGTATATTTTCACCCTTCCCATCACTCTCCTGTGCTATACTAGTTTCTGCTACAGGTTCAGCTTCCTCTGACTTCTCTTTATACACTAATTCAATTTCGAAAGGTTCATTTGGGTACTTTGCTGTCCAGTATTTCCTAGATTTTTCTAATGCTTTAGTTCTTTCTTTTTCACTATAGAGTTTATGATCAACAACCTTTCCTACCACACTAACACAGTCAGTTTCATAAAAAGCAGGTGCTAGCATGTGACAATGCCAGACCCATTCAATATCTAATGGAGCTGCCAAATGTTCCTTTTTATGTTCAGCAGCTAATGGCAACCAGAAAGCTTCATATCTACGTATTGCTTGCTTAAATAACCATTCTTCTTGCAATGAAGTTTGCTTATTCACACTACTTAGAAAGTTTAACTGTTTTAGAGAGGCTTCAACTAAATCTACATGAAATTTTATCTTATTCTTAAAGTTTTTCTTATTAATCTTTTGTGATACTTGTGGGCTTGCCAATTCCTGGGGCTCTGACAGGGCTCCCTCTGAGCCAGCACCTTCTGATCGAGCAGGGCTACTAACTGGACTGACAGGCACACTACCTTGACCGTCTTCTGTTCCTTCTTTATCATTTTCTTCCACAGAAACTACTGGAGCAACTACTTCTGGTTCAGGGGCAGGTTGCTGTGGCTCTGGTTTTTCAACTTTCTCTTCTGCTTTCATAACAGGTGCAACAACAGCTATTGGTGTTGGTTCATGTACATGCACAGCTGGAGGTTCTACTGGACTCTCTTTCTTAGGGGTAACTTCACCACTTCTTCTGGAGTCTCTCTTTAACTGAATACTGTCATCAAGTGGTGGAGGAGGAGGTGGAGTCTCATCTACCAGAGGAGGAGGTGGAGGGGGTGGAGCTTCTTCCTGAACTTCATGTGGTTCTTCTGTGGTCTGAGCTATTATATCTGGAGGCTGCTCTACAACCAGTTCTGACTGAATATAGTCATTCTCTATATCTCTGGTAGTTTCTTCTTCCTGCTTAAAGTTTTTTACTCCTGGCTCATCTGTTACTTGACTGATCTCTCCAGTAGGTGCTGGTGGAGCCACTTCAATCACTGGTTCTTCTAAAGGTTCAGGTTCTGTATCTGGTACTATACTTGTATCTTCACATACAGGCTCTGGTTCTTGAACTGCTACAGGTTGCTGTACTGTTTCAATTTCAGGTTGCAGTTCAGGTTCTTCATGAACTGGCTCCTGCTCAGCAGGAGCAAGTGGCTCAGGAACTGGCTCCTGCTCGGTAGGAGAAAGTGGCTCAGGAACTGGCTCAGGCTCAAAAGGAGCAAGTGGCTCAAGAACTGGCTCAGGCTCAAAAGGAGCATGTGGCTCAGACTCTGTTACTGGCTCAGGGACAACCATTTCTGGTTCAGGAGCAACCATTACTGGCTCAGGGACAAGTTCATGTTCTAAACCAGATTCACTTTCATCAGGAACAGGCGAGTCTAGAATGTTATCTCCAGTTACTTGCATATCACCTGGAACTTCTTGTTCCCCACCAAAATCTATCAATTGTTGCTGTTGAGCAGGAGGCTCAGGCTGCTCTAGTTCTACTTCATCATGTACACCTTCATCAGATACTAATTCCTCTTCTGATACATCCTCAACTACTTGTTTTACTCCAATATTTTCAACCTGAGGAACACCTTCAACACTTTCACCCATAACATCTTCTTCAAATATTTCATTACCTACTTTACCTACATGAGATTCTGGTTCTATATTAGACTCTGGTTCAACAGTATCCACATCTTGTTGACCAAGTGGGGGAGGAAATCCTGACATATCTTCAGGAGGTGGAGGTAAAATAATATCTCCATCAGCTCCCCCTTCTTGGTCCATAACTTCATTGCCAATTAAATCATCTTGTGCATTAACATCTCCATTGATTGGAATATTATCAACATCTGGCTCCTCTAAGTCATTATGGTCCAAACCATTCACAGGTTCAACTGGCTGTTTCACTTGTGGTTCTTGGGTATGTGGAATGTCATCATGTTTGCCACTTCCATTGACCAGAGTTGGATCTGCCTCCATCATTTCAGACTCAGACATCCTTCATATTCTGAAAGCATAAAAACACAAGGGTTATTTGGATCACCAGTACCAGAAGTAGCATGTTTTCTGACTAAAGCTACTTTTCTTAGTTCTACACAAAACATTTGTTTTGCATATACCTTAGAATTACATAAACTTCCTTGAAGCAATTCTAACACATGCCCAGAAAAATTGCTCTCATGGAGAAATAAGAAAAGCATAACCTTAAGTATTGGGACAGAAATCATAAACTTAAGTATTGGGACAGACAAGCCTGAGCAAACAGTGCAGTCCAAGATCAGATGCCACAATTTGTGGCATCTGATCAGGGTCTACTCTCTTTCTACTCACCCAGCAGACAGCAGAAATTGTAGGACAAGTAGGGTAAGGAGCTGTCCCAATATTTAGGCTAAATACAGAATCCCTCTTCTTTAGACTGCTATGTCCAATGGGAGCCACAAACAGAGAAAGTGCATCATCTGACATGCATGCCTAGCTAATACTCAGATCAGCCTGCACATTAATGCAAATCAGAGCATTCACACTAACTGAAGAAGTCTTGGATATTTGGCTATGCAAAGACTGTCCAGTAAAGACCAATCAGACTGTAAAGAAATGTGAAAACTGATCTGAGTATCCACTGGGCACATACCATAAGATAAATTTTCACATGTTGCCACTCAGGTTTGGAATCAAATACATCTGCTACCTTATTCAGCCTAAATACTGGGACATCTTAAATTCTTACCATACTTGTTTTAAAATTTGAACAAAGACATATTACTACCTGCTGGTGTGTCTTAAAACTGCTTGATGAATGGCAAACAGTAGGAAACCTGATCAGATGCCATGGAATCTGGGTCTACACTGATTGCATAGACCTGTCTGTCCAAATACCATAATAACACTAAGTATTTGGGACAGACAGGCCTGAACAAACAACATAGACCCAGATCAAATGCCACAGAATGCACTTGCCACTCACCCAGCAATTTTTAGACACAACAACAGGTAGTAAAATGGACTGTTCAAAATTTTAGGACAAGTAAGGTTAGTTGTTATGATGTCCCAATATTTAGTGTAAATACAATACTTTAATGTAATCAAAGCACTAACAGCATAGGTGGGTTGATTGTCTCTGAGTGTAGGCTGAGAAAATGGTCCTGAACAGGGACTTACGATTGTTTTAACCCTTAACTTCCTGGGCCCAGTTGTTCAAAGCGTCGTTAGCTTAACGAGCTTGTTAAGGGTCATTTCATTAACTGTTTTAGCCAATTCAATATATAATATTCTGATATTTTTTGCTGAAAAAATGTGAGTAGCTTTTGCACTGCAAAAGCTACTCACATTTTTTCAGCAAAAGAGTTCAGCATATTTGCGTATCACTCCATGTAAATTTTAATGAATCATTAACTCACAATGTCGTTTTCTTTGAACAAATAGGCCCTATAATTTAAGCAAACAGTGCAGACCCTGATCAGATGCCACATTCTGCTGCATCCAATCTGGGTCTGCACTGTTTGCCGATGTCCCAGATGTCCTAGTTCTATGTTTTAAGCTAAACCAATTGCAAACAGCTGAGACCCTGATCAGACGCCACATTCTGTGGTCTGCACTGTGATCTTGGTCTGCACTGTTTGTCAATTATCCTTTTAGGGGTTTCCAGACTACAACAGATTAAGGTAAATAATTATAGTATTTCAAGCTTATCAGAATTTCAATTATGAAATCCTAAAACACTTAACACTTAAGTAAGTAAAATGGTTTTCAGCCTGAAATAAACACTTCAAGCCAAAATGCCCAAACTGTGACTTATCATATATCTTTAATATGTTGATACTCTAGTAACCATGGCAATGGAAGAATAGAGTATTTACCCAACTAATAAGATAGACAGGCAGGCATAAACAAACAATGCAGACCCAGATCCTATGCCACAGAAAACGACATTCAATCAGGGCCTACAATGTTTGATACTTATCTAGCCATTTTTAGACACAGGCAATTGAATGGACTTTTTCGAATTTTCAGACATTTATGGTATGGAGTTAAGCTGTCCTAATATTTAGAATAAATAATTGCTACATGGTTCCTGACATGCAGAAAATTCACATTTAATAATCATTATTACTACCGTATTTACCATATGTATTCGGACAGACAGGTCTGAGCAAACAGTAAAGACCCAGATGAGACACCACAGAACGCGGCGTCTCATCTGGGTCTACACTGTTTGCCACTCATCCAGCAATTTTTAGACACAACATCGAGTAGTGAATTATACTGGTTCAAATTTTAGAACATATATGGTAAGGAGTTGAGGTGTCCGAATATTTAGGGTAAATACGATACTTTTACCAGTGCTTTAAATAAGATTTTAGTACAATGAGTAATTTACCACCTTCTTTAAAGCTTAATGCTTAAATGCCCATTTGCAATGCTTAACTCTTAAATCTTAAAGCACCCGGCATAAGTGTAGCATACAAAATTTTAACTTTTTCTGAGAAAATAAAGCTTGGCATCTGTTGTGAATTGTCTGCTTATGTTGTGAATTGTCTGCTAAGCAGACAATTCACATCAAATGCCAAGCTTTATTTTATCTGAAAAATAAGAGTAAAAACGCTCAGAAATGAATTTGTAATTGGTGCTTTAAGGGTTAACCCTTTCTGATATAGTGCACTGCTACTGCTCGCAAAAGAATCAATGTGAGGGAAATTCCTAAATATACTAAAAGATGTAAAGTTTACTGAAAAATTTCACCCTCTAAATTTGATTTCAATGCTGAAATCCAAAATTTCATTGAGTATTTTTACCCCCTCAACTTCAATTTCAATGCTGAATTTCAAAAATTCAATGCTGAAATACCCTTTACTCCCTCTTATCTAGAGCTCTGTCTTACTATATTATTACTATAATTATTATGAAAAAAATGGTGTATAATAAAGAGCATTATATTGAAATGACTCTAATCAAGTAGCTTGCTCTAATGCAGTGCAACGACATAGTTTTTTGAGAAAATAAGAGTACTGAAATAACCCTAAGTATTAGGACAGATAGGCCTTTGCAAACAGTGTAGACCCAGATCAGATGCCACAGAATGCAGAGAGGCCTTTGCAAACAGTGTAGACTCAGATCAGATGCTGCAGAATGTGTTGTCTGATCAGGGTCTACATTGTTTGTCATACATACAGCAATATTTTAGACACACCAACAGGTACATTTTGTAGTAGAATGGACTATCTCAAATTTTAGGACAAGAATGGTAAGTAGATAAGGTGTCCAAATACTTAGGGTAAATACAGTACACTATTTTTTTTTTTTTTTTTTTTCATTCATCTGGTTTTCTGACAATACCTTTAAAGACTCCATATTCCTCAAAAACAGACATTTTTTATCAAAAAAAAAAAAAGGTTTAGCAAATAGAGGATCTTACACAAGTGGTCATTTCATATGAAATTTATGAAACGAGCCTCCAGCGAGTTTCATAAATTTCATATTAAATGACCACGAGTGTAAGATTGTGTTTATCATATGACCTTTTTAAATTGGATTTTATCGCCTTTAAAGTTGACAACTGTTCAACAGAAAATGCATGATTGACATGGACGGCATCATGCCGTTACTTGTATCCAGCCAAAGTGTTATATAACGCGTGGTTAGATGATTTTTATAACATGACATTATCCACTGAATAATGGCAAAGTCATATGATAAATTGATACATGGTATTAATACAATCATAAAATGTGGAATCTGACAGCCTGTAAAAATTCAGTTAGTCTCTCATTTTTTAACTGGATCAAAAACAAAATGATTTTTTATCCTATCTCTGAATTAATGTTGGCAATGTTAATTCAGAGATACAATAAAAAAATCATTTCATTTTTTATCCAAGAACGAGAGACTGACTGAAATTTTACAGGCTCTCAGGTGCCACATTTTATGACAGTATAAGTTCCATATGTCAATTTATTAAACCTTTCTTGGATAATAAAATATCTATTTTTGAGGAATATGGAGCCTTTAAGTCCTTTTCTCCAAATTTTGAACTAGCCCACTGGTGTCTAAAAGGCACTGACAGAATAATAACAAACTGTGTAGACCCTGATAAAACAGTTTCTTCAGTCATCAAATGGCTCCTTCTTGAGCAGTCTGATCTGAGTCTACACTCTTTGTTCAGGCTTAGGTAAACATGGTAACTAAAATATTTTCCAACAGTGGCCTTGGTGAAACTCCAGGATTCCAGAGAACAAGGAGAAAAAAAAAAAATTCAGAAAACAAACCTTGCGCTTATCTTCAGAATTGCCTCTAAGCTAATAGAATTACCTTTTAGGCATTTATAGAATGTAATTCTGTTGAGTACCCACAATATCTGTTTTAATGGAGAAATAAGAAAAAATGTCAAAATAGCATTTTCAAATTCATTCCTTGAAGAAAATTCTTGTCTGGAGAGAACATGAGTCAAGTTTCCTTGCTGTACTTTTCAGCAAAGTTCAGTCTGACATTTCCCACTTCAATTTTCAGATACATTAATGGTTCTGGCTTTTGTTGTTAATTTTAAAAATCTCAGTGATAAGCCATCATGCTGATCTGTACAGTTCCATTTAATTGGAAACAGGCAAATCAAAGAGACCAGCCATAAGCATTTATTTATACCTACGGTAATTACAGTAAATATCCAAAACTTTCTTTATTCCATTCTTTATTTGCCTAAATTTTGCTTTTTATACCATACTTTCACAAAAATACTTAGTAGAATGTCAGATAGTATAGGCCTTGATCAGATAACTCCTTCAGGAGTGGTCTGATCTGGGTGACTGCGCTGTTTGAATATGCCATTTTGTCAGAAACCAGTGTACGAAATTTTTGTACATTTACCATACCCTAAATACTGGGACACCTACTACAATACAGTCGACTCTCGTTGTCTTGAATTCCACGGGACTCTCTGAAATACTTCGAGATATTCGTACCTCGACATATCAGCATTGCAGAATTGAAGAAAAACTTAATCGAACAACCACATTTAACAAATGTATATGTAATTGGACGCTTGAAATTCGAGATATATTGAAAATATTGTGGAAAAGAGGAAATTTCTCCTCTTTTCCACAATATTTTGTTACTTGTTGTTAGATTTTCATGTTTAGGCAGGGACCAGTTTTTTATTTGAGACAAGCGAGGTTGAGATAAGCTGTTAAGCAGGTCGAAATAACGAGAGTCAACTGTATTTATTCTGAAATTTGGGTAAGTGCATTTAATTACCTGACAACATGACTGTCTACTAAAAGATACTGCACTCTGTGGCATCTGATCTGAGTCTTCATTATTTGTTCAGACTTGTCTGTCCCAATACTTAGGGTTATTACAGTAATTACCTCAAAAAAAAAATCATGCACTTTAACTAACCTCTTGTGATATATTAAACATGTGCTTGCAAACAGTACAAGGGCAGGACTGTAAGGGAAGTAGATCCGCTTTCAGGGGAGACAACACTTGTCAGAAAATGTTTTGCCTCTCTTCTGAAAAAGGGGCTACCTAAAAGAAAAGCATATGCTCCTTATGGGATCAAATTCTTTCCTTTTCAGAGCAGACCCCTTTTCAGAAGGGGATTGGCATGTAAGAAGGCAAATAGAAAGTTATAAAGGTGTCTCCCCTTGGCAGCAAATTTTATCCTTTTAGACCAGACCCTTTCTCAGCACCTTGGTATGCAGGAAGGCAAACAGGAATAGTTGTCACCCTTATAAAAGATAGTAGAAATCTATCAAATATACTCAGATCCCTTAAGAGACTTTTCTGTTCGACTGCATGATCCAGGTCTATCCTGTATGTTCATATATTCTGTCTGAATGGTTCCAGTAATTATTATGATAAATACCTTACTTGTAAAGTATTGTTAAGTTTTCAGTACGCATAAATAATTAAACCCTTGTCATCCTGAAGAAATCAAAATGCCAAGCCCACTTCTAATTTTCAGCCAATCAGATTACTTGATCCAGGTTTGATACAAATTCATATTTTCAATGACAAACAGTGCAGATCTAGATCAGCTAATTTCTTTAGAAGCCAACTGATCTGGCTCTACACTGTTTGCAAAGGCAGGGTACATCCGGGCTCTGCAGGACAAGGGTTAAAAGAAAATTAATTTTGGCATGCAAACACCTTTTAATTCTGGCATTTTTATCTTCTCTGGTAAGCTGAAAATATCCTTTTTAATATGGGATTTACAACACTTCATTCAGCAAGCCACACCATATTTTTTGTAAAACTCTAAATATATTCTACAAAATATTCTACAGTAGAGTTAATATCAAGCAAAGTATGTTTAATTAATCCTTTAAGCACTAATGACAACAATTTGATTTATCATGATTATTCTTTTTTGGAAAAAATAAGACATGACAAGCCTTATTTTCTCTGAAAAATACAGTTGTTTGTTGGTTTGGAGTTTAACAGCCCAGACAATACTGTTCAGGTCATGTCAAGACTGTCAGTTTACCAAAATAACTTTTCCTAGGCAGGCTAAGTCCTCGTCACAGTGCACAATCTTTTGCCAGAAACTGACAACTGTCCTTCCTGAATCAAGGCAAGGGAGAGAATGACAGAAACTATTGCTACAGTTGTGATTAGCACCTCAAAGATTAACCCTAGTCCTGTGAACCTGGGTATGTCCTGTCTTTGCAAACAGTGTAGATCCAGATCAGGTGGCTTCTGAAGAAGCCAACTGATCTGGATCTGCACTGTTTGCTATTAAGTATGTGAATTTATATCAACAATCCGGATCAAGTAATCTGATTGGCTGAAAATTGGAAATGGGCATAGCTTAAGTTATCTGACTGGCCGAAAATTAGAAATGAGTGTGGCATCTTTATTCAGAAGGACAAGGGGTTAAGGAATGATACTGATTTAACCCACTTTTATACCAGTTTTTTGTCCCGGAGAATATAATGTTAACCAAGATTGGAAGAAAGTTGTCCTAAATTGGTAAACCAGTCCAGTAATAACAATAACTCATTTTAATTGTTAAACATTAGTATAATAACTCTGCTTTATTGGAGACATTGTCTGAGCAAAACATTAGAATTGGCCATCAAATCCTGGCAGAATGAAGAAATCAACTACCCTTTTATAAAAGCCTTAGCAAATAAGGCTGACTTTGGCAGTTAATTTTAGTTTTCTTTTAAGATAATTTGTAATCTTGTCTCATAAAACTATCCAAGAGAAAAAAGAAATGCCCATTTTCTTGAAAAATAAAAAATTATAAGGAAAATAATAGTAGACTATATCTGCTAACTCAGCTACAGGAAGGAAAAGTAAAACTAGAGGCCCAAGTGAGCCAGATATCGCTCACCTGGATTAGGCTGATCATGATGTTACATTGTGCCATGAAGGCCATTTTGCTATCAGATCAGATTGCCTTTATGAATCCAGAATTTGATGTTGTTTGAAGAGTTTTAAGATTGCCACCATGGCCACCATCTTCGATATTGGAACAATTTAGCAATTCTAAGTCTCCATGTCACCCCAATGCCTCTCAGCAAGTTTCAGCTCAATATGACTTACTGTTTTGGAAGACATGTGGTATGAAGAATTTCAAGCTGGCCACCATCTTGGATATTGGAACAGAACGATTTTAGCAATTCTGAATTTCCATAACATCCCAATACCTCCCATCAAGCTTAAGCTCAATCAGACTTACTGTTCAGAAGCAGAGGTGATTTGAAGATTTTCAAGACGGCTGCCAAGGCGGCCATCTTGGATATCAGAATGGAACAATTTTAGCAATTCTAAATCTCCATGCTGCCCAAATGCTTTCCACCAAGTTTCTGCTCCATCCTACTTACGGTTCAGGAGCAGATAAAAACTAAAGACTTTCAAGATGGCCGCCATGGCAGCCATCATGGGTATGATTCTGATGTATACGTCCAGAATAAGAAAAGTTGCTGACGGACATATGGATGAGGGACAGACCATGGTCAACAGACCACGACATAAGCTGACAATTGAAAATCTTCAAGATAGCTGCTATGGCGGCCATAGTGGATATCGTAACAAAATGGTTTAGCAATTCTGAATCTCCATGTCACCCCAATGCCTCCTACTGTGGCAGCCATTTTGGATGTCGGAATGGAACAAATTTAGCAGTTCTGAATCTCCACATCTCCCCAATGCCTCCCACCAAGTTTCAGTTCAATCTGACATACCTTTCGGGAACAAATGTCGTTTCAAGACTTTCAAGATGGCCACCATGATGGCCATATTGGATATTGAAATGGAACCAATTTAGCAATTCTAAATCTCCAAGTCACCCCAATGCCTCCCACTAAGTTTAGACTCAATCCGACTTACCGTTTGAGAGCAGAATTGGTTTAAAGATTTTCAAGATGGCCACCGTGGCGGCCAGCTTGGATATTGGAACAGAATGATTTTAGCCATTCTGAATCTCTATGTTGCTCTGATACCTCCCATGAAGTTTCAGCTCAATCCGACTTATGGTTTGGGAGGAGGTTGTTTGAAGATATTCAAGATGGACGACATGGCAACCATCTTGGATATCGAAATGGAATGATTTTAACAATTTTAAACCTCCATGTGGCCCCAATGCCATCCAACAAGATAGGGCTCAAACTGACTTAGGGTCCGGAGCAGATTGGTTTCAAGATCTTCAAGATGGTCGCCCAGGCGGCCATCTTGTACAGCCGAATGGAACAATTTTAACAATTCTGAATCTCTAAGTCGCTCCAATGCTTCCCATCAAGTTTTGGCTCAATCCAACTTACGGATTGGGAGGAGATATTGTTGGAAGGATTTCAAAATGGCCCCCATGGTGGCCATCTTGGATACGGGAACGGAACGATTTTAGCAATTCTGAATCTCTGTCGCTCCGACGTCCCATCAAGTTTCGGCTCAATCCAAGTTAAGGTTTGGCAGAAAATGTAGTTAGAAGAATTTCAAGATGGTGGCCATCTTGGATATCCAAACAGAATGATTTTAGCAATTCTGAATCTCTATGTCGCTCCGATGCCTCCCATCAAGTTTCGGCTCAGTCTCACTTATGGTTTGGGAGGAGACGTCGTTTGAAGGATTTCAAGAGGGCCACCATGGCGGCCATCTTGGATATTGGAATAGAATGATTTTAGCAGTTCTGAGTTCTATGTCACTGTGATACCTCCCATCAACTTTAGGCTCAATCTGACACTGTTTGGGAGGAGATGTCATTTGAAGAGCGCTGTGGTGCAGTGGTAAAGCGTCGGACTCTAGATCGAGAGGTACCGGGTTCGATCCCCACTAACTGCAAGTGTTGTTTCCTTGAGCAAGAGACTTTATCCACATTGCTTAGTACTGGTTTCTACCCAGGAAAAAAGAGGGCCACATGGAAGATTAGTACTAGATTACTAAATGTGTTACCCTCTATAAATAAAGTCGATTATTATTATTATTATTATTAAGAAGTTCAAGATGGCCGCCATGCCGCCATGGCAGCCATCTTGAATATCTGAACGGAACGATTTTAGCAATTCTGAATCTCTATGTCGCTCCGATGCCTCCTTTCAAGTTTCGGCTCAATCCAACGGTTTGGGAGGACATGGCATTTGAAGAATTTCAAGATGGCCACCATGGCGGCCATCTTGGATATCCGAACAGAACGATTTTAGCAATTCTGAATCTCTATGTCGCTCCAATGCATCCCTTCAAGTTTTGGCTCAATCTGACTTATGGTTTGGGAGGAGATGTCATTTGAAGAATTTCAAGATGGCCACCACGGATATTGGAATGGAATGATTTTAGCAATTCTGAATCTCTATGTCACTGTGATGCTTCCCATCAAGTTTTGGCTCAATCCAACTTACGGTTTGGAAGGAGATGTCGTTTGAAGATTTTCAAGATGGCAGCCATGGCAGCCATCTTGGATATTGGAAAGGAACAATTTTAGCAATTTTGAATCTCCATTTTGCCACAATGCCTCCCACTAAGTTTCAGCTCAATCTAACTTCTGGTTCTGGAGGAGATGTCGAAAATGTAAAAAGCATACGACGGACGGACAATGGACGGACGGATGGATGACAGACAACAGGCCATGGCATAAGCTGACCTGGAGCAAAGCTCCAGGTGAACTAATAATAAACACATTTCAAAATTACCTCTTACCCTTATATGGTCTGTATTTACTTCGTCTTTTATCTGCTGCAGGTGATAACAAGCTGGTATGAAAAAGTGTTTTCTGCTTATTTTTAGGGGCCCAAAAAGTATGTTTTGGTTTAAAAGTTACAAGATTCAAACCTATGTATGGACCTACATATAGTATATGCTACTTATCTGGTGCTGTAGTTCCAGTTAACCCTTGTCATGCTGAATTAATTAAGATGCCACGCCCACTTCTAATTTTCAGCCGATCAGATTATTGATATAAATTCACATTTTAAATGACAAAAGTGCAGATCAAGATCAGTTGGCTTCTTCAGAAGCCAACTGATCTGGATCTGCACTGTCTGCAAAGGCAGGGTATATCAGGATCAGCAGGACCAGGGTTAAGGTGTTGGGTTTTTTTTGGTCGCTTGTTTACAATCTGGTTATAGCATACAAATGCCAAAACTTCTTTAAGGTAGTTGCCCAAATGATTATCACTGACCAATGTAATCAAACGGTATGTTAAACGAAATCCAGTAACAGTTCTGTTTTGTCGCTGTGATGTCAGAGTGCTCTTAATTGAGGTTTATTTGTAAAACATGGACTGGGACAATTGGGACATTGGCAAAAAGTGCAGACCCAGATCAGACACTGCAGAATGCTGTGTCTGATCAGTGTCCGTACTGTTTGCTTAAAGTAGAGGAAGTTAAGGGTTGAAGAAATACATCTTATCCCTTAAAGCACCAAGAAAATCTGCATCTGAAAATGTCATCTGCTTATGTCGTCTGCTGCATCTTCTTGCAAACTTTTCAAACTTAAATTTTGCATATAGGCAAACAGTGTGGAACCAGATCAGACTGCTCCTAAAGGAAAAGTCTGATCTGGGTCCACACTGTTTGCAACAATGACTTTTAAAGTAACCGGCAGAAGACAAAGCAGACCACAATTGTTGTGATCGCTCTAAGGGTTAAGTCTCAGTTCAAGACCATTTCTCTTGCCTCACTCAGAGACAATCAACCCACCAGTGCCATCAGTGCTTTGATTTTATTTTTGTTGTTTTGTTTTCAACAATAAAAAATATTGAAATTTTTCTTATTTCTTCATAAAAACATTTGTTGTGGTACTCATTAGAAGCACATCATTGAGATGTTTCTAATGAGTATTTTTGTATAGAAATAAGAAAAATATTTATCTGGTTACTCCTCACTCCTTTTATATGGAGCTATGTTGAGCAGATGTTGTTTCAATTATCCACTATTTATTTTCCAGCAATGCCAATCCCCCTTTTCTGAGACAAACCAGAAAACTTTCACTCAGCGGAAGTGTCAAGTTGAAAAATTAAATACGGACCATGTCACACAAAAAGAGATCTTTGCCCTGTATGCAAACGTACAGTCAGTAATTAGCCTGCAAGGAAAAAATTCAGCAAATGATCTTAAGGAGTTTTCTTTTTTTTCTTATTTTCCCAGAAAATGGGGTTAGATATTTAATGCAAACTGTCTCCTCTTTCTTATTTTTTCCAGAAATGTTTTTCAAGAAAATGGGGTTTGACATATCAAGCAAACTGTCTCCTGAGGAGGAGACAGTTTGCATGAAATGTCAAATCCGATTTTCTGGGAAAAATAAGGAAAAAAAAACATTAATCTGTTGCCTGCCAGACTCAAACAATAGGACCATACAGTACGATGACCTTTTTGTCGCTGATCTGTATAGTGGAAAAATCTTTGTCGCTATGTCGGGTAAGTTTTGGCACTGTTTATTTTTGTGTTTTAAAAACAGTTGTTGTTGGAGTTTCAGCTAAATAATTATATGCATTAATATCATTGCTTCAGATATGCCACTTTGATTTTATAAATATTGTTATGGCATACTTTATGTTTGCCAGAGTTTTGAGAAAATCACTGATCTACTTTCGATTTCACGTGCGATGTTATTTGTTTCAAGAATATGCAACCACTTTTGTATAATATGACTGAGTTTTTATTCTAATTCTGTCTCGAACATTTAGGCTAAAGATTCAATGAATGTGCGGGCTTTAATGTAACAGTAGCATCAATTAATTTGATAAAAACTGACAGAGGAGTCAGAACAATGTCTGTATCGTGTCGTAAAACCTGATTTCAGTACTGTATGGTGTGTGTCCATTTAAAGGCTCCATATCCCTCAAAAATAGGCATTTTTTATCCAAGAAAGATATAATAAATTGATATATAGTATCAATGCAATCATAAAATGCAGCATCTGACAGCCTGTAAAATTTCAGTTAGTCTCTCGTTTTTGAACTGAATCAAAAATGAAATGATTTTTTATCACTTATTTGAATTAATGTTGGCAACATGAATTCAGAGATATGATAAAAAAATCATTTCATTTCAAGAACAAGAGACCAACTAAAATTTTACAGGCTGTCAGGTGCCACATTTTATGATTGTAGTAATACCATGTATCAATTTATTAAACCTTTCTTGGACAATAAAATGTCTATTTTTAAGGGATATGGAGCCTTTAAGTGTATAGTGTGTCATAGCGACCCGTGGACCTATTAGTACTAGTAACCTGTTATAGGTCATTATAATTATTGACTTCTAACTTAAGTCTTGAAATTTTTCAAGCTGCCTTCTCCATATTCATTTGGATACAATTTGCATCAATTTTGTTCAAGACCCAAAGCCTTATATTTAGCTGCCAGGGGTGTGGTTCACATCCTAGTCATACCAATTTTTCCTTTCTTTATTTACTTTAGTAATTGCAGATAGCATGCATGCACGGTTCATTTGCACAACAGTTTGTCACACATGTATGCATGAATATAAATACATGCTGACCTGTTCATGCAGCTATCAGGATCTACACCGGTTTCTCCGCTTGCTGCTTCTTGTGCAGGTTCATTGCAAGTTTTTGATAAGGTTGCATTCACTTAAAGTATTTTAAAAATATAAATATGCTACCATGTATACTTATTTAAGAAATAGATCAGCTATGACTGTGATTTGTTGAGTAATATATCAATTTGGTGGTCAGTTATAAAGTAGATCAAATCATGAGCGCGTAGCGCGAGTGATTTATCTTCTTACAACTGACTGACAAACTGTGATATAATATTCGACAAATTGCGTACCATAGCTGATCTACTTCGATTCTAACATATAAGAAATCGAGAGAGAAAAAAAACAACAGATTTTTCCCTACAGATCCTCCAAAGTCTCCGCCATTATTAAAATGAATCCTGACCTTTTTCTTAAATGTTTTTCAAAGTATCTGGTGCAATAAAACGACTTTAGACAGTCTAATGTCAAAACTTCGGCAAGTGACGTCAAAACAATTCTCAAAGATGTCACAAATTTGAAAACGGTAGCTCATCATGTCAGTCCGGGTGGCTCATCACGTCAAAGATGTGTGATTAGGTTTGCAACAGTCTTTGATATTTTTCTCTAAACTATTCCAAACGTAGTTGAGGCTGGCCATTTAAATCTCACAAGCTTTATACCCGTGCAGTTATAAGAAAGAGTGTACACCTTATATATAAACGTTTCGCCTACCGGCCGAAATAGAACTGTTTTCGACTACGTCTTAAACTACAGCTGCCCTTTTCTCTAGAACATGACAGCCTTATCAAAAGACGCAGATGAAAATCTTTTTTGATATTATAAACACTTTTTGAAGGTAATATAAAGCAAGGAGTATAGCTGTTGCTTAAAATCTGCATTACCTTTGCTAAATTCATTATAACAGCCGACACTAGACAAAAATATTGCACTTTCCTTTGACTACCTATAAAATATGCTTAGTGACAAGCTATACAGTCATTGCATCCTACTTTTCGACAAACCATCCAGTGATAGTACAACATACCATACAGTTGTATCGAACAGGGGATGCTCAGACTTGCTTATGATAGCGATCCTCCACCTACTTAAAGGAGACCTATGGTGTGTAAATCTAGTCTCGTATTATCAATCTACCCTCTGTAACGCTTAAAATGTGACTGCTTAACGTTTATTGACAAAATCAGGCATTTTTTGAACTCAGGTGATATATTTTAACCTTAGCCAGCGATTTGGCACAAAACAAATTTAAATTTATGGCAAAGAAAACGGATCTAACCGTCCGAATAAATACTAGATTAGATATTTAATCTGATGTTAAACTTCAAGCGGCCACACAGCCTTTTATTCACATAGAATTTTAATAGTGTTCGTTGTTGTACTTTCGTTTTTGCATCATTGTCCGCCATATTTGGTCGGGTATAAAAGCCAAGTCCGATCCGATCCGCCGATCATTTTTCTGCCGATCATAAAGTTCATTTTTGTCATTATATCTAAACTACGATTCAAATGTCCAGTATATCAGTTTTATATTATCATACATTGCTTAATTAAATATTCGACAAAAGATATTTCTTTTTTCAATGCTTTTGGATTTGATTTTTAAGCAGTTTTCTGTCTTCTAGGGGTATAAAAGCCAAGTCCAGTAAATATAAGAAAATCATAGTTTTCTCAGTAGTGAAGCTAATATATACAGAGATTAGCTCTGTCTCAGAGAATAAATGGTCACTAGAACATAATTGGTTTCTTGCATATGAAAATTATGTCATATATAAACTATTTTAGCCTTTTTTTCTGTCCATCTTTGCTTTGCACGGATACTATTCTAAAAATAGAAACGCCGGACCGCAACGAATACGAAAGCTACAAAATGACCCAACTATTACTGTACAAAAAAAAAAAAAAAAATAGACGAAAAAGGAGAAATAACATAAATACAGATATAAATATCTATTAGATATTCTTAAAACACTATCTTCCGCGGTAAGAAAATTCCCCCATTTCGTCTCATTTCAGGACGTTGTTGTATGTAACGTCATGTTTACAGGTCTATTAATAGATGCGTCTAATTTGGTAAACAAACGGGAAAAAACTGATTTTATTGAAACATATGTATATGCTTGTTGGATCACAATGCACATGTACTAAAATTTCAGCATTTATAGTTAAGTCTGTTCTATAAAAGGACAAAACAGAGACAAAAAATCAAGAAAGCTCTCTCGGCTATTTTTTCTTCCGAGCTTGGCTTTTATACCCCTGAAACGAGAAAAAAATACTCTCAATCAAAAACTAGAACAACGATTTGAATAATATCATTGCTGTAAATTACAGTTATATAATATGATCATATAAAACTGATATACTGGACATTTGAATCATAGCTTAGATATAATGACAAAAATAAACTTTATGATCGGCAGAAAAATGATCGGCGGATCGGATCGGACTTGGCTTTTATACCCGACCGCCATATTTGTTTACTTCTCCTCCGGTCTCGGGCCGAACGAGAGGTTCTTAGGTCGCACTAAATAGCGATTACACCATGCCTCATTTACATACTGTATATGCATCCATTTTGCGAGGTGGGAGTTTTGCTAACCATTTTGTTTTAAATAAATGGTAAAGTAGTAACTGGCTTTCGTGCTTTGTTAATTTTGCATATGCGAGATCTCGCCCGAGACGTCAATGAATGCTTGAAACATTGTTTTGAACACGTAATAGCTTTCAGCCAATCAAAGGTCAGGTCTGCGGTTTCTCAACCAATCAGATTTGAGATCGTTTAATAACGGAAATTTTCGAAAATTGAGCGTCAGTGTTTCAAATCTGAGCGTGAACGAAAGCAGCCATTTGGTTTTAGTTAGAGAAATTCTTCCCTCCCACCCGCGCCTTTTGTAGTAGGTTAGTTTTTAGTAGTTTAGTTCAGAACCATATAATGTGATCACTGCTGTTTGAAGCATCCTAGTCACTCCTAACTTTATTCATGTGTTAGTCCTGTAATACTAGGCAGTATTCATTAACTCCTGACACTGCCGTGAGTACTACATGTACACCCAGAAATTCTTTAAAGAAATCATGTAAATTACGCGAGCAGGGACACTAGATTACCCTAAGAATGATTGTAAATAATACTGCATAACTCGGTTTATATTTGTGTTAAAAAATCTGCGAGTTTTAAACATAAGAGATCAAGGAAACCTTGGTATGTTTTATTTCACCACTCCGGGTTTCAAACTCGCAAGAAGATCGGACATAGTGAGATCGGTCTTTGGAGTGCCTGGTTGGTACGTTTTATCGGATAATGAAGAGCAGAAACTGTTCAGCTATCTAGTGACAGCACAAACTGTTCCTGAGGCAATTTTAAAAAGGATCTTGGACTGCTCAACAATCTGTGATGAGAAATATTGTTATTTTTGTGCTGAAAGTAAACCAGTGATGTGTTATTCGCGCGTACCCAAACGACGGGATTAATGAACGCAGTTATTGATGCAGTTGTTGGTCTGACGAGCATGGCCAGTGAGCAAAATGTTGGGGAGACCCCCCAGACCTCTGACGAGGAGTTAACAAAACAGTTCCTCTTGCAGAACAAAGTTTCCGGGCCCTGTGCGAACGAGCTAATTCAGTATCGGGGATTCACGAGTCTTTACGCCCTGGCACTGGCAGAACCAGCGGACATACAGGGACCAGAAATACCCCCTGGTCAGCAGAGACTGATACTTCACCTGGTTAAGGTGCTTAAAAGCCAGTCGGAAAGCAAAATCGTCCCAGACCAGGCAGTGGTATCAAACCAGCAACCAGCGCCGACGAATACGGATTCTGGCCTGGACTCAAGCCAGACAACTCAACCACCGGCACCACAGCAGCCTATGACACACCCTCAACAAGCGAGTGCTCCAGCCATTCACCAACATAACGACCTCTACGGCGCAGCTATCATCAATTCCATGATAGCAGATCAGCAGAATCTCCGCGACAACCAGGATCCAACCCCAGCAATCAACTCCGCTTCCCATGTCAGTCGACGCTCAGACACTGTCCTTCAACCCACCTGGAATGATCCTCAGATACACTTATCAACCGCGGCTGGTAAGTCAGTTTGTAGCCATTAAGACATATGTGACTTTGTTCAATGCAGTATTGAGGAAGAAACTATTATAGGTGGTCAGGGTGACCAACAGATAGTTGTAAAATCTGGCCCCAGAAAGCCGAAATTAGAAAATTTGACCCTCAGCCAGTGGTCTATAGCCAACCTGGCCATTTTATATAAGCTACAAAGGGAGAATAAGTTAGGCGGAGATTCCATTCTTGATTATCTCTCATACACGACAAAGGTGTATCAGTTGGTCCAGCGCTTTAGTTTGCCCTCTGTGCTTTTGTATGACCGGGAATACCGTAAGTTGCAAGCCAGTATGAATTTCCGGTGGGGCACAGATGTCCAACATTTGCATACCCTTTGTTTGCAGGCTAGGGACAAGCCTGTCATACAGGGGGCGCAATACTCAAAGAAACCGGGCTTGCAGAAGCCGGGGGGTAATAGAAGTGACAGGCCCAAACGTGATACACCTATTTGTCGGAATTTTAATTCCACAAAGGGCTGCAGCCACCCCAACTGCAATTACAGGCACGAATGTATTGTGCCAGGGTGTGGCAAGAACCACACCGTCATGACACACACAACTGAAAAAAAGTAGGTGTCAAGGTCAGACCCTCTCCTGGACTCCGATTGCCTGTTTGGGAACAAGAACTGGCTGATGATCCAGATAGAGAGTTTTTGTTACATGGGATTGCAAACGGGTTTGACATAATTGATGATGATGTGGTTATCTCCCCTGTCACAGCAGAGAATCACCCTTCAGCAAGACCTTCAGGTAAGCTTTATGAAAAAGCATCAAAACAAATTCTCACTGAGATAGAGGTTGGTAACTACGTCATTTGTGACTCTCCCCCTGAAATTATTAGTCCCATTGCTGTCATTCCGAAACCTGATGGAGACGTTCGGCTTATCCATGACTGTTCTAGGCCAATTGGCAATGCTGTCAATGACTATTGCACTACAGACTGGAAACAGAAATTTTCCACAGTTGATGAGGCGGCGGCCCGTATGACGGAGGGCTGCTATTTCGCAAAAGTGGACCTGAAGAGTGCATATAGATCTGTGAGTATAGGTCAGCGTAGCCAGCAGGTGACGGGACTTAAATGGCAGTTTAATGGACACACTGTGTATATGCGTGATACAAAACTGTGCTTCGGAGCCCGCTTAAGCCCAGGTATCTTCCATAGACTGACCCAAGCTGTAAAAAGAATGATGGCCCGGAGAGGGTATGACCTTGTGGTAGTGTACTTAGATGATTTTCTCATTATATCGCAGTCGAAAATCGAATGCCAAAAAGCCTTGAGCATTCTCATACAGCTTCTCCGGAAGCTGGGATTCTCCATCCACTGGGGTAAAGTTGTCGACCCGACTACCAAAATCACGTTTTTGGGTATCGAACTTGACTCCGTTGAAATGATGCTCCGTCTTCCCGATGAAAAACTGCAAAGTTTTACGCAGGAACTTCAGGGTTTCGTACATCGCAAGCGCGCGTCCAAACGTCAGCTGCAGGCTCTGGCTGGTCGGCTGTCTTGGGCGGCTGGAGTAGTGAAAGGTGGGCGAGTTTTTCTCCGCCGGATCTTTAACCAGATCAGCACACTCAAGCATGTTTCGCATAAGGCATTGCTGTCAAAAGCAGTTAAAGAGGACCTACTCTGGTGGGTCAACTTCTTAAAAACATTCAATGGGAGATCAGCTTTATTAGATGCAAAACCCTTGGAGTGCGTGTTTACCGATGCATGTGATGATGCAGCTGGAGGGGTCTTTGGTACAGACTGGTTTTATGTCAACTGGACCAGGGACCTCCCCCAGGCGCAGGCCCTTCATATTAATGAAAAGGAAGTGCTAGCAGTAGTGGTGGCTGCTCACCGATGGGCCCCATTTTGGGCAAACAAGCGAATTATCATACGCTCTGATAATATTACCACAGTTGCATCAATAAACAAATGCACTTCACGGAATGACTTTATCATGCAATGTCTGCGGAAATTATTTTGGTTAGGTGCAACCTTCAATTTCCATCTCACTTCAAGACACGTGCCCGGGCATCTGAATATAGCAGCTGATGCCGCTTCACGGATTCATTTGCCAGGTTATTTGCAAGCCCTTCTTCCTTATACGGCCGGCACCCCTCTAGAAATGCACATGTCCCTTAATTCCCTACTGTTTCTCTTTGACAGAGCCAACACAAGGCCCATCCCACGGCTCCAACAATAATCTACACCCAGATCCCTCATCACTGACAGGGGCACTTGACCAAGAGGTGTCATTCTACAGAGGTTACACATTCGCTCCTTCCACTACTCGGACTTATGTTGCTCAAAAACACTCCTTCCTTCAATTCTGCCAGGAAATTAATGTCCCACCGGTACCCCTATCTCAAGTAAACTTGGGCAGATACATTGCATATTTATCTAGACGGCTAAGTTTCAGCTCAATTAGACAATATCTTAATGCTGTACGCCTCATGCACCTTAATGCAGGCCATACGAACCCCCTGGAAAACAATTGGTATGTGACCTCAATACTTAAGGGTGTAAAAAGGGTCAAGGGGAATAAATCGGTTCAGAAGCTGCCCATTACATTGGACATCTTAAGAATGTTGGTATGTAAGCTGGATATGTCCAGCTCCTTTGATAGAGTGTTTTGGACTGCATGCATTGTTGCATTTTATTCCTTTTTTCGGAAATCTAACTTGTTAGTACAAAGCATTGGGTCGTTTGACCCTAGTCGCAATTTATGCACATCTGATGTTGAATTCCAGGGGGAGGGAGTTGTTTGAACAGTACGGTGGTCAAAGGTTATTCAGTTTCGGGAGCGTACCCTGAGGATCCCCTTGCCCAAAATAAAGAATTCACTGTTCTGCCCCTCAACAGCCTTATTGGGACTTTGTCTGACCTGCCCCTCCCAGGAGGGCCCGGCCCCTTTGTTTCGGTATATTGAGAATGGTACACCTGTTGCTTTGACACAGGCTAAGTTTGTCAGTAAATTACGTCAGAGCCTCGCAGACTTAGGTTTCCCAGCGGACCAATATAGTGGTCATAGCTTTCGTCGTGGGGGTGCCCAGTTTGCCCTACAGTGTGGGTTACCGGTGGAATTAATTAAACTTCAGGGCGACTGGAATAGCAACGCGCATGAACGATACCTGCAACCATCTTTTGGGTTAAGACGAAAAGTCGCATCAACATTGGGGTCTCATACATCAGGCTTTCTGGAACCAGATCGTTTGGATCAAGTCGCAGATGTTTAAACAGCAACACACTGACTTACACGTGTTTCTCTGTTCTATATAGATGCTTTCTTACTGACTGACGAATTCTTATTAAGGGGTTTTAGTGTTTGTTAATAGTCTTTTCAATTTTTTTTTTTTTTTTTTTTTTTTTTTTTTAAATCCATTTCACATATATGTCAGTTGCCATAGGGCAACTGTTTTTTTTTTTGTTTTTTTTTTTTTGTATGTCCCTACCCCTAATCACTACAATCTACCACCTTTGGGTCTTTGGAGGTATTTTGAAATGTTTTTGTTTATATGACATGTTCTCTTTAGATAAAATGAAATGTGATTTCAGCCCATGTCATGCTTTGAAAATACATGCATTCAAAACATTTCAAATATATGGTTCTTTGACCCAAAGGTGTAGTTTGTTGTCATTCATTGCCTGCATAGGGAAAACATTTAAGTTGGCCGCCTTTGCTCTGTCGGAATAGCAGACTGGAGATTGCACCAGAAGACTCTTGATCCACAACTGCACAATCTGACGGTTGGTATTGAGGTGGAATCTGCGGTTTGGCTCTGGGGACCGAGCGGGGGCGGCCAATTGGTGTAAGCGATGCAAGTTTAAATACTTGATTAGATATTTAATCTGATGTTAAACTTCAAGCGGCCACACAGCCTTTTATTCACATAGAATTTTAATAGTGTTCGTTGTTGTACTTTCGTTTTCGCATCATTGTCCGCCATATTTGTTTACTTCTTGTCCGGTCTCGGGCCGAACGAGAGGTTCTTAGGTCGCACTAAATAGCGATTACACCATGCCTCATTTACATACTGTATATGCATCCATTTTGCGAGGTGGGAGTTTTGCTAACCCTTTTGTTTTAAATAAATGGTAAAGTAGTAATTGGCTTTCGTGCTTTGTTAATTTTGCATATGCGAGATCTCGCCCGAGACGTCAATGAATGCTTGAAACATTGTTTTGAACACGTAATAGCTTTCAGCCAATCAAAGGTCAGGCCTGCGGTTTCTCAACCAATCAGATTTGAGATCGTTTAATAACGGAAATTTTCGAAAATTGAGCGTCAGTGTTTCAAATCTGAGCGTGAACGAAAGCAGCCATTTGGTTTTAGTTAGAGAAATTCTTCCCTCCCACCCGCGCCTTTTGTAGTAGGTTAGTTTTTAGTAGTTTAGTTCAGAACCATATAATGTGATCACTGCTGTTTGAAGCATCCTAGTCACTCCTAACTTTGTTCATGTGTTAGTCCTGTAATACTAGGCAGTATTCATTAACTCCTGACACTGCCGTGAGTACTACATGTACACCCAGGGTGCTTAATTTGTGAGTATACCAGAGAATCAGTGTGTGGCATTTAAAACTGGTACAATCGGGTTTCACTTTGTCTTGGGCAACCTATAGTGCTACAGTAAGATTAGTGAAAGGGGTTCCACACTTACGATGACATAGTGACAAGTGGAACGGCTAAAAGACATGTGCTAGTAAAAATGTACAATTACGGATATGTGCTACACTATCTCTATCAGGGATACATGGACATATGTGTTAATAGTGCTATGGTATGTGCAGATATTATATCGTATGTGATATATAGTGATGTCGTCCAGTCAGATATATAGAGACTGACAATGCCTGGACAGTTTGTTAAATGAGTATTAAAATCATTGTGTGGATAGCCAAATGGATTATAAGTGCACAACAGTGTAACCTATCACTACCTAACAGTGGACAAGTATCATGGAGCAATTCCAATGTCTTATCAGTGGAGGTATTTTGAAATGTTTTTGTTTATATGACATGTTCTCTTTAGATAAAATGAAATGTGATTTCAGCCCATGTCATGCTTTGAAAATACATGCATTCAAAACATTTCAAATATATGGTTCTTTGACCCAAAGGTGTAGTTTGTTGTCATTCATTGCCTGCATAGGGAAAACATTTAAGTTGGCCGCCTTTGCTCTGTCGGAATAGCAGACTGGAGATTGCACCAGAAGACTCTTGATCCACAACTGCACAATCTGACGGTTGGTATTGAGGTGGAATCTGCGGTTTGGCTCTGGGGACCGAGCGGGGGCGGCCAATTGGTGTAAGCGATGCAAGTTTAACTACCGATTATGATAAAAATACTAAGAAACGCACTTACTGAGTGGTTTAAATCCAAAATGTCATAAATCAATAAATGAAAATAGATCTGTCGCCAACAAATCCTGTATATCACAACAAACAACAAGGATTTATCCACTATACAGATCAGCGACAAAAAGGTCATCGCACTGTACGGTCCTATACTGTGAGACTGTGCTGAAGACTCAAATTGCGTGTGTGCAGGGGGGTGGGGGGTATAATGCCCTGATCAAATCAGGGGACTGTGCAGGTTGGGGTTTTGGTCTTCATTCACTCACTTATTATACACATTTGTTCTAAACCTTGCCTTGCTGAATAAAGATGCAATGCCCACTTCTAATTTCCAGCCAATCAGATTACTTGATCTGGGTTTTTGATAGAAATTCACATATTTAATGACAAACAGTGCAGATCCAGATCAGTTGGCTTCTTCAGAAGGACCCTCCTATTTTTCTTACTTCTCAAGAAAACATCCTTTGTCAGTTATCATTGAGGCCACAACATACAAAATTTTTGCAAAAATATTATCTCTTAAAGTATCAAGCAAATTTGCGGCAGACAACATTCTATTCTTTTTTTTTTTTTTTTTTTTTTTCACAGAAAATAACTATTGACAGTCATGCAGACAATTCAAATCAACAGTCAAGACTTATTTTTCTATGAAAAATAATTAATAAAATGCCATCTGCTGTAGTTGTTATTGGCACATTAAGGTTAAGTATTTAAAAAAAAAAATATGGTTAAAAGAAGATGATTCTGCTGCAATGAATTCACAAGACACTTGTTTATCTTTGCACAAAAACATGTGTATTTTCTCCATTTAAGTTGGTAATATGACTGACATCATGGTAATTCCAACAAGTATATCTATATCTAGAACATATTACTTGATACTAAGTCGATTCTTATAACATATTACTTGATACTAGGTCAATTCTTATATCATATTACTTGATACTAAGTCAATTTTTATAAATATATCCAGAAAATATTACTTTGGTGCAAAAATTGAAATATCCTAAAATATCTCCAAACTCATAACCTTATCCAAAAATTTATATGTGTGCAAGTTCCTATTTTTAAATAAATTTCAACTCTTACCATATTATCCATTCTGAGATGAATTACAAAATTCAAATATGTCTTAAATTACTAGGAGCTCTGCTACAGAGACAGAGCTGGCCCCAATCGACCACTGGAAGTGAGGGGGTAGGACTATGATCTGAACCCATCCTACAGTAACCAATGTTTAATGATCCAAACCAGAGTGTCTGAAAGTAGTGTCTGAAACTGAAAATAAACTAAACAGGCTCAGTATCAGGGTCTTACCAAATTCTGGTCCCCACTGCATCCTGTACATTTTCCCCTGGCATGATTAAAAATGCTAATCCCATCCCAAGAGAGTGCTGGAAGCAGACAGAATGACGCTGAGAATAGAAAGACTGGAATCAATATAGCTATTGCTCTATAAAAGCACAGATCCAGATAAGGCACTTTTTTCAACCGAAAAGTACTGATAGTTTACTTATTTCTCCATAAAAGCATTTTTTGTGGGTACCCATTAGAAAAGCCTCACTGAGGTGCTTCTAATGAGTACCCACAACATATGTTTTCATGGAGAAATGAGAAAAATATTATGTGGATACCCTCTCTTATCAATGGCTGTATGATAAAAAACAAGGATATGACTGATACATAATATTCCGAAAACTTGAAATACTGTATTTACCCTAGATATTGGCGCAACAATTTTATTTCTGCGCCAAAATTATTTTGTGAGTTTAGTACTAGAGTTGCATTGTTTTGGTGATTCCAATGAGTAACTACAGGATATAATTTTGAGCAAATACTATCCTGAATTATTATCAACTCAATTACAGTATTTACCCTTAACCCTTGTCATGCTGAATAAATTAAGATGCCATGCCCACTTCTAATTTCCAGCCAGTCAGATTACTTGATCCAGGTTTTTGATAGAAATTCACATATTTAATGACAAACAGTGCAGATCCAGATCAGTTTGCTTCTTCAGAAGCCAACTGATCTGGATCTACACTGTTTACTAAGACAGGGCATGTGTTAATATTGGGACATCTTCTTATTATAAAATTGTCCTAAAATTGTAAACCTGTCTATTTGACTACCTGCTGAAGTGTCTAAAACTGCTGGATGAGTAGCAAACATATGTTGGTAGACCCCAATCAGACATTGCATTCTGTGGCATCTGATCTGGGGTCTACACTGTTTGCTTGAGCCTGCTGTCCCAATACTTTACTTATTGCAGTATCTGGTGCTATTGACAGTGTTGCATGTAACTCAGCTAATTTGCCTAATTAGCTCCAAAACAGACATACTGTAAAAATTCTAATTATCACCTGGGCATTTATTAGACTCATTATCTTTCATAAAGAGGGAGGTTGATATTTATTAGAGGCTAGAGTGTTTGATAACAATTCGAAAAACTTTGAAATATTCAAGTTTTCCTCCAGAAGTATACTAGCGTTACAACGTACATGTTAAATATAGTCTAGGGTTATAAAAGACATGTCAGCGTCTCTAGGAGAATTGTAGTAATTAGCAGAGGACTAAAAATCCCATGT